>VZRR01006231.1:310901-371684 GCA_013398015.1 Oreocharis arfaki | reverse complement strand
GCTTTTTTAATTTTTTTAATTAAGTATATTCCAAGAAAATGCCTCCAGACAGTAGTTACTGCAGGATAAAAATCTCTTTCCATAGTAACTGTTAAATATATAAAATGCTGCTGGGGTCTCTACAGGGAAGCACATTCAATGCAGGCACTGGACAGGTTGTAAAGTGGCTGTTCTCAGACCTTTTAGCACAATGCAGTTATTTACAGACATTTGTTCCTCTGAGGAAACATTTTAGACCTCAGTCCTCTGATGTCAGACTGGGTTAGCAACATTCGATCTATTACAAATCTCTGAGGTCTTTTATGACTGGTGCAATAATAGATGCTTCGTATTATGGCACAGTATGGTTTAAAAAAATGGCAGAGTACTGAAAATATAGTAGAAAGTTTTGTATTTTTGTGATGTGATGCTAATGGGACAGGCAGAGGATGGTGCCTTAGAGCTTTACATAGCACAGAAGTGGACATGCCCTGGGACCATGGTTCGACCCAGGGAAGTTATTTTGGATAAATAGTTAACTAAACACGGTATGCTGAGGTCATTAACAAAAGGCCGTCGTTATTGAACCAAAATCATTCACAAATGAGGGTCAAAAATGCAATTTTTTCCCCTTTTGAGTTGTGCTCTATTTTTAAAACTCCCAAAATCGAGCTTCAAAGGCGAAAAGAGGCATTGATTAAACGAAACGTAATTTCAGAAATAAATTCTACGTTTCAGATGGAACAGAGCTTTCTAGTTGGAGAAAACAGGTGTGTTGTTTTTTTTTTTTAATTCTAAGTTACTTTTCCACTTTTTGGCTGAAGAGCTGCGTTCCTGTGAAGTCAGAACACCGGGCCAGCCTGTCAGTGCTCCTCACCTCAGTTGTTGGCTGCTGCGGATGGAAGAGCCCTTCCCACGCGGGGCTCACCTTCCTCACCTTCATGCTCTCCCATGAACCGCTGCCGCTCCAGGGCTTCCAGGGCCTCCCCTGCCGTGCCNCTGCTGGCAGCGGGCGGGGCAGCGGCTGCCGCACAGGCGGCTGCGGGAGGTGGGAGCCGGAGTGTTTCAAATTACAGCGCGCGGGCAGTTTCTTAAATGCTTCATCCTCCAGGTCCTTTTAGTTGCTACCGGATTCTCCCGGGGGATTCTGAGAGAGCGCTGACAGCTCGAGGGCTCTGCCTGCCCTCGGTGCTGGCGGAGCCGCGGGACGGGACCTGGCAGTGCCTGCTCAGCCCTTTGCCTGCCGAGGTGACGAGTGGCACCAGCAGCCCGCCAAAGGGAGTGGCTCTCAGTGCGGTGAGCCCTCTTTGATCGCACTCTTAGCAATCCCGAAATGAAATTTCACTTCAGCCTAATTTCTGCCGCTGTTTTCCATCTTGATAACACGGGTACAGTGAGTTCTGTGTAAACTGATTATCTGCCCCTCGGGCCGCTCTTTTGTTTGTGCTCTATAAGCCCTTACGAGAGGCTTTTGTTTCCCGCAGATGTTGATTGTGCTGTACTGCATCAAAAGGAAATGATCTCTGCCTCAGCCGAGGCTCACTTTGAACATGCTTTTACACCGTATCCACACAATGATTGCTCTTGAGTTCAGGAGAGGAAAATTAAGATATATAGAGCCAGACACCTTTATGTTCAGCTGTCTGAGAACGAGTGTGTAGTCTAATACTTTTTTGGACTTTCAGTGAAAACAGAGTGAATTTCTTTTTTCTTTTGCCAGGAAAAGAAATTGCAGGCAAAGAAATTATGTCCTGAAGAGCTTTAATTTCTTTGAGTGATCTGAAAAGCAGCATAAATTTCTAGATGATGGATGGCAAAGGGATGCCCAGACAGCACTGAATCGTTCAAAGAGCTCTACTGCACAATTCCATCACACCCCCACGTTCCCGCTCAGAAATGAAGCTGGTGACAGTAGGAGATGGCTGAAGAGGTAGAACTGGCAAAACACAAGGTGGCCGAACCCTGGGAGGTTGCAAAAACAGAACTGCAGACCGAATGAAGGAAAGTTTTTAAAGATCTTAAATGCGTTTCATTTTCATCAAAAATTCCCATATTTTTTCCAGCTCCTTGCCTAGCAGCGTGGTGTTCTGGCAGCAGCTAAACCTCGGAGTGCTTTTCAACCCTCCAGAAGAGTAATGCAATTTCATTTATTGGTTTGTTTTTCAAATGAAACCATGACAAGCTGGGCGCTGTACCATCACTCGTTAGCAGGGCGGGGCTGGCCAGGGGACTGTCGAGCAGCCTGCCTGGGTTCTGGTGTCTGGGAGCTCGGCCTCTCCAGTGCTGCCCCTCCTGCCTGGTGCTGAGCCCTTCACCAGCGAGTAAACCTGGAGTAACTTACAGCTGTTAGGCCTTGTACAAACCCCAATCCCGCCCCCCTGGAGGAACCAATCTGCTTGTCTCTCCATTAGGAGAAATTCGTGCTGCTGCATTATTAGCTTTCCTCCTCCGTTGCACTTTATGCTGAAGGAATAATAGAGCTCTGTGTTACGAAATCTCCTTCCATTATTTATCAAACCAACCACATCCTGGCATGACTTTGCTTTTCCCTGTAGTAAGTCTTCCAAGCCAGAACTTAATAAATAGTCTCTGCACAAATGTTACTGTATCCAGGGTGCTCTGTGACACTGGAGTGCAGTTCTTTAAATATCTTGGTGGATTTGGGGTTAGAAATTGAATTGCCAGATTCCTGGATATATTTCGAAAAAATATATCAACACTAATTAGATATAAACATAGATAAACTATATTCTTTTTAACCGTGATGCTTTTTTTTTCTGTAGTTTGAATTAAGAATTTTATATTGAAACATAAATAATTATATGGATTAGTAGCTGACTGCAAAACAAGGCAAAATAAAAACCCAGGTGATCTTTTAGCAGCTGACTGCAAATCAAGGCAAAATAAAATTCCAGGTTATCTTTAAGTGTTACGACACTTAACTTTTTGGCATTGATTGTATAAGCACAGAGTCCAGAAGCCAGGTTTAGAACACAGACAATGAGATGGTTCCTGCATGAACTTAAATCGTGGTGGAAGAGATGCTGCAGAATAAGGTTAGGCATATCAGAATAAGGTTAGGCACATCTGAAGAGCATTTCAAGGTAGCAGGAGTGCAGACCAGTCTATGAGCACCTGCTTTGAAGGAGTTGAAAGAGAGCGGGGATGAAAATTAACTCATTGTCACGGAATCAGAGCCCCAGGAGCCTGGCTCTGTGCACTAGGAGTGCGTATTTCTGTGCCATCTGCTGAAGCTTGGTACCTTTGGTCTGTGTTAAAAAAGGCCACTGAGTGCACTCTTCATAAATTGACTAAAAGTGAAGGTAGTGGAATGATCTTTGATGCAGCAGCTCGGTGGTTTGAGCCTCAGTTTCAGCAGTGAAATAGCAGCAGATTCCTCTGGAGATAATTCATCCCTCCTCCACCACCTGCTGCAGAAGTGGGAGCAGCGAGGGATGAAGGGGCTGGGGAAGGCACTCTGTGTCACAGCTCTTGGTGCCGTGTCCTCATGGCAAGGCGGACTCAAAAGACCACAAGTGGAAAAATATTTCTGAGAGAGTTTGGCACAAGACATCCCTCAGGACTGAGCAAGTCCTGTGCCTCAGTCGTCTCCAGCTCCCTGTTTACGTGTTTGCCAAGAGATGGCCATGTTGGTTTTCCCAAAAAAGGAAAAAGCACTGCTGGGGATGTTGGGAGGCTACAAGTTTAGATACCTGGAGAATTTGAAATTCAAACAGAGTTGATTCCTTCCACTGTTACTCAAAAGCTGATGGGTTTTTACTGGGACCTTCACTTACCCACCTAAATCATGCAGTTTATTGCTTCATGACACTTTAAAAAGCTTTAAAAGCTGGTGCTGCTCTTTGAAGTTGCACTTAGTCTCAGAGTCCTGGTAAGCATTTAGAATGAAATGTTAAATGCTCCAAGTTTGAGGCTTTACCATAAAAATACTTAAGTAAAATTAATAACTATTGCTCCTGATGACTTTTCTTTATGGCAGAGCTCACCCTTTAAAGGGTGAAAGTGTATTTGATTTCTGGCAGCGTCTTCAGATTTTCAAGCAGTGAGAGGCAGTACGGTCAGTACTTCGTTTTCAAATTAGAATCTGTTTTAATTTATTTATTGGTATGTTTTTTAATTAATGACTCCATGACTTCTTTGTTTCAGAAAGGCTGCTTCATAAGGGAGAAGTTTATCAATAGATCACATTTACCAAACCACAGGAGCATTTCATATTTCTGTGGTATTTACAGCTAAGCTCTGCTAGATAACTGTTTCTTATTTTCTTTGCACTGATTTTGTCACATTTTTTGGTTCAGAGTATAAAAATTGACAATGTGAAATGTTAAACTGAGGATTGACTTAATTGAGACTTTTCATCCTCAATGCTTTTAATTTTAGTAACGCAGAAAATATTCCAAATTCAGAGTCTTAGATCTTCTCATCAGAAAGGATATACTTCTCAGTAATAGGTTGTCAGGTTTTGAAATCTTTTGAGTGCTGAGGGAATATGTACTGAAAATAATCAACTAAACTGGTTTTGGCCTTGCAAAGCCAGCCTGTCATGGAAATGCATCTCCAAAGATGTGGGGATGTTTCACCAATGTGGCAGACAGCATTGTTGGTACTGATGTGTTCTGCAATCTCTCTGCTAAGTATGAGCACTTACACCCAGATTTCATGCTCTGGAGCAAGGATGCCAATCCTTTGCATGTTCAAAAGAGGCAAGGATTGAAAGTCAGGGTTAAACTCCACTTTGGCATAATCAGGGAGCTCAGCTGTGTAGTAGAATAAGAATGTAAAATATGCATAAAATAATAACAAGTAATAATGTAAAATGTTCCCTTCTCCATTCTCTCACAGATCACTTCTTTTTCTCTGCTGGGGTGTCATGTCACATCTCTCCTAGGTTTGCTGGAAGTCTCTTTTCCCCAGTTATTTGTTACTGAAGCTGATCTAACTTTAGCAAAAAGAATTATTCAGAAGCAAAAGGTTCTCATTGTGACGTGCTTTCTCTTAGCCTCAAAATCTCCATTTTCTGTTTTTCTGGAGATTAAAATACCCTGTCATCTGCTGAAAGCAACCAACCAGTGCTGCTCTACAGCGGGTCTGATTTATTCTGCTGCCTCATGCAGAGCACTGGTGCAGGCAGGTTGTGGCAGTGCAGGTTTGGTGCTGGTGGTGTGGTGGAGGTCAAGAGCCATCTCGTCCTGTGATGATGGCTGTTTGAAGGGCTTAGTGGGCACAAGGATGTTCTCTGGCCACACTAAAATGCATTAAAAGCTATTTGTGGTGCTGTGGAAGCCCTTGATAAAGCCAGACCCAAGATTTTGAGAGAAGGTGTTTGTGTGTTGTTCATTATTTATATTTCAGGGTGCATTAAAGTGTCCTGATCACAGAGACAACTGGTGGCAGGGAAGGATTTCTGGATTACCCATGGCATACAACAAGGAATTGCCTGGTGGTGGGGGAAGGAAATCACTTCCCAAAATTCGCTGGAGGTGGGGTGGGCATCTGCTCTGTCCAGCACCGCTGCTCCTGCAGGCAGCGATGCCCTCTGCTTAGAAACTACAGCAGAGGGATAAACTCCAAGTCCAAGGCACCCAGGGTAAACTCCAGGTCCAAGGGGAGCCAGAACCTAAAGCACGGAGTGCCATAAACCACAGGGGCCTGAATGGTAATTTCAGTCCATCGCTTTGTCGCTATCGATCCGCATTCGCTGGATCGATGCAGGCAGATTAAATGTGAGAATGAAGGAGCAGAGCTCCAAGGAATGACCTGCAGAATCTTCCAGCAGTTGAACTCTCTGTGCAAGTGCCAGGATTTGATCAAAGCATGTCTCGGTATGGTTGGAGTGTAAGGAAATTTTAAGGCGACTCGAACAGAAGGTCTCATTATTTTTGTTTGAATGTAAATACACGGATTATTTCCTTTAAGAAGAAGAGAATGTTATGTTCATGCTTTTTTCTATCTGTGTGCTGGAAGACAGAATATTACATAAATATTGGTCAAAGCAAGTTCTTTTTGATCTCTGTACTCCCTTCAAGTCCTGGGTGTTTGTTATGAAAACAAAACCGGCAGTAAATCTGTTATATTTACTGCTTCGCATAGTTGCAGAGACGACCTCTACTGAAAACCCCTCCTTGATAAGTAATTAAAAATTGACTCACTTGCTCATCCTTTTTGAAAACATCTTTGTAGCTCATTTCCGAATTTAATGAGCCTGACTTCAAACTAATTCAACATTTAACAGCTACTTTTACTGCTGAGAATTGTCAGCAGCAGCCCTGGACAGACTTCTTGGCTCGTTCAGCAGGCAGAAAGGTAGAAACCCTTTCAGCCTGTGCCAAACTCTGTTCTTTCCAAAGCCATGGCAAGGCAGGACACCAGTGTGGAGCTGGCCCACAACTCTGACTCCTGGTGCTGACCAGTTGTGTTCAGAGTCTGCTGCTTTACACCAATGTCTGAGGTCTCAGCCTTTTGCCTGCTAGCATGTGTCCATGCCCATGCCTGTAATTTGCTGGAGATTTCCATGGGATTAGTGCACAGGAGGAAAAAAGTAAAAATTAACCACTCTGCCTGTGCCCATCTCGATTAGCGTGCAGTTTTCCAATGCTCTACAGATGCATGAGTGAATGCATAAACTTCCTAATGTTCACTCTTTCTCTCAGGTTCCCTTAGATGAAATGATGTGACACGATGTATAAACTTCAGTGGCATTGTCTTAAAACGGAAAGGAAACCAAAGAGAATCAGGCAAACAGAAAAGGCAGGATTTTCTCCTGGTTTAGTGAATATCATGTTGGGTTTTTTTGGTTTTTTGGGCAGGAGGGATTTCAGCTTTACTGTGCTATGGCTGGCCCCTGCTAACACGCTAAACTTTACGTGGATGAGCCCTGAGACTGACACAAGCCTGGCCTGACATGCTGATCAGCTCTTTATTTTAAATACCTTTGTATCTCCAGCTGAAACACAGCTTGTAAGTAGATATGGACCTTCATCCGAAAATTAGGTTCTGTTCTATCATCTCTTTGGGTTCCTGCTCCAAGTGTGTGTATGGATAGTAAGATGTGTGAAGTGCAAAAACCAGCGACTGTTAAAGCCTGGGGATAATATTCTGCAGCGTTTTAAACCCAAGATGTCACTTGTCAGCACAGAGAAAGCCCAGTTATGTCATTATTCTTTTCCTCCTTACCCAGGCAAGGCTGGAACGGTGTGCTGGGGAAAGCAGCACAGCCTGAACATTCTGCTCATTCCTGGTTACCCAGTGCTGGAGGCAGGAGGCAGGAGGAGAGGGGTTTAGGATCTAATGGAATAGAGTTATTCTAGTGTGCTTGTGCCCAGATGGTTGCAAATGTGACAGTAAACTGCAATCCCTTTTCCTCTTTGCTTCTCTGTAATAAATTGTGTTTACCAATTTTCCCTTATAGATCTGCACTAAAATTAAATGTGAAAAATGGAGTATATAATTCAGCACATAGCGAGATGAAGGTTGGTAATATTTACTTTATCTCTACCTTTTAAAATATATTTATTAGTAGGAAGTCAGATGTGAAAATATGAAATGAGCTTGAGTGGGGTTTTATAATATTTGGGGTTTGCTGGAGTTTTGCTTATTTTCATCTTGGTCTTATATGTGTGGCTCAAATGGTCTAAACTCAGAGTAAACGTAGATGATCAAAAACTAAATGTACAAGGTTTTGTGTCTGTGCACACACAATGTCCTGACTGTGCTGTGGTTTTCCTGCTGGGATCTGAAAGCAAACTCACCAGGACCTTCTTAATCTTTGCTTTGCTTCCCCTCTGCTGTCTGTGCCTGGCTGATGTGTTTGAAGGTCTTTCCTATAAGCCAGGCTGGCAGAAACAGAACAGTTGAGAGGGTTCATGGAGTCTTTTGTTCTCCTTTTTGCTCGAAGGAAGCTTTGTTTGGCATAGGATAAATTTTGTTTCAGGGACTAAAATTATTTTAGTTCTTTCCTTAATAAAAGAGGGTTTCCTCAAGTGTTGCAGTGATGTCAAAAGTATTTTGACAGCTAAACCCAGATACTGAGACTCCATAATTTATATAGCTGTAAAATTAGAGTCCCTTTTGTGGATGTGTGTTTGTTTTCCTTGGTGCAGCCTTTCCTTGTACAGACCCCAGCAGTTCCACAGTCGCCTTTGTCAAAAAATCACTGTGTTGTTTCTGACTGGAAATAAATGTTTGTCTTAAGTAAATTGAAAAGTGGGTAGCTGCAGGATTTCTTCCAGGCAATTTGCTTCCATTATATATAGAAGAATCACATGCTAATTTGTACTTTTTATACAAAGATGTAGAGTAGACTTGCAGCAGTCAGACTGTTCACAATATGATTCCCGCTTGCATTCCTGCTGCTAAGGAGCCAGCTGAAGGGAAAGCTTAGGCTCGTGGACAGGAGGCTTCAGCCAGCAGAAACAACCTCTCTTAATTTTTCCGAAAATGCTTTTTGAAGCACGATGGATTGCTAAGATCCAATTATCATTATTATTATTGTTGTTAAGGTTCTTTAGAAATTCTTTTGCCCGAATTAAGGTACAAACGAGACCATATGCCAGTGACAATAATAAGGGTTTTATTTGATGGTAAATACGAGAGAGAAAGGCAGGCAGGCAGGCAGAAAGAGAGAAAGAAAGAGAGAAAGAAAGAAAGAAAGAAAGAGAAAGAAAGAAAGAAAGGAAGAGAGAAAGAAAGAAAGAAGGTGAGGGGGACAGAAAGAGATTGACAGGGGCAGAATAAGGAAAATATCACCACTCTGTGGATCCCAACAATGTTCTGTTGATCCTCTCCAGTTGCTCTTCTTGGTGGTGAAGGTCCCTCCAACATGCATAGAATCTCGTGGGTTTCTATACCCTTGAGCCAGGTGGCAGTGTCTGGACATGTCCCCCTGGAGGGGGGCAGTCTCTTGCAGCAGACTCTGGCTCTGTTGCATCACTTGCAGTCCTGTGGGGCAAAGCCTCTCACGTGAAAGTCCTGTGGATGTGGTTTGTGGGGCTGGGGGTTCCGCAGCTGGGCCAGTTTGTGTAAAAGGGAGGATGGGTGTTCACTGCCTCTGAGCAGGGGTTACACCCAAAACCTCCTTCCCCCTGCCTCGTTTCAGGGGGGGTCTGTGTAAACCTGGCTTCTGTGGGCTGTGGTCTCCCCCACCCCAAACTCAGCCGGGAAAGAACCTTAGCACGGCTGCTGGGTTTGGCTCACACTCTCTTTGTTTACTTGTTTGTTTTTCCCTGGGCCTGAGGTTGATGAAAGAATAGGTTTTCCCTTTGTCTAATCTCAGCAGTTTGACTTATAGTTCAAAGTTCTTCAAGGAGGTTTCTGTGGCTGCAGCTTCTTCAAAACTTTATATCAATGTTTGAGGAACGAACTATTTTCGGTCTCTGACATGGATTTACTGTCTTTGCTGTCATCGGTGTCAGACATGTCTCACAAAATACAGCTTGCACAGAGCACACAGGCTATGGCACAGGGATGAGTTCCCCTCAGAAAAGAAGAGGTTGTGTGATTTAAAGCTAAAGCTGAGCTCCCTCCGCAGCTGCAAATGCTCTCTTAGCTGAAGATGCTGCCCGTGGGAGGAAAACTGGGTGCTGCCTTGGCTGGGTTTTGCTGGCAGCCACCCCTGCCCCAGTGCCTTTGGCACGTCCTTCAGCCCCCTGCAGGGCTGGTGGCTGTGCTGGGTGCTGTGCTGATGAACTTCTTGAGAATGCTCTGGTGCCGGGACTCGTTTGGCAGCTTGTAATCAGGGCAATTTAAAGATTCAAATCTTTAATCAGAAGGAAAGAACCCTTCAGAAGAGGCATCTGAAGTGAGAAAGAACTTTTGAGTCATGATTTATTATCTACTTTTCTGCCAAAATAATCTGACAAATTAGAACTGAAAGTGCTGTTGGGGAATACCTCAATTTTTAGATTTTTTTTTCTGGAAACAAAAAATGCACGATCTGTTCCATGCTCTGAAAATGCACAAATACAGAGTGGTCTGAGTGGTAACGAAAAGCCTGAAAATTATATTTTGCCAGATGCCCTATCTCTTTGGGGCTTTTCCTCCAGTCCAGGCCCTCGTGGGTTCATTAAAAGGAAATTTCCTTGCGTGAACCTAACATAATTTCCCGAGTCCAGTTGATACAGTCTTTATACAAAATATTCCCCTTCAAATTAGATGAATTCCAGCAAGACAATTGAGTATTTGTTGTGTTCCTGCTCTTGAAATCAAGTGGGCTGTTTTTAATCAAGTTTCATGTTGAATCTATTAATTTTACAATTATCTCATCAGCAAAATTTCCAATAGGCTCTGACAGAAAGACCGACAATCTACAGAGATCAAAGAAAATCAAATGAATGACCTTTTTAAACTATGAGCTGGGAAGACAATAAGCTCTGCATTATTGACACAAGTTACCTCCAAATTTCACAAAATTTGCCTCATTCTCTATGAGTAATAGGTTTTGGTGGGTTTTTGGTTTTGTTGTTTGCTTTCTTTTAAAATAAATGAGTAGAACATTGCCTGGTTTTCCTTAGCATCAAGGGAATTTTAGTTTCACTTTGTTTTCATGCATTGTGAGCTGTTGCCTTTACAGATGATGTAACAAACAAATATATTTTGGGGTTTTGGAGCTCTTATTCCAAGAGTTCTGTTGTATTCGGGTGTCCTACTTAAGACCTTCCAAATGGGAATGGAGAGTATCTGAACTATACCACAATGGTGACCTGTTCAAGGCCCAAAACCAAAACCACCCAAACAAACAAACAACCCTAGAAAGAGAACCTCGGCACTGTGTCACTGCTCTGTGCTCTAACAATTATCTTCTCTTTTTCCTTGACAGAGTAGGAAAAAAATCACCCATCTTCAACAGAAGGCAGAATCACAAATCATCTGTTCTTCCTCCATTTTTTCCCTTGCAGTTCTTAGCAGCATTTGAAGAAACCTTATTTCTGAACGAAAAGCAAATTGACTGACCAAACACGTCAGTGCACCTTCCACCAATGGATTTAAACAGTGAAATTATGTAGAGATTTCCCGGTGTTTACAAACCCAAATTGGTAAATGCTGGAAATGCCAGCAATAATGCCAGTTCTTGTCCTATTTACTTTCTATATTTGAAATCCTGTATAACCTTTGCTGAAACCTTTCAGAAAATTGAAGTAATCTGAGTTTAGCTTCCTGTGTCTCAGGGATTGTTCAGCATATGTGTTTCCCTCTGCTCTTCCAGCCTTCAGAAACTGGTTCAATTATCATTTGACAAAAATCTGAGGTATGATCCAAATCCTTTTGGTTCATAAAAGATTTTAATTTCTGCTCAGCTATTCAGTTTATGCTATGTTTATTCATTAAGAGAAGTAACAACCCAGAACAGATGGCTGCTACTTTATAGTAATGTTGTTATTTTCCTAGAGGGACACCCTCTTTTTGCCCTTTTCCCAGTAGACATGGGCTGAATTAAGCAAAGAATCCAGGAGTTCTACTCTTTGGTCTTGAAATGGTTTTCCTTGAAGTTTTGCATTTGTAAACTGGATTAATATGTCCCTATTCCATAAGAAAAAAAGCAGACAATAGTGATCATAAAGGATCATAAATACATCATAAATAAAATCTTAAATGTTAGTTTTGTTCAAATCTTAGCTAGATTAAGGTTATAATTTTTATGAAAAGTATAGATAATTTAAAATAGAATAGTTTTTAACATTGGTTATATAATCTGATATTCTCTTTCAAATTTTCACAGGAAACTCCCTTTCTAAAAAAAAATTATTACACTATGTCCTCAGTTTCCTGCTATATGGTAATGGAATAACACAGTGAATTTTATTAATGGTCTGCTGCTGGAAGAACGAATCCTTGTGTCCAGCAGATAACTTCTCAGAGCTCCTGTCAGAGTCCCTGTAACATTTTAAGGTGAGAACCATTAAACCAATCATCTGCATTGATCCTTCTTTCTCAAACTTTCGCATCCAGTTGTTGCCTTTATTCCAGGGCACCTGCTCCTTCAGCTTGCTCATTTGGGGTTTTTTTTTGAAATCCTTTGTCTATGTGGGAAAAAAACAACTGTTTGTTTCAGATTTCTTTCATTTTAACCTGGAATTTAAAAGTGTGTTTCCTGTTCCTTCTCTTTATCAGCAGAGAATAAAACTGTGGGATATCAAAACTTGAGCATATTTCTGCTGCAGATATTGTCTAAGGATATCCAGGAGCAGGGAGGGCTGTAGGGACGGGTCAGATTTATGCTTGGATTTGAGGATTTGAAGGTCTTTTCCAACCTAAGTGATTTTATGATGGGTACTTTATTTTATTACACCACCTGCTGTGGTTAGAAAGTGCACTGAAGCTGTGGGGCTTTCTAACTTTTTGTCACATCTGAAAAGAAAGAAGAGCCTCCAAAACAGAGAGGCTCTGAGACACTGCAGCAGGAAAAAATCCCTCACGTGCTTCTACCTACGGGGACGAAGCCTGCTGAAGTTTTATTGCTCTTTAAATTTAGCATGCTGGCTTTTTGGAAAGGGTGATAATTAAGCAGATATGGCTCGTCTGCATATTTCTCTTATTCCAAGGCAATGCAGTGATGGGTCGCTGCTAGTTAAATGAGAGAGCTTAATTCTGAAGAGGATAAGACACTTAAAGCAAAAATATATAGTTTATACTTCGTCAAATTTTCCGGCTTTATTTCTCCTCTGTCCTTTTTATAACGTAGTTTTAACAGTAATAAAAAGTGGAGGCAGGCACATAGGATACAGATATAAAAGAAGAAATTGCTACCAAAATTTAGTCTGTGCGCTGGCTTTATAGCAGGAATTTGAGGAAAATGTAAACATTGTAATTCTGTTTTTCCACTTTAGGGCTGTTTCATTGTCTAACTCCACAACTGAGAGTATTTGTTTCATTATAATCACCTGATTATTAACGACACAGCCACTGAGCAATTGAATTGCCAAATTAATAACTCCCACTATATAAAATTGCTATAATGAATGCTTATCTTGTGCTACATTCCAAGCAGGCTAGCCTTAATTTTCTATCCCTTGTTTTTTGCTTTTTTGCTTGTGATTACAATGTTTTTTGAATACAAAACCTTTAATTGGAGAAAAATAATGTGATTAATATGATATCACCATCAGGAATAGTCAATAAATCAGTGTTTCCTGACAAGAAGTCTGTAAAGCCATTAGCATGCTTCACCTTGGTACATCTGTGTGAATGCACACATAAATGAAACACTCCCTCTAGGTGGAGGAATGAAACTGTTCTGAGGATTGTTTTTCCTGTTAGGGAAATCCAGATTCCACCTGCATAATATTACCTGTCATTTTTTGACAGATACTTAAGATAGCAGGATTTATATCAGTCAAAGTTTAACAAGAATTCAAACTTTCTTATGTGAAAGAATACCATACAAATGGAGGCCGATCCCATAAATCTTCAGTGCAGTAGGATTCCCACATTTTAAACACTGGTGATTTTCTGAGGGGGAAAAGCTTCTGAATGAACTGAATGAAAAGGTGTGGCACCACCCTTCCCTCCAGTTCTTTCCCAAGTTTGTTGGTCTAGATAATTACACTCCTCTGAAGAGTGTATTTCCTTCCAGCTCTGTGTTTGTGCAGTGCCTAAATTAAAACCCCTCCTGTTCTGGCTCGGAGATAATATTTAATTCAGTAAAAATTATGTGTATGAATTGGAGAGAAGGGACAACTTGATGCTAATCCTACAGGCTCGTGTGGATCTTGGGGAGGAGGTTCAAAGGGTGATCTAAGGGGCTCTGCAGATCTGCTCAGTGCAGTGCGAGGCTACTCTGTGCCTACCTTCATTTTCAAAAGTCTGATTTACAAATTGCAGCTCTCTGAAACCTTCCTGTTAACACCGTGCATAGATGGAGCTGCTGCTATTTACCCAATATATTGTCTTATAAATAATAATAATAAAATTATAGAGAGCTTATGTGGAGATTAAATGTGTTTCCCCACAGCAATATGAATATTGACTCTGGAAGGCCCTTCCTGCCAGAGCAGAAACATGCAATTTTGTTGCAGCCTCAGAGGTAAATACTGGTATTTGAACAGTGCTCAGAAGGAATAATGAAGTGTTTTAGTGGCTCTGTGCTTCATTTCTGTAGGCTCAACCATTTCTGTGAGTTCCGATCATGGAGGGAAAAGCTTTTCCCCTCCAGAAAATAGCAAGTGTTTAAAATGTGGGAATCCTACTGCACTGAAGATTTATGGGATCGGCCTCCATTTGTATGGGATTCTTTCACATAAGAAAGTTTGAATTCTTATTAAACTTTGACTGATATAAATTCTGCTATCCTAAGTATCTGTCAAAAAACAACAGGTAACATTATGCAGGTGGAATCTGGATTTCTCTGAGAGGAAAAACAATCCTCAGAACAGTTTCCTTCCTCCACCTAGAGGGAGCTCAGAGTGGGAAGCTAAGCAGAAAGGGTGAGCGGAGGGGACGTTAATGAAGGAGACAGGAGTTTCATGACTGTATTTCACTAAACATCTGTAACAATCTTGTGTATGTAACTAAATCTGGTACAGGAAAATACACCACACCACTTGGAAGACAGAAGAACAGGTTGCCCTGGTTTACAGTGTAAGAACCTGATGTTTTAGGGGTGCTTTCACCCTTCAGTCAGACACAGAAACCACAAGGAATGGGACAGGGTGGCTCATGGAATAACGAACAAAACAGTCAAAGGCAGCAAGAGGTTAAAGGAGAGCAGAAGAAAAGATCCAGTGAGGAGCTGGGCTGAGGGATGCAGGCACAGAGGCTGGTGCAGAAGGGCATCTCTGGTGGCTCTGTGACCTTTGGCAGAACATTTCTCATTCCAGGGCTGCTTGAGCTGCAAGCTGGGGATTTCGGGATGTGAATTATCTGATTTCAGAAGGTGATCTCTTTCACGCCTGGGCAGTCCTGTGTTTCCTGGCTCACTGTTCCCGCAGCCTGTGTCTTCTAAGGTAGGTAACTTGTGGTGTCTGGTGAGGGGGGGATGAATGGGGGTCAGCAACAAGGGAGAAAATAGAGTGGAAGAGCTTTGTGTGGCCCTTATTCCCGGATGTAGGACCAGGAACACGTACCTTGCTTTGAGACCCCATATTTACTGGGGGTTCATCCTTGTGTGAAAGGTGTGTGTTGACGTGTCAGGCCTCAGGTACAGGTTCAGGATGCAGGATCTGAGGGAAATAGGTCTGCTGTTCAGTGTTTGTCAGAGTGTCAGCAGCTGAACAGCGTCTGAAAAAGAAAAGTTCTGTCATTTTTCTGATTGAAAGGCACCGATATGAAAGAGCTTGTACAACTGCAGTAGGAGCCTCTCTTGTATTCTCAAACAGCATCTCTGTTCTATACACCCATACTGAGATCAGAATTTGATTCTGAAACTCGTTCTGCAAGATGATGTGTATGAGGAAAGAGAGAGTGATCCTAGACAGATAATGAATACAGGAGAATTATGTCAAATACTGTTTCAGAAGTGTTGCAGATTGAAAATCTTATCATAATGTATTACACATGTTGCATAAAACTAAAAAAAAAATGATTCCACTGAGTTGCAGTGGGAATATCTGTTGGCTGGAGCTCTGGGTGTCACGGTGCCCTGCTGAATGCTGACCTCCAGCCAGCATCTTAAAAATCAGGCCAGGAGCCACGGTGACTGCTATTTTTTGAGAGTAGTCTTTTCTCTCCAGATCAAGGGTTTCAAAAAAGAAAATGTGTGTGCAAATGCATAGCACCTCTCCTGTTGCTCCTCTTTCCCTGAACTCTGTTATTTTCAGTATTTTCAGGATATTTTTTAGTTATTGTGTCTTCAGCTTTTCTAAAGACTTCCTTATTCTGTTATTTCAGGAATAGACCCCCCCTCTCCCAAACCTACTTGTTACCAGCTGTACTCAGCTACTGAGAAACAAACAGAAGCTTCCATGGCTAGTCCCTGTTTGAAATTATTTATCTGTAGCCCATTTGAAAGCTTTCTGGGGTCATTAATGCTCAGTTGTGTAGCCACACTGCATTTCAAATCGAAGAGCCCTTTGTCTATGGGTGGATGGAAGAGGGTTGCTTCAGTCAGGGTGCTGCTGAAGGTATGGGGGCTCTCCTTGAGGCAGGTCTGACTGATACAGGAGTTGGATAAATCCTACTCATTAGAATAAAACTACTGTTTGTCCCGGTGTGGCAATTCCATCCTTTATAAAACTTCACTGAAACTTTGTTTGCTGGGTTCTAAAGTGTTGTGCATCCTCCTGAGGGCATGATTTGCTGTAACAACTGATGTGGGTACCGCTCCTCTATTTAAATATTCAGTATGCAAACGTTTGTGTG
This sequence comes from Oreocharis arfaki, assembly GCA_013398015.1. Classification (NCBI taxonomy): domain Eukaryota; kingdom Metazoa; phylum Chordata; class Aves; order Passeriformes; family Paramythiidae; genus Oreocharis; species Oreocharis arfaki. The sequence goes on along the minus strand of VZRR01006231.1, from coordinate 355,394 downwards.
GGCCTCGTGAAAACTTTCTGTGTACTTCAAACTGGAAGCAGAAACGAAATCATGCATTTGATTTACAGAGAGAAAGGAAAAAAAACAAACCCCAAAACAGGCCCTGCAGCAATGGTATGAGAATATTTTAAGAGCCCTAGACCCTGCAGGGGATTATAACTAGGGAGCACAGTTCTTTTCTCCCTCCTCTGATCCCACAGCTGCTCTGCTGCAGCAGGCTTCTCTATGCAGCAGCCTCCTTGTGGGCAGCTGATCCCTCCTCTGCCTCCCAAAGCGGGGCATGCAAAGCACCAGGAGAATTAGCTGGGTAAAGGGACTGGATGAGTGATTGGGTGTCATGAGAGGAGTGTGAACTGTCTTGCCTCCAAAAATGCCTCTGCTTTTTGCAATCCTGCCTGTGGCACTCATAAGGCCAGCAGCTGCATGTGTCGAACCCATCCTATGCAAGGCAGACAGCTGGATTTCCAGCAAACATTTTTTTTCCAGAACACATTGTTTCCTGGTTCTTTATGAGCTGGAGGATGCAGTATCTTCACAGTCAAGCAAAAGTTAACTTGTGATATGAGCACAGCACACCATGATTTCTGGAGGAAGAGTTACTTGTATCTTCTGTGTTGTCTATGGAAGGCATAATATGTAACACTTATTATTATTATTCAAAACCATCAGCAAGTACCTCCTGAACCTTCCAACATTATAGCATACTTTTCCAAAGCAAATCAGCTTCTGAAAGTGTTGGTAATGCCAGAATTCTGGATGTTCTTGCCACAGCAGAGAGATTTCCACCTCCACGTTCTCAGTTTGGCAGGAAAAGTATTCCCTAATTTGCTTGGTGTGATGAAAGCTGCCTCATCTCTTCTCCAGCCTTCTGAAACCAAAGTCTGTCAAAGAGCAAAGAGTGTTATGGGGCTTGAGATTTGGTGGTGACATGGGCCTATTGGTTTGAAATGATTTTTCATCTATGCAGCTGTAATTATTGTTGGTTATTGTAATAATTGCTGATTATTATCAGCGTTTGTCTGGTACCAGCATTTCACAAATGCTGTGACAAATGGCGATGGTGAGAGGACACCACTTTGTTCTCCACGAGTCCAGCCTCATGAGTCACACCCTGGGAGGTCCTGTAACACATAGATCATCTCATTGATGAGACTGAATAAATGTGGATTTGCTGCACCCCCGTAGTGATAAGGGCAGCTAAAACCCCCGGCTGCTTTAAATTGCACCTCGTTTCTACCAGGCATGGAGAATTTAATGAAATTGTTTAGCAGATGAAGCATTATAGAGATCCCTTTAGACAAAATGAATGGCTTTAGCTAAAACTGTTTTTCTGTGATGGAAGGCAGCAAGTGCATCAAAAATCATCATGTTTAATCTCATCATTTTGCTCTCCTAAAGGCTTTCACGAGTTATTAGGTGAAGCTATTTGGATGGAAAACATGTACACAACAGATGAGTATTTCACTCAAGTATGTTATGGAGTTTTTGAGAGGCACCATTGCTTATGATCCTGGCCAAAATGATGGATGCTCTCAAAGGGGTTAAGCTGAAGCCACTGGTATATGAATCACCTACCAAAATCCAATTGCCTCGGAGATGGGAGAAACGTGCAGAATGTGAGGATTCCCGTGTACTTGAAAATATGAAAATAATCCTCTGAGCATGTTTTCGTGCAGCACTGCAAGAGCCATTTCAGTGTTAGAGAGAAAATACAACTTCCTTGGAACAGCTGGGGAAACATGACAGGGTAGCAGGGTGTTTTTTGACAGCTACAAAATCCACTCTTTTGGATTTGGCAAACGTGTGATTTCTGCCATTATTACACCAAAGCTGGCAGGACAGTGCCTCAGCCGAGCAGGGCCTGCGTCTCCTGCCGGTGGCAAAGACGAGCTGGTGGCAGCCCAGGATGAATGTGACTGCACGGGGGGACAGGGGCAGCGTGGCTCAGCTGAGCTCAGCACGTGTAGCTGTGGCAGGGCTCGCCAGCCCTGCCTGCACCGTGATGGATGCAGCTGATTAAGACAAGCCATTAGGAGTGGCTGCCGTGTTTGATTAATTCAGTAATAGACTGAACAAAACATACGGGAGTGTGTGAGTGGAGATACAGACTCTGACAGAGGCTCTATAGAGATACTCTGGCTTTGACAGCCTGAAATCTATTAATGCTTTAATTAAAATGATCTGTGGAGCAGATGAGGAATACATCAGGACCACTCTCGCAGGAGAAACAACACCAGAATGTATATAAAGCAGCTGTGGTTCACTTTCTGTTATTTTCCAATGCTTGTTTTATGCTCTTACATGGATATGAAAATAAAATCTTTATAACTTTGTATATTCCCTTTAGCATAATCCTTCCCTTCTCCTCCCCTGCCCTCGCAGCGTCTGAATTCTCTGCAAGAGGAGAAAATTTTGCTGTAAGTGATGGAAAGCAAAGTAGATGAACCCACTGATGCCTGAATCTGCCTGGAGACAAATGAATAGAATCAAGTTTTATCTAGGACTTAAGACACCAGAAGAATAACTTACCTGCCTTTTTTGTGGTAGAACTAAGAGTTACTCCTCAAGTGCTTCCCCATTACCTTTTTCAGGGTTATACTATCTCCATGCTGATATTGTTTTGCGAAAAGAATTCTCCCTTCTCCCAACTCTTTTTCTACAATTGTTTAAGTTGTGGTTCTGCTTTTAAGGCACTCAAGCTTTGCACTTCAACCTGTGTTAAATTTGAAGAGCCCAAGATTTATTCTCTCCTTGTTAAAGCCCTTTCCCCTCCGATCACATCACTGGCGGGGTTAAAAGCTCTTGTCTGGTATAAAAGCTAATTTTGTTTCATTGGTGACGACAAGAACCATATTTACAGTGGTTTGATTATTGCATGACATCATTCAAGGACAGCTTAAAAATACATCCTGACATAGATGTGGGTTGATGTCAGACAGGGGAGGTCAGAGCCAAGGAGTGGGTGGCCTGAGAAGTTGACTTTCTGTTATGGTTCCATCATCTAAAAGCAGAACATCTCCACCACCTCCTTTCACACACTCTCACCTCTCAGCGCTTCCTAGGATGGACGAGTTCCTTCTTTCCACTTCACATTTTCTTTGGAATGGCTGATTTTGTAGCGTTTTACCATTAAATTATTCATGTCTGCTCACAGTTTCACATGTTTAGAGTATATGCAGGGTCAAAACATAGACTGGCAGAGCTGGCAAAAGGCAGAAATGGATGCAACGTATTGGTTCTCTAATTCTCAGTAGAATCATAGAATGGCTTGGATTAGAAGGGACCTTAAAATTCACCTCACTCCACCCCTCCTGCCATGGGAGGGACACCTTCCACTCGCCCAGGTTGCTCAAAGCAGTATCAGCTCACGTGGAGTAGCAGCCCTCTCCTGGTTTTATTCTGAGGGAAAGGCAGAGTGTTATTGTAGAGAATTCCTGTTTATTTTTAATGAAGGAGATCCAGTTTTTGCACTTTTTAGCTCTGGGAAGTAAGACAAGCATAAACAGTTTAGCTGGAGGAGAAGAAAAAGTATTTCTGTTGCCCCAGGGGGATCCAAATGAAAATAGGGTTTTTGAAATCTCAGGCAAAAAAAGCCGTACCTGATCCGCCTTGGAATTACAGCCCATGTCAGGATTCATGGGGTTTTGCATAATTCCTCCTTTTATGATTTGGTTGCATGGAGTTTTCATGGGGTCCAATACCTTGGATTTACAACTCATATAAAAGTTATGTGATTTTTTTTTTTGTTTTTTGGTAAGAATGCTGTAGAACAGCTTGGCCTTTGCTGGTCTTCCACTGGAGTCAGTGGAGTTTTGCCATGAGGCCAAAACTTTCTTTTACCTCATTGTGATGTTGAAATTTAGGAGCCTTTAAACTGTCAAACAAAACAAACAAAAAACCAACCAAATAAACTCCAAACAAGAACAACAAAAAATCAAGTGTCCAACATTGACAATGAAATGTCCCGGGGCAGGAGGAGGAAGGGAATAAAAGAGATGAACAATAAAACCTCCTGGCTCTCATCTTCTCTTGGAAAAATGTTAAAGGAATAACCCCTTTCCCCCCCAAGAAACTCCCAGTAGCTACAAATTAAAGGGTGCATTATGAAAACTCTTTTCGTAGCCACCAAAACTGGTCATGGTATAGAAGCAGATTATGGGAAGGATTGGCACTCTTGTTGTGCTTCTGTGTAAAATAAAGCCATCCCTATATGAAGTGTGTACACAATGTAACAAAACCAAAGGACCTCTAGAAAAATAAAATCAAGTGATTTGTGAGTAACAGCTCGGTTTGTAAAAATTTTTGAAAAATATCTGAGTCATCCTCGGTTTTGCCTGTCAAATCACTGGTGCAAGGAGATATTAAAATGATATTTATTATGCATTTGCTCTGTTTTCTCCAGCCGTTTGTTTTGTCACTTCTTTGGCTTTTGTTACACTTCATCCCTTTGGTTGCTTGTTTCCAACTTTATGGCCAACTAAAATATTAGATTGTTACAGTGCGGATCCAGCACAGATGGTTCAAATCCTGGGCTCAGCACACGGCTCCAGAGAGGGCTGGGATGAGAGAGCTTTGCTCTTTGCTGAGCCACTCCATGGAAGCTTCTCCCTCCTCCATCTGGATGTCTGAAGCGGTCCCAGCCCTTTTCCTCGGTCCTGGGGAGAGCAGGTTGGGAAGCTGAGCCTCCTCCGTGTGTTTTGTCTTTGGATTTCCTGCCTGCTTGCTTATGCCAGTGCAACACGCAGCTCTTTCCCTTCCTCGTACAGAAGGATTTGCCTGGTTCTGATGAGAGCCACCACTTCCAGGGAGGGGAAGGGTATTTCTGCATGTTTTACCTCCAAATGCTTGTGAGCAAAGCTTGCAGGACCAGCTCTCTGCATTTAGAAACCTCCTTTTCTAGCATGTACAAGGCAAAGTCCATTCCATGTTGCAGCGAGAACTTTTCAAGGGACACTTGTGTTTCATAAAAACCAAAAAGTGGATTTAGATAAGCAAAACAAACCCATCATATACCCTAATTTAAAAATCACGAGATTCACACTGTTTTTTCGTGCTGGGAAGGTTGTTTATTTTGTGAAGCAAGCTGCTGAGATAAAGTCCTGTTGAGGAGGGGAGGAAAAATGTTTGGGGTTTTTTTTTTGCTGCAATTTTGCCTGCTGTTCTCAGTTATTATCTGCAAAGTTGTGAAATTCAGTTAAATCATTTTAGTCATCTCTTGGCTGCGGGAAATGTGTAACTTGGAGGGACAAGGAATTATGAAATTGTCGAAAAGTTAAGTATCAGCCATGTGAATGTTATGTTTCTACACAATTTCTGCTGACTATTTTGCAGCCAGACATACACTCAGTTTTATAGGGCTTCCAGAGAGACTGATTAACATTTCTTTAAATACTAAACCCAAAACCAGTAGGAGAGGATGCTGGAGAGTTTCTGAAAGAGCAAAGAAAGCCCAAGAAATGGTCTTTATTTCCTCTTAGACACTGAATTCTTGCTGAAGTCCCTGGGCAGTTTGGCTTCCACAGACTCACGGAGGAAAAGTACTGAACTAAGTTATGAGCATTAACCCAAGTGTGGCCTTTCAAAATTACTTTGAAAGCACCCAGCCACTATTTTTCTTGGTAAGATTTTAGAGGAAATATTTTTTCCAGTTCTGAACAATTACGTTCTTTACTTTAAAAGGGCTTTTTGGAGGACAGGGAATGTGTAGGCCCTTCTGCCCTCTGTGTGGCTATAGCTGTAAAATGCCAACACATGGCACCCCCAGCCAGTGAGCTGTTCGGAAAAAATTATCTGGAAATAATCTCTGTCAGGAAAATAAAACAAAGCAAATTGCAGCTGTGCATAACAATACAATGCCCCAGAATTTAATTATGAGGTAAAACTCCTCCTTGTTCCTGTCCTTGCATTGTTCATTGCCATTGTTGTTACAAATGCTGGAGTAGATGGAGCAAACAGCTCTGGGTTTTTGTTAATATGGAAGTTATATTTTGCATTTTTATGATTCTTCCCCTGCATGATGGATGCTTTCTACCACGCGTTGTTGAAGCCATAGCAAGGTGTCCTGTGGCGATATGGGTTCAAGACTGTTGGTACCACCCCAGTTTGTCTCTGCTCCAGGGCAGTAACCGCGCAGCCCCTCAATTTTTGCTTCCATTTTAAGCCAGGGTGGTGCCCAGAGCCCAGTTCAACCCCACAAAATGCCGTACCAGGTGGTGTGGACAGTCCAAAACAAGGAGGTGCCAAGCCCATAAAGCCTTTTTATCTACCCGGCATTTCGTGGCATGAAGCAACAAGCTGAGGGAACAATCTCATAATTACATTAATCATTAATGATATTCACAGCTGCATTTAATCCGAAATGAAGCCAGTGTCATGTACAAACCCCATCTAAAGGGCAGACAGAGATGTTGAGCAGCTGAGAGCCTTCTGCTGGCCTTCTGTGTCAAGAGGAACTGCAGCACTGGCAGCAGTCAAAAAGATGGTTCACATATGGCAGTAAATCAACAATGATTCAGCCAGCAACCTCTCCAGAAAATATTATGGGGCAAAAATACATGGTCTAAGTAAACAGTATTACACAAACATCCACTGTCCATACATCACACCAAGTACCAGCCAGTACTTGGATGACTGTAGCCTAACTTAGCCTGATCTTTAGACAATAGATTTTGTTATTTTGGCAACTTACATAATAACATAATAGCAAAAAAACCTCCTTTAATGGTAAACACAAATTCAGAGTTGCACATGTAAAATGTACTGTGCATATCTGGAAAACATTACACTGGAAGCACTGAAAGGATATGATTGCCAGAGGGTGAGACTGAAATGTGAACTTCCAGCAACTTTTCCTTTAAGTACTGGAACATTTTTCCTCTTTTCTTCTTTGGCTTTTGGTGATTTTTAGTGCTTCCATGAATTCCAGATGAAGTCTGCCTAAGTGGTGGACAGGTGTAACTTATCAGGGCTCGAATGGGGAATAGCACAGCCATTAATCACAGAGCAGGAGCCCCGGGCAGCGAGTCAAAGTGCATTGTCTGCCAAGCACTTTTCTGCAGATTACTTGATAACGATATTAAGATTGATCACACAGCGCTGATCTTTTAGGTGATGTGAGCTGACCCACTTTTAAAGGGGGTTAATTTGCAATTTCACTGTAGCAAACAGAGATAATGTAATGCAATTTACTAATAGGATTCCAAACAGGCGTAACCTTAACCCTGTTTTGGGGAGAAAGTATGACCAATTCACTTTGTCAGTCGTCTTTTCTACAGGGAAGGATCCTTTTTGCAGAGGTTTTCAGATATTATTATTATCATCATCATTAATATTACAGTGAAGAAATACACAGTGAGCAAGAAAGGTGTAAACACCTGTTACAGAATCTGCATATCACAGAACAATGCCTGATCCAACCCCCGCCCCAACAGGCAAAAAAAGTGGGAAAAGAAATTGTTAACAATCCTTTACAAATGAATTCTCCCTGCTAAATCCTAAGTCTCTCCTACAATAAGTGGTGGGTTGTAAAAATTAATTGTGAGCAAAGCAATACCTGATGATCTGAGAGACCTTTTCCAACGTCAACAATTCTATGTTTCTATGTTATCTTAAATGAATTATTGAAATACCTGAACAATCCTGCATATGTTTTAAATTGGTACCATGACAGAAAATTTTAGATTTAATATATGATCAGGAACTAGATTTTTAAGAGGCAAAGTGCTAAGGAGAAGAAGCTGATGTTAATTTATAGTAGTCATAGCAACCTAGTTCTTGCTTTTGTAACATTCAGGTCTTACTGGATTTGAGGGGAGGGAAGAGGGAACAGGTTTTGTTGTGTCACAAGCGGAGCAAAGTTTGCTCTGCTGAGACTGTTCTCTGCTCTGGGTTTTCTGTAGTTCTGTTACCCAGTTCCCAATTGCTCCAACATAATCCCTTCATGCCAGCAGGAGCAGCTCAGGGAAGACAACAGACCTAAAGGAGCAGTTTGCAAACTGAAGGCTGAGCAATCAGCTCCCTGCTGCTGTTTATGGGATCGGTTTTGAGGGGCCTGGCTCTTCCAAAATATGCAGCAAGAGGTTTCAGATGCCTGAATTGTTGTTGTAGGGGTGTTCCGTGGGCCACGTACCTAAAGCTTAAGTGTGACAATACTGATGGTTTTAACAGTTCGAGTTCTTTTTTGGGTCTACCACGAGCCAAAGTGACCTTGCTCCAGAGTGCTGTCTTAAATAAAAGAGAAACCCCAGTCTCGAGAGGTGGTGGCGTTTTAGAATGTGTGAGGAGTCAGCTCCGAGCCAGAGCTGTGATCAGCAGGAGTCTGAAGGACTGACCTGCCTCGAGCCCCATCAGCTTTGGCACCGTCCGACCCGCTCGCAGCTCCCGGTGCCCGGCGGGTCTGGGGTAGTGTGGGCAAGCCCAAAAACATCGATGCCAACAGGGCTCTGCCGCTTCGTGGGGAGCTCTGCTTGGTCCTGTTCATCTCCCAGCACTGCCCGAGCCTCTGCGGGAGCGTGGGAGGCTGGGCAAGAGCGGAGCATCCTGCGCTGGAAAGCTGCTCTGGTGCTGCCGCCTGCAGACGCTTTGGGGCAGCTCAGAGGGGCTCCAGCTGGGCTGGACACACAGGTGATGGGGTTTGTCTGCGCTTCTCTCTTCTGGAAATGCCTTCAAGCTGTTAATTGAAGGAATTCAAGGTATTACTTGAAATGAGTTCTTCCTGGAATGAATTAAACACAAAAATGGGGCATCTGGATAGTTGGGAGATGTGTCGCCACTTAGAGAAGGCGTTCTGGGTTTGGCCACCCCAGAAATGCAAAGCTCTAAAAAATTCATCTGAGAGCAAACTTCTTCAGGAAGGCAAACTATTAATTATGAATGTATTTAAAACTAAAGAAAATAGAAATACCGAGCTCCAGACTTGTTACGGTTTTTTTAAATAGTACTTCAGAATAAATGCAGCACTTCATCTTCTAGCAATAGAAAAGGAAGCAAAACTATTTCCCAGGTGTCCTGTTATCCCTGTGGCCACAAAAGACTTCATAGAAGTACAGCTCTGCTCACAAACTACTGCTTCAACAAGATTGCCCTTCTTGAAATGTGGCAGGCAGGATGCCCTGTAAGCCAGTGCATACCATAGTTTTTCAGATAATGGTATAAATACAAACCAAAAATGAAATCTTGGTGAGAAATCTATTATTTTAAAGGAATATTGAGTTGGCTGGCAGTTATATTTTATTCTTTAAGCTCTAAAATGAGGGAACCAACTTTTTTATAGCTCTTAAAATAAAAATGTTAGGAGTATTCTTCAAGTACTGTGTGTTGTAATCACCAGTAAAAATCTGAATCTTAATTAGCAGAGCAGTGTCTTTTAGAAATTAGAATAAGTTTGTTGACAGGTACTTGGAATAATATGAATACCTGTTGCTGTTATTGAAAATTGAAATTGTGATTTTTTTCCTGATTAAAAATAGGGAAAAAAGTATTTAATAATTTATCTTTTTTGATAAAGAGCTTGAAATGTTTTGCTTTGTTAGGTGACTTATGCTGAAACTTTTTTCAAATTACACCAAAATAGACAAGGCCGTTGTCTTCTTGACTTGTAAGACAGTTCTAATTTTAGAATGTGCTTTAATGTGAATAAAGAGAAAAAGCTGTTTTGAAATTGCTCACGTGAAATGAAATCATACATTTGAAATTTTTAATTTCAGCTGCAGCAAAAATGTTTCTAAATTGGTACTCGCAGATGAAGTGTTTTTAAATTTCATTTAGCCCCCAAAAAGATTATTTTTTTAAGGTTTATGTTCCCTTTTCTGATTCAGAGCTACAAAACTTTCAGGGAACACTGAACGAGCACCTAAGCCTGAAATCCCTGCTGGAACGTAGCCCTGCCTTTAGTCCAGTGTGCTTTGGTTTCAGCTGGAATGTTTTTGATGGAATGCACAACAGCATGTGCTGCAAGCCCTGCTTACAGGAGAGCAGGGAATTGATGCTGCCTGCATCACTTAGGACACGGCTCTGGACATGACTTGAGTGAAATAAGCATTGCTGATTTCCTTGGTTTTGCATTATTTGTGATAAATGGCAAGCGGCACTTTGCCATTCGTTAGTGGTGTGGGGACCACTGCACCATAGTAATTCTTCTTGGATGGCTCTCCACAAACACAATGCCTCCTACAAGCTTTTCAAGAAAAAAAACCCAAACTTTCCAGACCTGTAAGCTGTGCTTTATCTGAGCACGGAAGAGATTTCATGTAGGTAGGAGAACTGTGGAGGGCTTGGTGCAGGAGCCCTCTGCACTCCCTCGGAGGAAAAGCAACTGAGAGCCAAAAGAATCGACCCAGAGATAAGCAACCTTCGCCACGGTGAGTTCCCAACATGCCTTGTTTTCCTTATGGTAGTTACCTGTACCCTGTTGGCTAGTTGGTTTCTACCCCACCCCCTGCCTTTCCCATACAAACTCCTCCTTCTACCCTTGCAGAAGGGAGTTTTTAATGCCGGGCCTCCCTTTCATAGGGGCTGAGCAATAAGGACTACCTCTGTGGAACTGCCATGTGAGGCTCCTGGCTCTCTGTCCCTGCGTTAGCCTGTGTGATTTCACAATGAGCTGATACCACGTGTAGCTGAGAAGTTGCTACACTTACTGAAATCACCCATTGCCAAGGGGAGTTGCTGAAACTTCTGGAGAAGCCCTCCCTGGCGGGACGCTTTCTTCTAGGAAGGTCTCAACACCGGGGTCCGACACAGGACCCCCACGAAAGGCGATGGAGAGCTGTGTGATGGAGCTGCCCACTGCCCTCAAATTAAACAGGAGAAGGCTGGGGCTGCATTTCTGTGCACAGGCTGTAGCAAGTCGTTCAGCTTTCTTAGCAGTTCTAAACCACTTCCACCTCAAAAGTGCTTATCTTTGTACTACAGCAGGGAATTAAATAATGTCACCACAGCTATAACAGGTGCTTTACTGTCTTCAGTACAGGAAACCTTGCCTGAGAAGAAACTAGGCACCAAAGTGGCTTCTGAGTCACAATGGCCTCAAAATCCCATGTGTAATTTTAACTCTGGGTTCAGCCAATGTGTTTTCCTCCTTGCCAGCCCTCGGGAATAATCCTGGCTACAGCCCCCCGCTCAGCTGGGTCACCACTGCCTTCACCCTGGCACAAGCACCTGGGCGGGGCTGGCTTCAAACCTGCTCTCCTTGACCTCCCTTGCAGGAGCGTTTCAAATCCTAGGCCTCTTCTCTCCTAGCCAAGTAGTTATTGCCTGGGCTGAAGGATTCCTGCTTCTAACAATTGATAAAAACACCTTTTCCTGTAGGGGAAGGTACGGATGCTTCTCTGGAAGAGCAGTCGACAGCTGTGGCTTCAGGGGCAGAGAATAGCAGTGTTGCTGTAGCTCATTTCGCTGCCTCCTCTTACCCCCATCCCCTCTGATTTGCACCCACGAGCGTTCCTGGGGCTGATTAAAGAAGGCTGGGACAAGATTCCAGCCTCCCTGCGAGGTGCCTGGCCTGGCTGCAGGGGTGATGCTCTTGGTGTTGGCAGGGAGTAGGCAGATATAGAGAGAAAAATGCTGATTTAGGGCCTGAGAGTCCCTTACCACAGTGATATCTGCACACAGGCTCAGCTGCTCACTTGGGTTTGTTTTGTTAGTTTTTTTGGTTGTTCTTTTTTACCCACAAGCTTGGCTTCCAGTGCCATCTAGTGGGATGTCATTTTATTTCTCTAAGAGATGAGGATCCAGTAAAGACATTTCAAGACTTCGTGTGTAAATACGTTGATTCCTTTCTGTGCGCTGCCGTGTCCTTCAGGAATGATCTATTCACAGATATTTATCTTCATTTCTGACATTTAAGGTGCATATAAACTGGAAGTTGAAACATGTAACAAAAAAAATACAGAACTATATGTTTGTAAGTAGATTGATTGACAAAAGTTTCTTTTACTTTAGTGAAGACTTTCGAGAAAGCGTGTAAATGTTTTGACCTTTTAAATAGGAGAGCTGCTCTTTTGCACTGGGAGCACTGTTTCTATATTGTGCACCTTGTTTTCTGTGCATCTTTTTATCTAAGTGGTATAAAATTATATTCTGCCATTCATAACATTTTATGCACTTTGAAATCATGACATAGACCATTTTCAAATTTTTTACTTGTAATCTAACTCCATGTTTTCTACACGCTCCTTTGGTTCCTTCACTGCCCAAGTGGTCTTAAGGATACTGTAAGTAAAAAAAAGCTTTTTTATTTCCTTTTAACTTCTGACTTATGTGGAAAAATATGTGATACCTCAAGGTTTACGAGTAAAGTGTGGGGTCTGTTATTTATGTTTTTATCAGCTGTTGGCCCAGCTCTCTTGGCTCAGTGCTCATAAAGAAGTATAAGTCCTAACCCCAGCCTCAGTAGTTGTATCTGGGGAGGTTACTTAAGAAGGTTTTGTGGATGTGCCACTGGCTGCTCCTGTATATTGTCCTTGAAACATCACGATATTTTTGGCAGCATCTGTGGGAAGGAGAGCATTGCTTGGAAAGGTTCTGTGCATTAACCGTGCGTCGTCTTTGCTCCTTTTCTTTACATGCATGTCTGCTCTCTCTCTCTCTTTTCAGATACAAATCAGTCTGGGTACAGCTGATTTGGTACACACTGAGCTGCTTTGGGGTGTTTTTGCACTTGGGCCTTAGTGGGTGAGGGTTTAAGACTCTTGGTCTTTCTTTGAAATGTATATAAAGTATATAATCTAAAAGATCTGTTTCAAAGTACCCTGCCATGGAAAGGAAGCAAACTGTGAGTTATGAGAGGCTTAATCTCTGCTCCTTGTGCAGATGTGGTACTTACACAGAGAGGCAGAACTCGCCTGTCTCAATGCTTGCAAGTTTATTACTGAAGGCAGAGTAACTGGGGTTCCTGAGGGCTTCAGTGAAGAAGATGAGATTGCAGAGCCTCCAGAATTCACATTTCAGGTGCATTAAGATACCCAGACCACACATGAAAGCTGTCATTGCCTACTGAGCAGGTAATGTGCCCATCAGTTATGGCTCAAACTGTTGTGTCTTTTGGAAAGCAGAGGAGGCAGAACTCGGTGTCATTCAGGTGGCCTGTAATTGCTTTGTTTTGCACAGCACCATGTGAAGGGGCTGAGTCCCAGGGTTGAAAGTGTGGCAATAAACATATTAAATGGCTTTGCACGTGGAGCAAAGAACGCTAAATGCCTTAAACGCAGCAGCAAGAGGTTTTTTAGCATATTTCAATTACTACCTCTGTGTTCCCCTCAGGCTGGTTACACTTTAGTTTTAGCATAGAAGGGGGTTTTTTGTGAACAAACAGGTTACTTTTAGCTGGCTGCAAATGTTACAGGCAGTTGGATTTCTGGAGCAGCAGCACTGCTGTGTGGCCCCCCCTCACCTCCGTGATTTCTGTGTAATTATCAGTGGCACACTTGGACCCACAGTGTCCCAAAACAGTTTTCTAGTAGCACAAAAGATCAGTTGAGAGTTTCACAAAATATCTTTTAACTTTTTGAGAGCTTATTTTTAACAATTTTACCTTTCATGTACCAGCAGGCCTTAAAACAGGTTCTTTTAAATAGTTTCTCTTTTATTGAAAACCGACAAGGGCAACAAAACCCACATGAGAGTAATACATAAATACATCATGTGATGTTCCTAAGTTACCCTGGGATTTCAGAAGAACAACAAACTATTTGACAAAGACCTTGATGCAAACAACTTCCAAGTAGAAAGAATGACTGGTTCTAGTAAAATCCACTCACTCCTGATATCCTGTTACCTTGAACAGGAATAAAATGTAAAAAGGAACATGACTAGACTCATATTAATAAATATTTTTTTGGTGTACATAATCATACTAGTTGAACAGAATCTCATACAAGTGTAAAATTCATAGTAAAGATGTCTTTATTCCAAAATAATAATAATAATAATAATAATAACAATAATAATAATAATAATGATGTGTTAGGCAGACAGCTACAAAACATCTACACGAGACTTTGGTAAGAAATGTTCATGGTAGCTTTTTCATAATTCCACAGCAAACAAAAACAACAAAGGAAATCTAAAAATGCAACCAAACAAAACTTTAACTCGTGTGCCACACACACATACTGTACATTTGTTAAGCCCCTAACTTTTCTTTTTTCATTATGTGTAAAGATTCTATAGTTGGTATATTAGAAAAAAAACATACGCACAATGCTAAGATCTGATAGTTGAGGTCTACAAAACTGGTGTGACATCTGTGCTTTCAGTTCAGCAGGATTATTCAGGACATCAGAACGATAACAGTTCTTCTTTTTATTGACTGGTAACCAGTGCCTATTACACTACTAGAAAGTTTACAGTAACAATGCAAGACTTCTACATATCGTATATCAGAGCTTTTTTTTTTTCTGAATAGAAAATCAACCTCTTATTTTTTTTCTTCATTTGTTTTTGTTTGTGTTTCTTTTTTTTTTTTACAAAATGTAACAAGCTTAAATGTTTCTCTTGTATCAAGTTAGAAGAAAGACAAGTGATGTGTAAAATGCTTCAACAGAAAAACAAGTATGAAAAGCTGAACGTGAGCAGGAGTGGTCACACATTTCTGACCCGGTGCAATGTACCTTGTCACTCTATGTATTAACAAGGTGGGGGAAAAAGCAATTTGCAACATTCAGAAGTTTAATGAGCCTAAGAGAAGTGACTGGAAAACACACTGAACAGCCTTCTAAGAGAAAGAAAAAAAAAGTACGTGGAGAATCAAATTAGTAAGAACCACAGAGAAAGGAATGCCAGATTGTTTTAATGGACAATTTTGTGGGCATGTTCAGAGAGGCGATGTGTGTTTTCTACAAGTGTATTTGGGCTATATGGCCTTTGGAAAAGGGAGTATTTAGTAGACAAAACAGCTTGATGAACCAGAACAAATGTGAAAGTGAAAATACAACACTGGGTTTAATTGATTATCTGCAGAAACAGGCACGGTTTTGCAAGATTAGCCTGAACAAGTGGTAAGGGTTGATGAGATAAATCTGGTTCCTGAACGCAGCAATTTTTTTCCATTCAGGAGAAACTTCTTCTGCTCCCTCTGCCCCAGGCTCATAGATCCTTCAAAGCCTTTAAAAGCACTCTACCACACATTTTTTGTGGCTCTGCCATGGCTGAGCCTCTGGCATTGATCATTGTGGCCCTTCCCTGCAGTTTCTTCATCCAATATATGCTCAGCTGGTCACTCCTTCAGTACCTATATCATTCCATTGTTTTTTTCGTTGGGTTTTCTTTCTTTTTTTGATCATAAATGTGTAATGTAGGGTCCTAAACACATTAGTGAGGGCCAGTCTTGCTGCTATGCTGTAATGGCAGTGCTGTAGAGACCTAAACTGCAGAATTTTTGAACAGGCACAAGGATGCAAACTATCTGAATTAATGTTATGCAGTGAGCCAAGCTGTGCAAAAAGTGAAATGTTTGGTTTTAGCATTAAACCTTGCTGTATTCTTTTTTTCCCCTAGTTTGGTTGGCTATGGGCAGGTACCCATTTCATTTAGCAGCAGCAGCAGAGGGTTCACACCGCAGCTGGTTCCATTATTTCCCTGGCCTTTCCTTCGTTCTAAGTCTGCAAAAAGCAGTAAAACCCCTTGAAGGTGTGGGATGTGGTGGCTGTGGAAGTCCTGAGCAGCCCTTGCAGTGTCCAGCGGAGGAATGCTGATGAGCAGCCCTACAATTAATGCCACCAGCCCATCGAGCCCGTTCAGGTACAGAGGATCCCCTGGGTGGTGGTGGTGGGGAAGATGAACAGCTCAGAGGGTTGTGGTGCTCAGCAAACAGGGACATTTAAAACTCAGGTGTGTCAGGTCCTCAGGGTAGCAACTGAGTGTTAAGGAGGTGAGTAAATTATTTAAGGCTGGTTTAAAGAGACCATTAAAAAAAAATATCTCCATTCATTTCTCTCAAGCTTAAGAGTCAGCATCAATAGTTTTTATTTTCAGTGCATTGTTTTTACTTCTGTAGAGACATATGTGTATGCTGCCTTGCCTGGACCAAAAGGTAACCCATCACCTTCCCCTCTTAATGTTAGTCTGCTGAACTTACAGCACAATATTGTATTCCAAGAGCAAGTGGGGCCCAAGGGTCTCCCTGATTACACCGGACTCCATGTAGGGATGAGAGCTAAACTCTGCAGGGGATGGGGTAAAATAGCAACTAGAAGGGTGAGGAGGTATTTTCTAATCTCAGGCAGTTTGTTGATCACTCAAGTAGTCAGGAAGGGCATTTAACCTGACTAGTATATCTACAAATGGGTAATTCTCACACATTTAGTAATTTCTAGATTATCCTATGCTCTGAGTAAAAAAGACATAAATGACACTGCTGTAAATGTATTCATGTGCCAATCTATGATTTTTTTTTTTTAATGACTGTCATTTTTTTTCCTTTCAGAGGCTCATTTCAGTTTTAAGGGATGCACAAGAACCTGGCTCACATTTTCTTGACCATTTTTGTTTTATTGTAAACCTGTTTCCCTCTTCACCTGTGATTAACATCCTTGTGAAACTGAATCTGATTTTTTAGTGTCTGTCATGTGGAAGACTTCCTGTGACACAGCTGCTGCAACACCCTGGACCAATTTCTATTAGTTCTGTATTCATTTTGAAAGGCAATGGATAGACCCAATATGGACTGCACATATATTATGATATTTGCATGTTTTCTTTGTGTGCTGTTTTGACAGTGATTGTGTAGCGGTCAGACATCACTACCGAGCTGCAAAAATTATTTCCTTTTTAAGTTTTGAAGAAACAAAGATCTTTTTGCATGGACCCCAGCATCCATGTGAAGAAAAGTGTTTAGGATTATTATTATAACAGCTCTCAGCTTAACCCAATAGTGTAAAAAGATAAACATGCATCTTTAATGTTTTTGAACCAGCATTACTGAAATTACTCCTTGGCATAGTTGTGTAATCAGAGAGGCACTGCTTTGGATTTTCAAAATCAAATCTAGAGAGACATCCTCCTACAGATGAAACTTTCTGTCACTTTAACTTAGTTTTGTTAACATGCATGCATCCCATGTCTTTACAAGAAGTGTTTCTATATGGCTATTCCAGGTCCACAGATATGTCTGTATTTCAGTTAAATAACTCATAAGGACGTTGCTATTTTTATGCATTAAGGGCTGGCTGGAGTACCAAAGATTTGCTCTCAGCACAAATCCGCGAGGAAATATTTATAAAATATTTTTCTTGCACCAGCAAGACTAAAAAGCAAACCACACTGCAAAAATGAAAACTAATATACACTTTATATTTTGTTGTTGTTGTTGTTTTAAAAAAACAAACCAAGGTTGACTTTCCATTTAGCTCAGAGTGCATCACTTGGAACCTTATGTTTTGTTAACAAGGATGGACATTACATGCTCTTAGCTCCTTCTTGTCCTTGCAGCTGGTGAACTGAGTGCTTTTGGACCTCTTCTTCACCATCATGTAGCGCTCCTGAATTCCACCTCCACAGAGTGTAGAACATTCTGTCCAAGCAGTCCATGGTTTCAGCCTACAAACTGAAAAAAAAAAAGTGATTTGATTCGGTTTTCATTAGTGGAAACCCCTGCTAAGTATAATATAGTTGCATTTATCAAACACTGAAAAAAAGCTTTAAGAAAGAAATTTAATGTCTCCATTATAAGACAGATAAAATTCAGAAATTGTTAAATGTCAGTCAAGCATTAGCCACAACTTAGCAGTAATTCCTATCCAGATAATATAAATTATACCACAAGATATTATGTTATGTTGATTGTAGGAATCAGTACTTGATGATACTGTCCCCCATTGGAAAAGCAGTCCACGCAGCTCTCTTGGAGCCTGAGTCTGAATCAGACTATCGAGGTGGAAATTAGTTCAGTTTTGAAATTCAGCATTGGATCTAGGAACAAATATTTTAAATGTTTGAAGCTAACTAGATGTAAAGATTACCACCCAGCTCTGCAGAAGCTTCAATCAGTCCTTTGCCGGGTGTAAATGTTAAACTTCTTCACACTTTTGTGTGGAGCAGCCAAAATAGTTTTAGTGATGAGACATGGACGGATGTGGGCCTTTCTCCATGGAGCCCTGAGCTTAGGCCAGGTGATTTTGGTGATGGGCAAGCACTGAAAGTGGCTGTGTTTTATTGTATGGCTAAAACTTGCCCCAGGTGGAAATGCTGGAGATGCTCTCACAGAACGCAGTGGAGCTGCTCACAAACTCCTGTCACGCAGAGAAGCCATGAACATACCAAAAGTGGTGTCACACTCACCTGGATATTGTTCACTATCTAAATTCTTCTTTGCTTGTTCGCTTCTCCTTTTCTCCCGGGCCTCCTTCCAGCGCCTTTTTTCCATGCCTGGGCCCCGCAGGCACTTCCTCACTCTGCATTTTGTACGTTGGACGGTCTCTGGGCAAGCTGCTCCCCCAAACTGGGGCTCGATTTTAATCATCCTCGTCCTGATCATGTGGCCCTTCCCACAGGAGGTGTTGCACTCGGACCACTGGGACCACTCCGTCAGCTCACAGTCGATGGCTGCAGGGAATAAGGAATGTGACACAAAATCCACGAGATCTGAACACAAGCTCAAGAAATACACAGATGTGCCTGATGAGTCTTTACACCCCAAATACATGTACTCTACTTAAGCCTCCAATCTCCTCAGAAAATGTTTGGAGGCTGCATGTCAAAATTTTCTGAGTCCGTTTCTAGCAGAAGTGTAATTTGACACTCTCCTCGATTTCTTCCTCGAGTGGTGCTGGCAGATCACTAAAATTACAAAGAACATATAAATAATTCTCCTGTGCCTTCTTCAATTTTCCCACCCATCTGTCTGTTTTGTAATGAAAAGCTGTTGAAAATTGAGTTATATTTAAAAAGAATTTGCTACCTCTGAGGTCTGAGCGTTGCTTTGCTGGCAGTGTTATGCAATAAGCCACATTCACTAATACCATTCTATCTTAAAAGTTTTCATCTTTCAGCTCTGCTTAACACTTACAGCCCCAGTGAATAATAATCAAAATGATATTTCACATTATTTAAGAAAAGCTGGATGAGCAATTACAGTGTAAAAGCCCTTTTAACCAATACTTTCTGTGAAAAATAATGTAATTTGTGATAAAACCTCGTAAACCAGCTGGCAACAGGATGCTAAAAGCAATCATATCCCATTCATTCAGCAGTGCCTTAGGCTATCTCACTTCACAAAGACTGAAAAGCAACTAGAAATTTGCTCTACCCAAGAAGTGGGGGATTTTAACGGAGTAAGGTAAAAAAATTACTGCAGCTGCCTCCACACCACCCAGTGGCAGGTTGCAAAGTGATACCATTCAGAGCTGTATCAAAGGTGAAGAAAGCCTTTTTTATGCCCTTTCTGAGCTAAAAGAATCACACAGGTGATTTCAACTCTTCTTTCTCTCCTTTCTGGCACATGGGCTGCATTTGAGTTATAAACCATGTTTTATAATTCTGACTTATTTCCTACTGGGAAGTTGCCTGGAGCTGTGGTGTGTTAAATGTGCAGAACATTCCCACAGCAATATTGGGAATCAGCACAGGGTGAAGGAAGGCAGGCTGAACGTAAGACATGGTCGTATTCCAGCTCTCAGTTGCTGAAAGTGGATGGTGGTAATAATAATAATAATAATAATAATAATAATAATAATAATAGTAATAAAGTTTTTTAAACAATACACAGTTGATACCCCGCCAATTTCAGAAGTGATGCTAAGAAATGGTGATAGAGATTGGACCCATGGATTGTGACACATGATTAGCCTCCTCTTTCCAGGGAGTGTTCCAAACTCACGGCATTCGGGCAGCATGCACTTCTCTGCTTGCTCCAGCTCCTCGTTGCAGTCTCCAAGCTCAGCAGCAGATTTCAGCATCCTTTGCCGGGTCCTCATTCCCTTCCCACAGGTTACACTGCAGTCACTCCATTCAGACCAGGGAGAGAGCAGGCAGGGGATGGTATCTGACAGGAAAGAAAAAGGTAATGAATCCTTGTTATTAGTGATTTCTTATTATAAATAAATTATGAAGGTATACATTTTGAAAATTATTCAGGTGGAAAATGCTTCATTTTATCTGTCATCAGCCAATTCTGCTTTCCTGTCACGAGCTGAATGGTGTTGCTGAAGAATCTCAGAAAACTTTATACTAAATTGAAAGGTTTGCTTGATTTAAATATCTTTGCTATCTTTTTCTATATCTAAGTCATATCTGCTGGGTACCAGTGTATCTGGGGAATAAATAATTTAAGAAGCTATGTTTCAATCACACCTCCTGTAAAAAAAAAAAAGAAGTATTATTGCAGTGTTCAGAAATGGAAGTCAACTTAATTTAGTCTAAAAAGTGAAACTTCCCTATATAATCTACCAAAAATATTTTTTAAATTATCTCTGTCTTTGATGAAAATGTAACATTTCCTAAGAGGTTAATAGTGACAGTAAGGGTGAGGCTGGCTGACTGCACAAAGGAAACACCTCAATTTCTGACCTGTTCATGGGGTAAAAGGAAAGGACACTGTTTTATTTCTTTTATTCTAGCCTTATGGTCAAATATACCTCACATTGCATAACTTAGAGTTGCTTAGGTGTGGCTTGCTGATAAATAAACCACTGTGTGGGTCATACAGCAACAGGATACCACGGAACATTTTTTATTGATGCTCTCATCCTGATGGTGAGATGCTACTTAATGCACAATCCCTAAGATTTTTCTCCTAATTTTGAGGAGAACAAGGAAAAGCAGCATTGCTTCTGGTTTAGCTGTGTTCTTTGTGTGCTGGGACAACGTGTCAGAAACGATGTTTGTTTTTATAGCAGAGCAGAGGAGCTCCCAGACACTTACGGCATTCGGGCATCATGCATTTCTCTGCCTCCGTGGTTTCTGCCTTGCACATGGATCCATCAGCAGGAGTCATCTTGATCATTCTGTGCCGTCTCTTCATCCCTGTGCCACAGCTGGCACTGCACTCATCCCACTCGCCCCATTCAGTGACAAGGCAGCTGCTTGGAGCTGTTCAAAGGGGACAGAGAAAATTGTTCATAGATATCACAGGATCAGCTGAGCTGGAAGGGACCCACAAGGCTTATTGAGTCCAACTCCTGGCCCTGCACAGGTCCACCCCCAAGTGTCACACCCTGTGCTTGAGAGTGTTGTCCAAACGCTTCTTGAACTCACACAGGCTTGGTGCCATGACCACTTACCTGGGGACTCAGTGCCCATATTTTTTCGAATATCAAAACTAAACCTCCCCTGACACAACTTCAGGCCATTCCATGGGGTTCTGTCACTGGTCACCAGAGAGAAGAGATCAGTGCCTGCCCCTCCTCTTCTCCTCACGAGGAAGTTGTAGCTGCAATGAGGTCTCCTCTCAGTCTCCTCCAGGCTGAATGGACCTAGTGCCCTCAGCTGCTCCTCACACGGCTTCCCCTCAAGGCCCTTCACCTTCCTTGTGGCCTCCTTTGGATGCTCTCTAATGGCTTCGTGTCTTTCTTATATCGTGGCACCCAAAACTGCCCCCAGCACTCGAGGTGAGGCTGCCCCAGCCCAGAGCAGAGCAGGACAATCCCCTCCCTTGTCCAGCAGGCGATGCTGTGCCTGATGCCCCCAGGACAGGGTTGGCCCTCCTGGCTGCCAGGGCACTGCTGGCTCATATCCAACTTGCCATGGACCAGGATCCCCAGGTCATTTTCAGTGGCACTGCTTTCCAGCCTCTGATTCCCCAGTCTGTCTGTACATCCAGGGTTGCCCCACCCCAAGTGCAGAATCCAGAACTTTCCCTTGTTGAGCTTCTCATGGCCAGTGATTGCCCAGCCCTCTCACTTGCCAAGGTCTCTCTTCAGGGCTTCTCTGCCTTCGAGGGAGTCAGCAGCTCCTCCCAGTTTTCTATCATCTGTGAACTTGTTTAGTATCTCTTCCAATCTTGCATGCAAGTCATTTATTAAGGTATTGAAGAGCACAGGGCCTAAGACAGAGCTCTGTGGGACCCCACTAAGACTCATATGAAAAATGATTTGGGCAGTGCTCCTGCTGTTGGCTGGATTTTATAAAGCTGAATAAAATACTTACAGCATTCCTCATTCACAATACACTTCTCAGTCTCTTCAGTAGGCACTTTGCACATGGAGCCATCCTCAGGGAACTGCTTTACATATCTCTCCCTGGATCTCGTTCCCATCCCGCAGGAGACGCTGCAGGGGGACCACGTAATCCAGTCAGACATCATGCAGGTGGAGCCATCTGAAACACAGAGAGTGTTCAGTTGTGGGTGCTGATGGAACTGCTGCCCATTTGTGTGCAGCACCCCTTTCCTGCTGCCTTTCACACTGTCCTCTCCTCCACTGCATCCTTCGCTCCTTTCCTTTACACTTCTGGGTACTTGATCCCAGAAGTGAAGAAGAATTCTTCATCTCAGCTGAGATGCAGACTTGACCACAGACACCTTCCA
Source organism: Oreocharis arfaki (assembly GCA_013398015.1). Lineage (NCBI taxonomy): Eukaryota > Metazoa > Chordata > Aves > Passeriformes > Paramythiidae > Oreocharis > Oreocharis arfaki. The sequence goes on along the minus strand of VZRR01006231.1, from coordinate 332,935 downwards.
TTCACGTTCTTCAGCAAGTTTCTCTTTGCCACAACTCAAGCCATACTACAGCAACCAACATCCCTAAGAACTTTAAAGGAAAAGTAAACTCTACAAAGGTATTCTTCTCCTCTACCTTACACTCCTGGTTACCTTCATCACTGCAGCCCGGACCCATGCAGGGCTGAAAATCCTGGGTGTCTGGGCAGGGCACACTGAGGTCCAGCTGGGCTTTAAGCATTCTCTGCCTCATTCTCTTGCCCTTTTCACAGGTAGAAGAGCTGCAGGCCGACCAGGGGGACCAGTTTGAATATATGCAGGTCTCAGGGGTGTCATCTGAAAAATAAGGAAAACCACTGAATTTTAAAAATAGTCTTCCGTTTTCTTCCCTTTACTTGGCTGATGGTTACTTAAGATTCCAAAAGGATGCATTATTTCCTTCTGCATTCTATCTTCATTTTATCCCAGAAGAAAGAAGAATTACCAATTGCCAACTTTCATTTAATAAAAAAATAATTTTTATTTGAACCCCAAAAGTCTTCTCTCTTCTATTGTCTGTGTTGTTATTGTCATCTCCTAGGTATACATGCAATTTCTTTTCTGTATAAGGGAAGCCTAATGGAAGAGACCAGAAGAGATGAAAACCTAAATCATTGTTTGACACTGAGAGCGATTTTTGCTTCTAAGTCAGTTTTGTAGCTTATCTTCAAATGACAGTGGGGAATATAAAATATAAATTATTAGTAAGGCACAAACTAATTTCAAACGTACCTTCTTCTTTTTCCTCTGGTGCTAGATCTGCCACAATATCATCTATGTTATCAGGAACGATATTGCACTGCTCCCCCTGCAAAAAAAGGATTGTGAGCACTGAAAAGAGGAAACTCATCTGTGAGGGGTTAAACCAGTACTTTGCTGTGTCTGCCGTGACTTTTTCTATTTGAATTCCTGGGCATATGTAAAGAAAATCCCCCAATTAAGCAGATGAAATAACTATCAGAATTAGGAGAGCTATACCTTAAGACAGTTTCAATCTTTTTCTGCTGTTACATTTGCTGTGGGTAGGTTAAGGAGTGTAGATTTGGAGGGAAGAGGGGGAAAGAATTGATTGGTTTTTGGTTTATGAACTGGATTTTTGCTTGCTTGAGAATTTTATTTATATATGTTCTACCTTTCGTGCAATTCTCTCAATGACAACTCTGGCCACCAGCTTGATAGATCCTCCTTCTGGATCATAAAATGGGCTTTGAGGATGATCTAAGCTTGTAAGAGGTCTGATCTTCTCCTGAGGCACTGTGGGTTTGTTAGGAGACTGCAATCAAAAAGAAAGAAAAATGTTAAAAAAGAAACTAATTATTAATCTGCAGAAATTAAAACTTCCTTGGAATGCTAAACTGCAAAATTCCAATGTAAGATGAACTTGGTACATTCATACTTTCTGGCAATAATTTTTTTTTGTTTCGTTTCTGTGGGGTTTTTTGTTTGGTTTTGGGGGGTTTTGGGGATTTGTTAGTTTTGGTTTTGCTTTTCTTTTGTTGTTTTTGTTCTGCTTTGCTGTAAGAAATAGTTTAAGTTTTCTGTTCCAAACAGAACAGTTGGCATTGGATGGAAATAGCCCCAAACTCGAGTTGATGTATCTGCTGATGGCACTGCTTTGATCTGGACAAAAGCGGGGGGACACCTAAAGGCTTAGTTGTGATCAAAGTCCTCTGTTTATTCCATAGGTGAATATAACAGGTGAACATGAGCAAGAAATTCTTTACTGTGCAGTGCCTGGAAAAGATTGCCCAGAGTGGGTGCAGAGCCTCCTTTACTGGAGGTATTCAAGAACTGCACAGAATCCTATAATCCTATAACCCTGCTTAGATAGGGAGGTGGGAGCAGATGACTCACTGTGGTTGCTTCCAACCTCACCCATCCCGGCATTCTGTGGTAATAATACCCCAGGTGAATGTAATATTATTACTAATGCTGAAGGAGCTCAGGCAAAACAACTGACACTGAAGTCTAGTTAACACCTGTTTAAATGAATTTTAATCCATTATAAGAAACATTTTCCCTAGAGTAAAAAGTATAAATTAGAAGGGCACGTGTGGCATCACCACGGAACAAATAGCTTTCCTACTTCACTGCTCTGAGGTGATATATTCGACTAAATTACAGATAGTGCCTATACCTCATAGGTGACGCCACTGTCCGTGCCAGCATCCCAGGGGATTAAATCCTGCACGACTTTCTGGACCCAGCCGCAGTCCTTGGTGCAGAGATCCTCGGCAGAGAGCCCCACGTTCCAGTCGGGGCTGGGGCCCAGCATGGTGAGGAAGGACATCAGGTGCCGGTGGCGATCCACGGAGAACTCAGCAGAGGGAGCAGCTCTCCTGCAAATCCAAAGGAAGAGTGTCAATAACTGCGGCCAGGTTTGCTGCCAGAGGGAATCCAACGAAGCTGGTGCTTCAAACTGGGAAATACAGAGCCGCACTCCTGGTCTGTGAGGATGGCTGAGCGGGACCGGCAGAGGGCACTCCCAAATCTCAGAATCCAGAGAGTTTCGGCATCATCCAAGGAGGTTTGCACTTTAATGGGTGAAAGGGATATAGAGATACAGAGCTGCAGCAGTGTGCTTAGGCGTTAGTGGTATAATAATAATAAAAAAAAAAAAGTCAAAACACTTGCAAAAATTAGGGCTAAAATAACTGAGAAATACCCGAGGCCTTGATTGCTGGGTTGTGTTTTACCCCCGCCCCCAAAGCTAATAGCAGTTCTAACGCCAAAAGTTCTTGGAAGTGCTGCTGTGTGTGCAGAGAAGAACTCATTAATAGAGTTTTAATGCTCATGTAAGCGAGAGATGAGTGGTCACTGCCAGCCCCGGAGGGTTCAGCCAAGGCTTTGGCAGGTTGCTGCCAGGGGATGTGAAAACGCCTCTGTTCATCCCGCCTTTGTCAGCCGCTCCCTTGGGGAGGAATCTGCTGAATCATGTGCTGCTCTGCCATGCCCACAGCAGCTCCCACATTCCTCTGCAAATGGCAATAAAATCAGGCCTGACTGGAGGCTTCTGTTCACAGAGGAACAGCTGGAACCCTTCGTGGCATTTTGCTCATGAGCAACAACAAATGCAGAATTATTTAAAATATTATTTTGGTAATTCTGTTCTAAATGCTGCTCTGATGTCAACCCAAGTTTTCTTCAGCTGCAGGACTTGGGTTAATGGAGCCAAGCCAAGGTTTTGTTGGCTTTTTTTCATTTTTAATTTTATGCCAAAATACACTGGTTCAGAGCATCTAAAGACCACATTTATTTTAAATGTGAGGTGGTTTTACAGTGTTATTTATCCCTCCTATTTTAGTTAGGTAACTAATAATAATGGCCATGCATGCATAATAGTGCACAGACGCTGTTCTACTGTAGTCATAAGGGATTTATTCTTCCTATAAATGCTTGTAAAAATGTGGTATTTATTTGTGGATTTTTACTGGCTCAAAGCACTCTCAGCATAGTCATAAAAAACAGCTCAAAGACAATGATTTTTTGGTAGTTGTCACTAAGTTTCAAAAGCAAGGTATCTAAAAGTTAGCGTATTTAGTTCCTCTTCAAGAGGCAAGTTAAGAAGCACTTGCTAATGTGTAAAATGTTCTGGCCACTTCTGTTCCAGAGTCTTTAGAAGTTGTTTCTTACTGTGTAAATTATCTTACATTGAATTAAAGACTCTTTAACTCGAAGAAGAGTTGCTAAGTATTTAATATCATTAATCCTGCCTTTCCCAGAAACGAATGCAAATGACTTTTTTTTTTTCGTTAGAGATAGAAGCCTGATTTCAGTTTGTCTACTGCAAAGTCGTAAAATAATGAATGACTGTATCAATTTCCCTCAGTGAATGCGGTATCCTGATATATTTGTCAAGTACAGAGCCGTGATTAGTCTGAAAAAGCCTATTAACTGACTTCAAGTAGCTAAAGGATTTACTGCATTATAAGGGTTTCTAAGAATTCCCTATAGGAATCCTATATTTCAAACAGTGTAAGCAATACACTGTGAAAATAACAGAGATTGGTGTTTGTGTAGCTGATCTTTAGAGGGAGAATATGCCTGATATGGACGTGGCAGAGCAGGGACAGGAGGAAAACAAGGGAGGAGTGGGGAGCAGCTCCTGGCACCTGAGCTGATACCAGATGGGGTGGAATGTGTGAAGCTGCATTTCAGTGTCCTGTCTCAAAAAAGACAAGAAGCAGATGCAGCTGCACCATTTAAAGGCAGGAGGCCGAGAATCACTTGATCACTTGAGCCATAGTGATGGAAAAATTCTGTCACATGTTAGTTTGGTGCAATTAAGGCTTTGAGTGCTTTGTCAGGAAAATTAATATTAAACATGATATTGATATAAATAAAATATGTGTGTATTTAAATTATAACTAAATCAGAGTTGAAATCCTGTTAAGGAAGACTTCAGTGTGAGATACACTCTGCCTAAAAGCCTTTGGATGTTTTAAATGATATCAGTAAACTTGAGCCTGCCATAATTTTCCAATTCAGAGCACTTTGCCAAAAATTACCTATTTTCTGCTCCTTTGTTAGGGCAGATAGATAATGTTATGGCCATTTTACTGTATTTTATCCTGTAACAATTTAAGACAGAAATGTGAAATCTTGTAGAGGAAAAATGGAGGCATGTTCTCTTCTCTTCCTTCCTCCACTCCTGTGCAGACGTTTTCCAGATGCACACAAATTCTGGCTGCAGTGCGGGGTTGGAAATTGTAAAAGAAACGTATATGCAGTGTTTAAGAATGAAGCATTTAAAATATATATTAACATAAACCACAGTTGTTGCACTTACTACTTTATTAATTTCTGTGTGTGTACTTGTAAGGAGTATGGATACAAATTTGAACAACAGTTGTTTAATGTTGCCCAACATCCAAAAACCAGAGTCCTTCTTGAGTTGCTGTAATTAAGGAGAAATGGGCTGATCTTAGGCACCACCCAAAGCTACTGCCCAGGTGTAGGGATAGGCACAGACTGGACATATACAATAGAAAACTTTCATAGGTTTTGATAGCTTTTTAATACTCTGACAAATTTCAGCTGTTTACAGCATCCACATCAATGACAGATTTATGAAGCTGGCAGGAACCTAAATTCTTCCTGCATCCCTCAGCAACACATCTGGCTCCAGTGCCCTAAGACTGCACTATGGATCTCTGTGAAGGGAACCAGTGTAAAAACATACTCAGTACACCCTAAACCCAACCTTTTTCATTTCTGTGCTGTCAGCACTTTGGATAAAATAGGAAATTGGATCATCTTTTTTTCTCTTTTAAAGGCTTTTAAATTTTAGAAAGTGTTCTTCTGCAACAGGTTGAGCATGTTTGGTAAAGCCCACAGGAAAGCCTAAAGGGTAAATAACTTGTGGATCTTCTGCAAGAGACAAAGGCATCCCTTTTCCTCCCCCTGCACAAATACATGCTTAAAACCAGTGTCAAATGAGAGTTGCAGAGCAAATCCTGACCATGAGGAGAGTGCCAGGTGAGAACCTTGAGAGCCCCGTGGGGCAGGGGAGCCCTGCTCTCCTTGGCTGAAGCAGACAGTACTTTTCCACTGTGAGCCTGAGCAGCCTGCTGGCAATTCCTGTCACACAGCACAGAGCGAGTACCAGGCAGCGTCCTGCATCCTAATGTTTTCCATTTTCTTTATTTCTGTTCTATTTTATTTTTGTTACCATGATTAGGATCTCCAGCTAGGATGCCATATACTGGGCAGTGTAAGAAAGTGGTCTTTTTTCTCCTCCCTGTTTGTGTGTGTGTGTGTGTGTTAATGTGGTGTTTTGAATTGTGGGGTTTTATTGGTTTCTTTTTTTTTTCCCCTTTTAAGGCTGAAAGAGCACAAACAAGATTTTGCTTCACAAGTTTTCTCCCTAAGTGACAATCTAGTTGCTATCACTGCTGGGGATGGGGGTTCAGAAAGTCTTTGACAAACCAACAGAAAACTCAACTTGCTGCAAGACACATTTTTGAGTGTTGAATCAACATTGTTGTGTTCTACTGAGGTCCATGAGGAAGGTAATAGAGCACACATAAGGGAGGTGCTTGTGTAGAGTTGCTCAATAGAAACAGCAAAAATAATACTTGGCAGAATAAAACTTTGTCATTACTTTTGGTTTAATATTTTATCAGCAAAGTAAAAGAAGTGATTAGCAAGTAAAAGAACAAGTAAAAGGCAGCCTGAGCACATACCTTTTCTGTTTGATACTAACTAGCTCAACAAATAAGACCATTTATAGGGTTGAGATTGTAGCTCCTTTCGAAATTCAATTCCAATTCAGGCAGTCTTACAGATTTTATGCAGGGGTGGAGAAATCTGATATATACCGTGGATTGAACAGCTGTATGGAGTGTAAGGTTGTTTGAAATAGCTTACACTTCTCCAGAGTTTTTTGCAGAGCTGTATGAAGGTATAATCATCCTAACCCCATTCTTAAAGCCTAGATCCTAGATTAACTGGAGTGTACCAGGATCTGATCTCACTTGTGCTCAGGATGATGCAGTAGCCTTTTCAAATAGGAAGAAAAAAGTAGAAACAGAGAAACTATTCCAAGGCTGATGCCTTAGAGGTGGCAGGGAGTTGAAAGCACTGTGGACCACATTGCCACTGCTCTCATGTCAGTGGTCCTGATGATTGGAAAGCACAAATTTTTTTTAAAAAAATGAGAGTTTTTCTGACTACATGACCATGAAAACTGAATATTTTCAGAAATACTAAATGAACTTCCCATTCTACCTCTAGTAAGCAAAAGCAGCATCCTTCCTTTTCTTTTCTTGCACTGCATCACATCTACAACTTCCAGGATGAACATTCCTATTTACTCATCTTTAAAACCTTTTGCTATTGATACAAATAATGCTGTGAGCATGGAAACACACTTCACACCCTTGAACTTCCTACCAGCAGCACCTACACAACACCTGTTTTGTTGAATACACTTTAAAGCCCAAACATCCTGAAAAGTGAAGTAGCTTCAAAGAAAATAAGGAGGAGAATTAAGATCTAAAATTGAATGGAAAATACTCTTGGAAGTCTGCAACTAACAGAACAAATTAGATGGCGTATTTAGATGATGTATTACTGAGAAAACCATTTATGAAGTGATGGAAATTACTATCGCTGCATGGACAACAAAGTCTTATGCACAGGAGTCAACACCTGCACACAAACCCAGAATTTCAGGTTGCACAGTAGGAGGAAGAGGATCTTTAGTTCTGATTAAATGCAGGGCAGGTAAGCACTTTAGCTAATGAATAATTTAAAGATGTGCATGTCCCAAAACAGCCAGAGAAAAGAAAGCTACAATAACATGAGCACTGAATCAATGAAATTTGATTGACATCCACATAAAAAGTTGAAAAGCACTTCAATATCAAGCTGTTGGTTTCTCTGAGTGCCAAAACAGAGGAGGTGACAGTAAGAGTTTGGCTATTTTATTTCATAAGAAAAGAATAAAGAAAAACAGAAAACTTTTTATACATTTAGCATTTGGACTATGAAACCCCCTACATAACAACCTCTTATCTTGCTGTATGTCAACGTTCAAAATAACAATGTTGCTATAACCAGCTAAAAGGGGCAGATATGGTATTTGATATTGAACTAGGGGATTATATCTTTACCACTGGCATTTAAACCACTCATCAGAACAAACATTGCTCTAAAATATCATTAATCTGAGTGTTTTTAGAGAGCATTACAAAAGGAAGGGAGTTTGTGCATGCATGTTTCAGGCATTTTCATATTGTTCTCTAAGCATGCCTGGATTGCTACTGTAGATAATAATGATATATTTATTCATTAACACATCAGCTATTTGATTTAATACCTTCATTCATCGATGGGCATACCTTAATGATGTGATTAACAAATGTGAGCAGGTTTTCTACCCTGCAAAAAAAATCTCAAGTACCTCAAGTTAGGACTGCAGTCCCTGAAACTGCGGATTTTTTTCTGTGTTCTTTGCAGTCTGTCACAAACAAGGTGTGGCTGTCCCACACGGTGCTGGCAACATTTACTCCTGCATAGAAGAGCTCGGTGTCCCTTCTTAGATTACTTACAATTACACATTAGATCACATTTACAATCAAACCATGTCTCAGGAGTCACTGGATGGATTCAGAAAACATCTCTTCTTCATTTCCCAGGAGCTTTGGGGCTACAAATTGTCTGCCTGGAGTAATTACAGCTGTATTTATAGAGGAAATCCCATGGGATGTTGTAAGAGCACTGTTGCTTTGCATCTATCTCCTTTTTCACCTGGCTGGTCTGCAAACCCTGCTTGGCCTGAGAAACAGCAGTGGCAGAGCAGCTCCTCAGCCTGGCATAAGAGCCATCACAGCCAGATGTCTGATCATCTCCTCTCCTGTTAACAGCATCAGATAAACAGCACAGATCTATTTATGAGACTGGTTAGCAATGAACTCTGATTTGCTGTCAATTTAACTTATTCTGAACATTAGATTACAGCAAACATCTCCTTTTAACAAAAATTACCATGAGGCTATTGATTGGAATACCTAAAAAAGTATGGATACTCCTTCAAAATGCTCTAAAGAATTTTAAAATAATACTGCCTTACTTCTCAAAACCATTTAATTTGCAAATATCCTAAGATGGGAATTGCATTTTGCATTTCCCCAGTCCCAGTGTAATCTCCAAAGATGCCCAGCACCTTAATTAATACAATACACATTCCAGTTCATTCAGCATCTCTCTCCATCGAGCATGCACGTGCCTTTTGGTGTCTGGAGATGGGAACTAGAGTAAATGTTTAATTATCATCTCATTAATTACAATGCAAAGGGGTAACAATCAGCAGGTTGGAATTTTGCAAATAGAGTTCTGCTCACTAGAAACTGAAATGGCAAATTGTCCCAGTTGCTCAGTGAGTATTTACACAAGAATGAGGAGGCAGGATTAGTAAGGACACGTATCTTCGCGTGGAAATGATGCCGACGTGATTACTCACGATATTATAAAGGGAAATTATTTTGGCTCAAGGAAAGACAACAGATGGTTGGGAAATAATCGTAAAAGTGTAACTACCGATGGGAGGGACATGTAGAGAAAAAAAAAAGCAAGGACAGAATGGGATGAGGAAGTTTGATTTCATTGGATGGCCATTAATTTCCGTGAATAATGAGTACAAAGTTCTTGCAGCCGTTGTTCTTAGTTAATTCTTTTCTATGTTTAAATACTCAACTTTTTTCCTTGCCTAGTGACATTTGAATTTTAAGTAGAAAGTAAATGGTGACAGAAAATGGAACTGCCATATGTGCTTGCTCTGACAAAAGAAATCGATACAATTTTTTTTTCTTTTCCAACAAACACATATGTTCTTACCTAGAACGTTTTTTTCTTGAGATTGGACTATGAATTTCTTAACGTGGGTGTCAGACCATCTGTCGGACAATGAAGTTTCCCTAGGTCTCAGGAATACACATTACACTTCAGACAATTCTTTTGCACAAGTATGATGGAGGTTTTGGGTTATTTTTTAAGTCAGCACTTAAGAAAGGTATACAACTCTAAATGGCACTCAGGTGACCTGGATTCAGGTAACAGAGGACTTTGCAGTAGCAGTGAAACAGTGATTAGTACTTCACAAATACGGCTCAGCAGTGTTTTGTCCTGATGTCTGGGAAAAAATAAGAGACCGAGTTATTTTCTCATTTAAGTGGAGCTCTGTAGAGACATTAAAATAGAGCAACCAAGTTGTGAGGGCAGCGTATGTTGTTGGGTTTACTCATTCCTGTTCCTGGCATAGCAAGAGAATGGAAATTCATATCATTAAAGATTTTATCTTACATTAATTATCCAAATATATACATGCACTTGGAGCCCAATCTCACCCCATCTCAAACAAAAATGCCTGTTATTTTATATGGATTTTAAAAAAATGTGTCCTCTCTGAGATAGATCTTCTGTGATTTTGGGGTTTGGTATAATAAATATTTATACTTTGCAGGAAAAAATTAAATCTATAGTTAGAGAAACCCTAAAAACACTAAATAGACTTTATTTTTTTCAATATGAAAGAAAAAAATTACCACTTAGATCCAATTCTTATGTGAAAGCTTTCATTTTGAAGTCAAAGCCTTTTAGCAAATGTGCTTTGATGAGGTTTGCTGATGGGTAATTTGTTCACTCAACATAAATTCCTCCTGCATCCAGCTGCCAGGAGTTTAGGCACACAACCAAACCTTCCAAAGTTAGACAAGTGGGGATCCCCTGAGGGTTTGGGCTCTGTAGGACAGGACACCAACAGTGTGAAGGAATGAGATGCAGCAGGAAGGAAGGAAGGATGTACCACAGGAAATTTGCTGACATGAAATACAATTTAACCATTAGCTGAACGCAGAGCCGGAGCACTTGGAACTGTTTCACAGCTCCGGAGAAATTTATGTATTTTTCTTCATGATATCAAAAGTCACAGCTGACTTTTCCCCTGTACTTTGGTATTTTATATTTTATTGTCCTTTATGCATTGCTGTTTCTGATTAGATTGGGGGTTAGGATTCTATTTTTGACAATATTAAACTTCACTGGAGGAATCCCAGTTATCTATAAAATCATAAAGAAAGAGAATGGCTGAGCCAGACACATCATCGTGTTGCCATAGGAACAAGAGACTCTGTCTGGCCTCCTCATTCCTGTCGTTTTGTACACAAAATCTCCAAACTTTGAAACTGTTTCCTGGTACCATGCTGTCATTTTGTGGAAGGAAATTCAATTTACAGCAGGATTGACAGATATTGGCTTTTAGCCCATTTTGGGATAGACAGCACAATGTGACAGTGGGAGATGACAAGAGAGACAAGGATTCCTGGGGGAAAAGACCCTCCAGAGATTTACAGGAAGAAAAAGTAAAGACATATGCTGTAGTGGCACCACTGAAACAAAATGTTTCAATATAAAGAATAAAAATAGCTGCTTTATAGAACAACATATCTGGGGGAAAGCAACAGAAATCTTTGCAGGCCATGATTCTATTAAATTCCTGGGATGCACATCACAAAACAGCTAAAGTTAGTATGACTTTTAAGGCTCCAACTATACATCCACATCCATAAAAGATGACATTATAAAGATCAGAGTGACCAGAACATCCTATCTTCATTTTATCTTGGTATATCTTTTTGCAGGAGTGGGTACCATAGAATGCCTAGAAAGTTCTGGGAGTATTAATTGTTGCTTCCAAAGCTCGTGTCTAATGAGATCTATTGAAAATCTAAACCCAGAAATATTATTTTTTAAAGATTGCACTCCCGTTCCCTTCTGAGGAGTTGACTGTGAAACCTGAGTTGTTTAAAGACAGAGCATCATCACTGCATAACACCCTGTGAGGAAGCATCTTTGCCACACACCTATGACAAAAGATCTCATCCAAAAAGTGAGTACATTAATATGAAAAAGATTTTTATTTTAATTGAAGTACTCTCCTTTCTGCTATGCGTAATGTATTTTTCCTCTGAGAACTGGCTTCTTTTGCCCTTTGTTATGTTTCCTGAGAACATTTTTACTTTGAAGTTAGTTTCTAAGAAAATCAGCTTGAATGCAACCATTTTTTAGTTTTAGAGCTTCAAGTTTGGTTTTTTTTTTTACTTGTAATTAATGTAAGGAAGTTATTATTGCGATAAAGAATGAGGGGCTCACATTTACATCTATCTATGACTTATTTAAATTCAGGCCCTTATTACGCCTTGCAAGAATAATTCTGCCAGCTGTGATACAGGGTTCAAATGCCAATTCAGGTGTGCTGCTTTCCTCCTGCAGTTTCACCAAAACAGCTCGCTTTTAACTATTAAAATTTGTTTTTCATTCCTGAAAGCTTCAATCCAAAAATGTCTCCCACATCCGCCTGAGCCCTGAGTTCTGATTTAGTTCTCACTGCATTTCATTGGATTTCACTGTGGCCTCTGCAGAATTTGTGTTCATCCATTTTTGGCATCTCAGATAAGGTCAGTTTCTGAAGAAATAATGAGCTACCAGATGTTACCAAGCAATCACAGCAACACTGAGATTTCTGTGCATTCATTAAATTTGGTCAGATTCGGAGGAGTTTTTCAACTCATTGGTTGTCAAATCATTTTTCCAAAGGATGGCAATACAAGACCTCAATCAATAAACAGCTATCAAAAAAAATCCTAAACACAAGTAAAACACTGTATTTTCCTCTAGCTTGGCATGAAAATTTCAATCTGCATACTTAGCATGCGGGGATTCAAGCATAGACAAGACACACCTCACACAAAATCTGTGTAAAATATTCCCTGAGCACCTGTTGAAGGGAAAATACGGCCCATACAATGCAGCATTACAACTTTTGTTCGTATAACAGCAGAGCTGGAGCTGGAGAGAGCCACTTAGGGAATTTAAAAAACACTTGCAAGCATCTCAACATTTAAATCAACTCATCTGTCAAGAGAAACGCACATCATAACTCTTCAGAAAAAAAAAAAAGGTATTTTCTTTTAGGATAACATAAATCCAATGAGGTGTCAAATATAACCACATTTCACTCATTACAATAGCAAGTCACTGAGAACGAATTTGCAACTCAGACAATTCATCAGCCTATTCCTTGTTTCAATTCTTCATGCCTTAGCTGCCAGCAATTTTATTTCCTTTTATTTTTCGTTGTTCACGATGACTTGTTATCAATGAGATGGGCTTGTGCAAATGTCATTATTTCTTTGCTGGAAGTTTTGCTTCCCTGGATGCAGCTGCTGCTGCTGGGAACGATGTTATTGTGAATTCAGAGTAGGCTGGGCGCTGTGAGGCTGCTGCTCTAATGGCAATGACTGATTTGGGGTTTTTGGCTGACTTCCCAACCATGTGCCAAGCAATGTTCACACCACTGTGGTCAGAGACCTTTTGCTGTTGCAAGCTATCAGCAACAATTAACAGCATAATCTATTTTTGCCCCCAAGAATCCCTAAAAGTTCATTAAAGTTCACTTCAGGCAACGGTGTGGCTCTACCTTAGCATTGTGTTTATATTTGAATTTTAAATCAGTTGTTCTTTTTGAGCTGTTCATGCTGCCCACTACTCTAAGAAGTGGTGCTGTTGCTTTATAACAAGAGTTAGCTCCACTTACTTTTTTTATTGAAAGAAACTTAAAGGTAGTTCAGCCATAAGGTGTTCAATGGGTTAAATGCAGCTATGGAAGGATATAAAAAATTGGAAGGCAAGAAAATGCACAAACTTACTATTTTAAAAGTACAGAGGAAGTGGAAACCAGATAAATGCAGTATTCACCTGGGAGAAAATGTCTAACAAGTATGCATGAAAAATAAGCATGATAAGGAATATAAGAAGGGGCAAGAAATAATAATCTTCCTTATTTCTGTATAAACCTCTGTTGACTCTTAGTCACACCAGCAAAAATTACCCATGCATGATTTATTTTTCAAATCATTAGGTGGAACAGTGTTTATAAGCAATTTGTATAACCAAATATTAATGATATCCAGTACAGAGATGATTAAAGGACTATGATATGAGCTTTCCTTATCCCTTTAGAGACAGCAACAAATGAAATGCAGACAATGCCCATTACAGCTGGTTAATTGCAGTACATCTGCATTTTGCCCTTCTGAATGCCATTTAAACCCTAACACAAGTGTGCATGTTCAAATGTGGGGTTTTGTTGGGTTTTTTTTAAAATCCCAATTGGGTAGTCTGAGGATTTGAGTAATTGAGCAACAGAATAATTTACTCATTTCTGTTGTACATTTTTATAAATTACATTCTGATACTGATATCACCTATGGCAAGCCAGGAAGTAATTTCATCCCTCTTAATGGGACAGCACAAGGGTTAGGTCAACTGAAAACGAGCAACCAACATCAAAATTTACTCACCTAATATAAAACTAAACTCTTGTGACTTCATAGTATTTTAAAACAAATAAAGGTACAATTTCAAATATTTTAAGTTGATGGATAGGAACTGGTAGAAATTTTCCAATGAATTTTAGTCTGCAAGGTCTGAGGAATTTGGTGTGGTACTTTTGAATAGTTCTATCAATCCTTAATAAGATGTTCTAGGAAGACTAATTCACAGAATTAACTTCCAGACATTGTCAGGTCTCCACTCTGCAGGGCTGTGGGTGTTTCATTATTTTTCATCTAAAGCCTCTCTGTTATCAAAGCTGAAGGGTGCATTGATTTGAGTCTTCCCCTCTCAAAGCTGATTAAAATTTAGCAGAGACCGGAGCTCAGTGCTGCCACTGGGGTTCCAAGTGAGGCACAGCAAACATCTGGCTCCAGAGCAAAACAGAGAGAGGATTTCTGTTCGGGTTTGGTGTGCTGCTGTGTCCACACTGAGCCAACGAGCGAGACAGGAGCTGGCCCAGGGCATCCCTGGGTGCGTTCATGTCCTACTGCCACAACCAAAGGGACCCTCTCGGGATGTGTGGATTTCCTGAACACCTAAACACAACAGGCTCTGAACAAACACTTTCTGGCCCTACAAAAAGTGTAACATTCCCTACAGACACTGAAAGCAGCTCTGTGGGAAGGTCATTGAAGGTACATGTAGGCAGTAAAGGTGGATCCATTTTGGAGCACTCAAGCAGCAGCTGAGGCAAGATTTGGGAGCATTCTGATACTGATATCACCTATGGCAAGCCAGGAAGGGCAGCAGAGGTGTTGGTGTGAGTTTGTGCTGGGGTCTGTGAGCACGTGCTGGGGGCAAACCTTGTCTGAGGCTGCACATCGGTGCCTTCTCTGCTCTTTTTGTCCTGCCTGGCTCAGTTGGCTCAGATCTGGGCTGCTGTCACATGATTTCAGCACGTATCAGCACTATCTGATATGCTTTAAAAAATGTAACTGGCATTAAACTTCTTAATTATTTGAACCTTGGCATTTATAATAAATAACTGCAGTGGACTGTCTCAAAATGAAAACATGATACAAAGGAATAAGCAGCTTGGTTTTATCGAAATCTGAGGCAACAATTAAACAGGGAGATAGAAAAATCTATTTTTCCTTCAGTAAAATCACTGATCAAGGCCACAAATCCACTCTGTACATCTGTTTCTTTTTCCTCCATCAGTGTCCATGTTAATCTCTCCAAAACAAATCACTCCAAATGTAGGTAGCACACAAGGTACTGATTTTGATATTTATCAATCAAATCTTTTTAAATATTTAATATGAAAATAATTTTAATAGAAATATTTTAATATCTGTCGTATTAAAAGAAAAATGCCAGGATTTTTTGTGGCTTATGTGCACACATTGTATCCAAATATGCAGCTTTGAGAGAAATAGACAAATCACACAGATGAATAGGTAAATTAATTTCTCTAATTCTGCAGACAGACAGATATACAGCTCAACTACATAAATCCTGAAAAACAAGGTTAATTCTATCAGCTTTTCTGAAAATCCTAAAAAAGATTCCTCAAATAGCATATTTATTTTATAGGACATCACAAAAAGAAATGTCTGCTTGAAACTTTGATTCTAAAGAACTACTCCATTTATTTTGAATTTAATGCAAATGTTGTAGTTTTCTCCTATTTTCAGTGCAGAAAAATGAAGCAAGTTCGAAGTTGAAAATCAATTTCAACTAGATGTAAGTAAATTATAATTCACTTTAGAAGTGATCTTTGTTTGAACAGCAACTTTGTGGGTTTTAAGTTTAATTCAGTAAATAACAGTCAAAAAAGGGAGAAAAATCTGTTTTCTTTTCAAATTTACCTAATTCATGCATTCTGTTTTAAGTACAGTAAAAGCATTTTAAAAAAAAAACAGCTAAAACCCTGGAAACAGAGTAAGACATTTCTGTTCTCCAGGAGCAGTCTCTCTTCCCAGGCAGCCAGGGAAGGGAAAAACCCATTGATTATTAATTAATTAATTTGCTAATTAATGAGAACATGCAGCTGATCTGTACCCATTCCACACCTACCCCCCTCCCCATCTTACAATGTTGTTACCTCACTGTTTGCCAAACATTTTAGAGATTAATTCCCTTCAGAAAACTCTGCTGTCTCTCCTCCCTTTCCTTAAGGGGAAAATCCTAGCGATTGCTTTGTTTCTCCGGCTAATGATTATTCAGTTATTCCATGCAGAACAGCAAGGCTTGAGCAGGAAGAATGTGCTGTGTGATAGTGGTTGCTGGTTTGAATTTCACATTCAGAGGGTGTCAGCATTCAAACCCCATCAGGGGGAAGCAGAATCAAACCCAGACACTTCCAGTCCACGGGGTGATGCCCTTTATTTTGCTGAGCATATGCCTGTGTGGCTGACTTGAAAGTTATACTTGAAGATCAGGCCTTTACTGATTAAACAGGCAGGGAAACAACTAAATGATGGAAGTTTTAATCTGATTTAGTTGCAATCTGTTGCCTAAGAGAGGTCTGCTCATCCTTATGAAAACATGTTGTTGTTGGTTGTATTCTTAGTCACTCCTAACTATTGAAATATGCAAACACCTCAGGAACTGAAGGACTGTGAACTAGGTGTTTACAGCCACAATAAATTGAGCTGTTTAACAATGGAGGATAAGACAAGGAGATGGAGTTATTCTCCCACATTTCAGAAGAGAGTAAGGAGTTTGAATTCTGAGTGAGGCCATCTCTATCTAACAACATCTAACAGCATCTAACAGCATCTAACAACATCATATCATTCAGTGATCTAAATGTGGAGGCTCTTCTAAGGAAGAAAAGTTTTATGGGCACAGGAACAGCAGCAATTTATAGTAAAGTAGGGGAAAAAAGTGCAAAAGTTAAAAATTTATGTCAAATTGAAGTAAAACGAGAAGCAAACCAACACAGAAACCTCAAATAGACACATCTGTGGCCTGGCTTTCAATTCCCAAATGCTCTAATGGAAACTTATTGATCAGAGCAAATCCACTGCAGGATCAAAATGTACACCGAACATTTTTTGTCAAATTGTGACAGAAGAATCCTGGAAGATTGAAAGAGCTTTTAGTCAAGAATGAAGGAAGGAAAATGCAACCGAGTATGTCAGCATTTTTTCCTCCAGCTTGTATGATCTGTCAACTCAGACTTATTTTGGATCAGAACGGTCTTTCTTTTCCCATCAAATTTCTATAGATTAGAAACTGAAATTAGAAAATTTCTTTGATTTCTGGAACAGTCACATTATCTAAGCAATGCTAAAAGCCCATACTTGGGGATATGCTGTCCCATTTTCTGATATCCTCCATGCAAGCCAGGAGAAACAGCCCCAGCATCTCTGTAGTCAGGGAAAAGGTATCACAGGCATGCAAAACTTGAAATGGAAAGAGGTTGATGGGATAATTTCAGGGGATGATGGGGGAACAGTACTAACTTAGGAACTTTGGACTGAATACTTCCATCCATGGGAATTATAAAGGAATAGACCTCCTTTTCTGCTAAGCTTCACAAGTGCTTACTGGAGGGGTCTCACATAATCTCAAAATAAACGGAAAAGAGCTGCTAAATGGGGGAGAAAAAGCCCCGAGGCACTGGGAAACCACAGGGCCGTGGCTACTCACACAAACAGCACAGAGAGGTGAAATGGAAACAGGAGAGAGCATAAGGAAGGAAAGGATAGTTTTCTGAACTTCAGATCGTTCAGAGTTTTAGCAAAGAAAAACGCCTCACTTCAGGGCACATCGGTTGTAACTAAGAATGGAAAGGTAATAGAAAGGTAATGGAAAAGTAAAAACGTTGGAAGGAAAAAGAGGTTTTGCATCAAAGAAAGAAAAAAGTAAAATGAGAGAGAAGTAAGAAAATTCTTGTGTATACTTCAGGAAAAGCTGAACTTTTTAGATGTCAGGCACTTTCACCATGCTGTTTACCAAGATAAAATACTTTGAGTTTTTGCATTGAAATATATTTTCTATAGGTTGACCTACTAAACTTTAAATTTACATACTGGAGAATAACACCCATCCTGTACAGGATCCATGTTTGCATTTATCAGCGGTAGGCTGTACATGTATATGGAATTTCAGATTCCACAGTGTTGCACAGGGCTACGTGCTTCCCCGGTTCACAGGGAATACAAAAGAGTGATTAGACACAAGAATTACAATTCAAATATTTCTCCTTTTGTGTCTCAATAGTGATGCCCAGAGTTGAAATAAAAGGAATAAAGGAATAATGAGTACAGCCGGAAAAAAAAAAAAAAAGCATATATTTTGCGAAAGGGAATTCGAGGTAAAATTTTAAAAGGTACTAGCTCCCAGTGAATTTGATTTGATATTAACTTTAAAAGTCTTGCCTTCCTTATCCCAAATTTTTCTGTCATGGCTTGTTTGTTTTACAGGTGCCAGATATGCAGATTTGGATACCAGTGGTACTATCTGGTTTTGATGTATTTTATCCTCCATACTGCCAAAGGCCAATGATTTGCAGCTGGGTATGAAAGTGAAATTTGACTCTGCCTGAAACATGGCTGTGAGGAAGGGAGCAATGAGCTGTGCACTTGTTTATACAAGAAAGATAAGAAAAACTACTTTGATTTGACAGCGTGCTGCAGACTGATACCAGTGTGCTCGAGGAAGAATGCACTCCCTGAAAGTATTTTAAAGTCAGAATTTCAGACACACGACTTGGTAATTCAAATATAGGCAACAGCAAAATGTTTTATTACTCGGTCTGGCACTCATCCTTCTCATGCTACCAGTGATGCTCTTTCAGTAAGACAACCATAAAACTGGTTCACAAATATCACCCAAAGCTGTCTCCTACATGGGAAAACTCACGAGAGTTTTCTGCATGAAATTTCTCTCTGAATTAAGAAATTAAGTTAAGGATAATGAAGATGAGTGATAGGAAGAAAAACAGAAATGGAAAACAGTGACTAAGAGTGGGCACATACAGGAACCGAGAGGATCGATAAAAAACAGACAGCGAAGTTTGGCAGGAGGTTGTTTCCACGTTATATCGCACTGGGAAATGACAATATGCTAAATTGTAGTTAACAGAAAGCATTTCAGAGGATTACTTGCTGTCATTGCATCCTTCCCTGCTTAGGGCTGACAGCTTGTCTCAGTCCCTACTGTAATTTCTTGTATCTGAACCAATACCTGAAGCTAAATAACTCTCCCTGGGGAGGCACTTCATGCCCCCTTGGATCTGCACTTCTCCATTAGCAGAAGAAAAGCTCCCAATTATATTTCCCTCCTTATCTCTGGTGTCATGAACGAAAGACTTTTGACACCCTGGTCAGATTTATACAGAGACTCACTCACTTCATGCCCTCAGCATCTACAGAACTGGAACCTTTTCTTAATGAGGTGTGACTGGCCTCGGGAGTCACAGCCTCACTGGAAGGGATCAGGAAAGGCCATCTAGCTCCGTGATGAATCCCTGGGAGGTGCCGAGCCAAGACCATCCTCCCACGTTATCGGGGATGACCAGAACGGAAACACCAGGGCTCAGCAGCAGCCGCTCAAGATGCAGCAAGAACTGGCATCCTCCGTGAGGAGCCGAGGTGCTGCAGTGTCCCTCGCTGTTTGGGGGAGCTGGGACAGGAGCCAACAGCCCCAGGGGCAGGCTGGAATCGTCAGGTAAAATCTCAGGTGAGAGCAGGCTGAATTTTCCAACTTCCGACACTTCACATCTCCACAAAAAAATCAGTATCATGCATTTTTTAATTGTTGTGAAGCATGCTCGGGAAGGTTTTTGTGCTGGCCTTATTATGGCACATTGTAATGCTACTTTGGCGCTACTATCACACCCCATCATCCATTACATACATAACCAAGGGTTATGCAAAAAAAAGAATATTCATGACTTTTAGTCAATTCCTGATTAGTAAGATGGTTGTGCTGTGCATAGTGATGGACAAAATGTTTATCCTGAGGAGTCATTATCCAATACTTGCACAGCTCTAATCTAAATTCCAAGAAGGACAATCCATTATAGAAAATGGGAAATTAACCACAGTTAAAGGATATTGCAAATCTTGTCTTATTTTGAAGCTTAGATCATGTTTTTAAGTGGGATCAAAAAACAGGACACCATGCCAAAATATGATAAGAAAAATATTTTTAAAAAGCCAAAAGTCAAACACTACCTGTAAAGTGAAGGGTTAGGGGAACCCCTGCAGAGCATTTGAAAGCAAAAATACTGAGATTTATTCTTTTTGATGTTACTGAAAGGTGAGAACTAACATCAAGAAAAGGTAAGACTTGACTGGAAAAATGTGTGGAGGATGTTGCAAAAACAGTTGCAGGCATGTCTGTGAAAGAATAAGCCTAGGAAAGCACCTGAAGTTATTCACTCTCACATTTTTGTGAAGTTTCTCAGGGCTGTATGAAATTAGGAATTGTGATTGGGGCAACACATTTCAATCAGCAACCATTTTTGTGATGTGATAGATTCAAGATGATCTGTTCAGACTTTGGAGCAGGAGATCCTCTCTCCATCTTTCTGTGAACAAAGCACAAACCTGCTCTCCTGCCAATGCCAAAGCCTCCCAAGCACTCACAGCAGCCAGTTCCAGGTGGTGTTGTTCATTTTGGTAACAGAAACCTCAAAGTGAAGTTGGGAAAGTGCTTTGGGAAAGTGACTGGAATTGGGGTGAAAAAATAAATGGCTTGTTTCAGATTGAGAACTCATCAGAGCAAAATAGAGAATTCAACAAAAGTCTTAATTTGGAGTGAATGGAAAGAAGGCAGCAAGGAAAAAAGTGCTCTCCACAGCTACTACATGGCAAACACTGCCAATTCCAAACCCTGAAAACTTCCAGGATAAGACCATAAATAAGGAATGCCATTACTGTCACCTCTTGCATTACACAGGCCAAAAGAACCTAACCTGCAGTTCCTGTGCAGAGCCTCCAGCTCTGTCTCAGGGTTGAAATATATTCCAGTGATGGAAAATCCATCTTATGCTCATGTAAGCTGCTCTCAAGGTTAGTCACAGTGGTAAAGTCTATTCCCAAACCATTTCCTTTTTGTGAATTTCCTTAGCTTCCATGCTAGGAGGGAATTCATACTTTGATACTTTGGTGTTGGCTTTCCTTTTTCATTTGTTTGTTGGGTTTATTTTCTTCTAGATTAAAGTGGGATCAGCTACTAGAAATCTTTTCACTATTTAAGCTGAGTTCACCTCCTAACCTTTTTTTTTTCTTCTTTTTTTGCAGAGGGGAGAGGGATAAAGTGAATAGCTTAAGTCCTAAGCTGCTTAAGAGTTTCTAAGCCCCTTTAGGGCAGGGGATGTTTTCTGAAAACTGAAGTCTTTTGCAGGTTTGTTGGGGTTTTTTTTATCTAACCTTAGAGTTTTCACATACTTTCTAAAATGCAGATGACAAATCAGACCCAGTGTTTCACTAACATCTTCCAGGAACCAGGACTATCTGTTCTGTACAAATTTGTAGTAAACTAATTGCCCTGCTTTTCCAAGGACTTAATTTACTGCCAGCTAATAGGGTGACCCCTTCTCCTGCATTCTCATCTTTAGTCACTTGTAGGTCTCATTCATTTGGGCTTGGATAAAGAGTATGAATTTTGGGCCAAGTGTAGATAGGTTATCCAGGAACCACCAGCCCTACCCCAACACCTCTCCCACCTCCCCTGAAGGGCCACCAGGAAATTCAAGAGCATCCTGAAAGAGGAGTTTTCTCCTCTTTTCTGCTGAGTGCTAGAGAACCCCGAGCCAGGATCCTGGTGAAGCAGCCATGGTTATGTTACAGCAGCACCAGGATCAGGAGGCCATCGTGGAGTGTTTCAGATTGGTGCTTTAAAGAATGAGTCCTTTGAGAGATTTTTGTTGGTGGATGAGTGTTTGCTGTGGCAGTGCATTGCACAGAGTGTGAGGCAGGATGCCAGAAAATGCTGCTACTACATGCAGAGCAGTAAAACATATTTGAGAAAGCATTGAATAAACTTCTCTCTTTATGTGTGGGAGGCACAGACTCCATGGGATAACCCTGCTGCAACAGTTAGCCAACCAAAGCATGTAAAAAATCCAGAGATGCTAAAAAGCAAAGATAGACAGAAGCAGATGTTGGAAAAAACCCCAAAACAACGAACCAAACAAACACCCACCACCACACACACAA
>VZRR01006231.1:202704-310865 GCA_013398015.1 Oreocharis arfaki | reverse complement strand
AAAAAAAAAAAAAGCTGAAAACCTCATCTATCAACAAATTTTTTGATTGTTTCTTTACCGGGGTGAATGATTAGAGCAGCCCATTAGCCAACGCCCAACACAGAGCTCTTGAGACAGACAATTCCCTACTTACTTACACATTTAGAGGTTGCCAGGCCGGCCACTGTGCTTTGGCCTTGATGACTGTCAAAACCTCATCGCTCTGTAAAAGAGACAAAGGACATTTTTACCGCGAGAGCAATATGTTTTGCAGCAGAAGAAAGTACAAGGCACTCAATCAAACTGTGACTACGAGCTTTAAACACCAGCAGCAGTTTGCAGCTTGGTAGTTTTGCACCATGAGCTGAGGGAATGCTTCCACCAGGAATTCACCAGGTTGGTACAAAGCAAGGACATAAAAATTGCTCTCAGTGCATTACAGATCTACAGATAAAAACTGTGTCAGGCAACCTAGCACACCCTGTGAGCATGTATGATGAGTTATTTATTATCCTTACATATGGGAGGATGTATGGAAGGATGCAGAGGCTCCACAGTGGATGCACTGCGTTGGCAGCGTGTTTTCTTTGCTCTCCATTCATGCACGTGAAAATTCCAGGCTGAAATACAGCAGCCATCTGTGGAAGCCCACAGCGTGGCAAAGCACTGCACAGAGATTATTTCCTAAAGTCTGTTGTAATCCTTGCATCCGCACTTTTAAACTTTATATTGCTACAATACACTCAGGACAAAGGCAGGAGACCATTAACAAGGCTCTTATGCCCAAAAGACATCTATCACACTTCTTCGAAGCATTTTCCCCATCTCCCTTAGGAATCCACACCAGTAATTCACCTGGAGGGACACAAAGTTCACAATTCACTCCCATGATTTCTACTGTCTTTTAAAAATATTTCCCAATTAGACCAAGAAACCCACTTCATATATTACCAGTAATTGGCACTTCCAGCAGAGCTGACCCTTCAGTTTAGTGATAACAGTGCCATTTCTTGCTTGATAGCAATAGTTCTGACACTCCAGGCTAGCTCTAGTCCATACACACCCCAGTTCAAAGAAAACAGATTTCACTGGTTGTTTCTACAAGTCTCAATATTTTCTGGCTCCCTTTTTCTACCAAAGCTAGGGCATTACAGAGCTGATGGGCCCTCTCTGTGGCACATGGGGCTTTCAGTCTCAGGAACATACATGAGACATGACCTTTCCCCTAACCTGGGTGGCTGGAAAAGCCACTTCTTGGAAATCACTTCTATAAATCCAGATGCCTGGAAAAATCCTATACTACACCAAGTGTCCTGAGCTAAGACAGCTGAAAATCCAACTCTACAAAGCCAAGTAAGTATAAAGATATTTTAGCAAGCTCCCACACTACTGGTACAGTTAGAAAAAAGAGAATTTTGTGATGACAGGGAGCAATCAAACAGCAGGCAGCAGGGCTATGCCAGCAGGCAGATCCTCGGGGTCAGGCACACCCTGGGTGAGCAGCACCAGCCCAACGCTCTCTCCCAGCCTGCCTAATCCGTGCAGGAGAGATTCACCACATCCAGGTTCATCTAGGGCAGCCCACTTCTCACCTCCATGCTTTCAAAAGTAGAAGAGACAGTTTTGCACTCAAAGTGGTTTAAAAAGAAACTGACTAAATGAATGAAGTGAAAGGTTTGAAGTTAACAGACATTGTCTGTCTCTGACAATGGAATTTGCCTCCACTTTTAACTTTCCTTGTTTCAGTATCCTAAGGCTTTCCAGCCAGGTATATCTTCATTTACTTGCCTTGAGAAGAGATTTGCAGTCAAAATTATTAACTGTGCATTTTACATCCCAACAAAAGTCTGTCATGAGCATAGATGGTTACGTTTATTAAAGTAATACATTGCTTATCTAATAGCAGGCAGTAATTATGCCACTAGTATCAAAATCAGTCATGTCTGAAAGCATTTCAGCACGTGCTATCTGAATTAAAAATGCACATCAAGAGCAGGTGAGCAATGACTAATAGCTCAGTAGTAAGTGCAGAGGGAAGGAAGTAAGGAACAGTGTATGGTGCATTCAGATACCCCTGAAATTTTAAGGGGCATGAAAATTCAGATGCAAACACTGTATTCATGGACACCTCCCGAATCAAAATTAGAAAAAAAAAAGGCAGAATTAGGTGTTCTGTTGAGCCTGGAATGAAAATACACATTTTTCATACCTAGAGCTCTTTGACAATTATGTAGGATTAAGATACAACTTGAGTTAAATCATTACTATTCCACACTGATCCTCTCATTATGCAGGTGTCTCTATCATGCACATTTTCAATGTTTCTAGTGAGGTCTGGCTGCCAGGCTTGGGGATCCCAGCCCCGCTCACCACATGTGTTGCCACTGTCCCGCATCTCCCCAGCCTCCTGCAGGATCATCAGGCTGGGAGCTCCTGCAGAAAGCAGAGACCTTCCTCTGCCTCCAGACTCTCCAGCTGACCTCCATCTTTTTGAGGATAAACATGATAAATTGAAACAGCCCAGGGAAATTGATTTTATTCAGGAATTCACAGCCTTGTGAAAAATCCATGGATAGAGAGCAATCTACGGAAAAGATACTCTGCTTGGATTTGCTGGCCAATCTCATTAGCTATAATTACTGGCAGATGGTAGAAGCTGAGAGGATATGAAATGCCTGAAGAGAAACCCCCAAATTAATAATAAATAACCAGCTGATGTAACCCAACTGCCTTGAATTACCCAACTGCACAGACTGTACAGTAGAGAAAAAAACCCCACATTTTTTTAATATAATATAATTTTATTAACATTTTCTTAGTGCTTTCTGTCCTACATTTGTACTCATTTTACTCTTCATACCCCCAAAGTTTTGCTTTAATCAAAGTACTTTCAGTAAACAAAAATCTCAAATTTCCATCAAAATATGGAAAAGAGAACTAGGATGTTTCACTGTGGTATGTTGCAAGTTGTCTTGTCACCAGTTTTGTATTTGTCTTGGAAACAATGATTCACAAGAAACAAAACTCTTACATTTTGGCAAAGAGAAGGAGATCGTTTGCAAAATGATGGAGTGTCAAAATGTTACACTGTCAGAAGGAGTTAAGGGGAAGAGCACCAAAGCTCTTGCTTGGAGGTGATGAAAATCCCTCAAGTGTGGTTAGACATCAGCACTGACAAAACTTGGTATAAAGTCTTTCTCTTGAAGCTTCTTCTCCGATTTCAATTATTAGTACAATTGTAGCATTCCAGCTTCCATTTGAAGTAGAATGGCTCCTTCTCTACATGCTTCTTTCTCCAGCAAAGCCAAAGTGGTTTCTCTATTAACTTTAATTTAATTTTGACTGTGGCCTGAATTAAAACACACAAAAAATAGCAAACAACCCTCCTTTTCCCCACATCCACTTTCTACACTGATGTTAAAACTGGGGGTGAGTGTTTGACTCAATAGCTGTTCCCTATGGAAGTACTGTTCTCCAAAAAGTCCTAACAGCGTGATCTTGAAAGGTTGATAATGGCATTCAGGTACTGACAGCTTTACTGATACTCTGAAGTTGGTAAAAATTAATCCTTTGCTTTACATCCATTTGTTCCTGCAATGTACAAATGAATGCTCATGCAGAATAAAGTAATTAAATGACATCACACAGAACCCTGTGGTATAAAACCACTGCTAAGTTAAAACCTTTTACTGTGCACCTACAAAAGACTAAAAACCTTTCCTCAGTTCAAGAATAGAAAGTGGGACATCGCTCAAAAAGGCAGAATTAAAGATAGGATTTAATTCGAAGCCTTTCTCAACCAAGGGGACTTAAAACAACATGTTTGAAGGGTAACATCCGTTAAAAAAGTAATGAAAGCTTTCAGCAAAAGTTTTAAATATGATCTGAATACCTTTGGAATAAAGAGAGATTAGCAGGATCTAGAGAGCCGTGTAAGTTATTCCATGTGCTCCTGCTACTTTTTAGTAACCAAGATGATTAGCATCTATTCCATACTATTTCCAAGCTATTTTTATAAGGTTTTTTACTATTTTTATTTTAGGTGTGCCAAATAACACTAGAAACTGTTGTTGTGCAGATCACCTAGCACTTTGTGATAATGATATGATTGGGTTCAGCTAACCAAATTACTGTGTTATCTGACATCAAAATCAGAGTCAATGAACTGTGGGAATGAAAACACCTGGTTTGGGCCAGAGCTTAATTTCTCTCATTTCATTCTGCTGCTGCTTGGCGTTTGTTCCATTGTTTTAGAGAAGAGAATATTTAATTCCTTCCACAACACTCCCCACACTATCTGAATGCCTTTCTACCCACAGTGGATCCATTTTCACAAGACTCTTAAAAAGTAGAAAAAGCAACATTATCTTCAGTTCCCAGATGATGAATTGAATGTCTTCTGGAAACAAACCTACATATCTGAGTTCTGAGATAGCATCTTCCCCTGCAGGATCATCCTTCCCCTCAAAAATAATTTGTTATTAAAGGAGAAAGAGATAAAGTGAGCATGAAAAAGTGTATTGCACAGTTCTGTGGGGAGCCAACTGCTATAAAAATTAGAATGATTTAGTGCTTTGGAGGGATACTTGGGTGCTCTAAAAATCTGATCAGTCTTCTATGATTACTATAAATTGTCCTCGCTCCACCTCCACTGTGTGCAGACACACAGAAATCACAGAGAAGAATAAAACCCCAATCTTGCCTTTAAAGTATTATCTAATGCAAAATACCTGGTTAATTAATGCTCAACGAATTATGGACTTCCATGGTACATTACTCAAAGTATGGCATGTTTTCTCCTGTTGATAAAATCTGCAGAAATCTTGCCTACCTCAGTTTTGCAGATGTGTTTGAATGAAAAGGGTCAGTGATGTAGGCTCGTTACTGAACTTTGTAAAACTTTAAAAGCAAAAGGAAGTAGGTGCCTTTTCTGTGATAACAAAATATTCCTGTGATAAAAGCAGTTCTAAGATGCAGTTCAACACGCAGAGATGTTTTTAGGAAAGTATGTGCAACAACTGGTTTTTTCCAGTTCTTAAAAAAGAGCATTTTTGAAAAGGTTAAGCTTTTAGTCACAAATTGCTTCATTTGAGAGGGAAAAATGCCCATAATTACAGACAAAGACTTATTTTTATAATTTGATGATAAACTAAATTCTGTTAAAACCTGAGTGACTTAGATTCAGGCAGATTATAGTTCAAGCCAGTAGCACAGGTTTGGAATTATCATAAACAACAGCAAAAATGCATTTCAGCCAGTGGAATTACACCAGGATTGTGTTTGTCCATTTTACTTTGACTTCTCTGTGTTTATGAGAGGAATTTTGTGGCAGCTGAGAAAGCCACACATATAAGATATATAAACACGCCTGAATGGAATTCAATATTTGATCACAGTACCTAAAAATTCAGTATTTCCCTGTACAAATAGCCATTTCTTTAACTAAAAAGTCTTATTTATTTTCTTTGAAAAGTAGGTAATGCCATTTCAGGGAATACAAACTCTGAGTTTTTCAGTTCACCAATTATGAAAGTCTGAGGCAATTTCTGAGTTTTAATAATAACCAATCAATTACTAAACACAAATTTGGGCTTGAGATAGCTAAAGAAATAGTGCTGGGGTGAAACTGAATAAAACCAGAAGGAAAGCTGGGCATTCAAATCCATTTCTGAATTGTTACAGCCTGTAAACATCCCCGCGTTAGGAGAGCAAATAACCTCAGACAGCCCCAGTTTAACTGCTGTGCTGTACAGGAAAGCTGTCCTGAATTGGATACTTAGCAATTTTGTATTCACTTTTACAAAGAAAAACCTCTCTGTCAGATAATCAGGCTGAGAATTTTCCTTCAATGTGGGTATCGTCCACATTTCCCAGAAAATATGTAAATATGTGTTAAAGCTTCACCATTTCAGGATGGTGATTGCTCAGATGTTAGCTGACATTGTGTGTTTTAAAATCAGCTCTCTAAAGGTATTGTAGGAATTACAACTCCTGACTTTTTAAAAAAATTACTGGGATGAGATGCAAAAAGAAGTGTGTTCATTGTTAATCTGAGCATATACCCCAAAAGCACTGATCCACTTTGCATTAACAACCTTGTGCATTACCTGTCCCACAGGGTCTCTTTCACTGAGGTGGAGGTTTCAGGAGGTAAGTGTAGGCTGAAATTGATAACAGAGCTGTTGCTAAGGGCAACATTGAAAATCAGATGCGCTGGTTTATTTCCATGAAGGTGCAGTTACATAATCTGGGGTGCTCCCAATAAAGCAATAACTCATGTTTTGCATAGTATAAAGCTTAGCAGTGTGTGTTAATGAGCCCTAAGTATGCTCTGAAGATCTGAGCCCTCATTTTCTCTGCCTGAGCAGATTCCTTAGAAAAGAGTCTCCCTCAGGAATATCCACTTCTTGATTGCATGTTGATTTTCTACCGCACATTTTGCTTCATTCTACATCAAATGCTTTGCTGTCTCTAGGACTGCAGAAACATTTTGAGATCCCAAATTACTTTGCCAAACCCAAGGGAAAATCTTTTTACTACAGTTCACAATGGCTACTTTTTAAAGAAGGGGATCAAACTAGATTTTGAAGCTGACCTTAAGTGGTGCAACTCCCACCCTCTTCTTAATAGGTTTGTCCAACTCTCACCCTTTTGACCTCCTCCTGTCTCAACTTTCCCAATTCCATTGACCCTTTAGAGTAAACTAGCCTTTAAACCTAAGTGCCATAAAGCTACTGCTATTTTAAACTCTCAGAAGATTGGAAACCAGAAAAGAAATGAGGAGAAAAATCCCAGACAACAATCCAACAGATTTTATGTGCCATAAAGCAGCTGTATGCAGCACAGTGGCAAGACAAAACCTGCATTCACTGGAGATAACGATAAAACTGGGTTCACTCATCAGATCCATATTCAGGTAACTACAGAATGTTTTGCTCAGGCCCCTTGAAATAGTTTCAAAACACTCGGGGATGAAAGCATTGAGACAGGCTCATGGGCATGCTAGGAGTAAGTGAGTCTCAACTGCTTACATACCAACAGGAAACCTCAGGAGAAGGCTGGGCCTGCTCTGAGAAACAGCCCAGAGAACAGGGGCACAGAACAATTCTGTCAGCTGGTGAATGCTGGCGGTGAGACTCCCCATGTCACAATTATTCCTCCTGATGCTTTGCTCACACATTAGCCAAATGTAGGAGCTTGAACAGAGGAGAAATACTTATTTGGATAATAGCAAGGGATTTTAAAGCGGACCAGCAAATTAGCTCAGAGGGTGAGCTTTCCTGACCCTTGATAGCACTATGACAGATCAATGGAGGGGGTTTTTTTCCATTTAGAATGTACAATAAAATTTTCTAAAAGTGCTTTAGCTGCTGTGCAGAGGCAATCACAACAGCTTAATTTCCCTTCAGTAAAGATATTGTGCCTAATCTACCCTTTACCTTTTCTTCTGAAAAACCCCCCAAATCAAACTCACCAAAAAACCCGACCATAAATACAGCTTTTTAACAAATTAAGGAATTGAGGATCCTACCATGAATTATATTTTCTGTAATCTGGAAAGCAGTATCCCTTTAGGAAAATCAACTTTACGTCCCTTCCCAGCCCCAGCACGTTCAGCAGTGCTGTGACAGGACGCTGCCATGGGGGCCCTTCCTCTGGCACAGAGCAGCCTCATGGTCTATGCTTTGACATTAACCTGTCTCAGAGTTTAATGACGAAAACACCTTTGTCTGGGATTTGGAATAAAGTCACCTCAATCTCTGCCAGGACTTAGGAGAGCAGGGTTTTAAGAGGAATGTCAGAGATTTCTCCAAGAAGTAGAGGTGTTGCCATTTTTCCCATCAGCGGCTGCCTTTCCTTGAAACTCTTTTCCCTTTGAAAAGCAGCTCAGTCTGCACTGTGTGACTGCAAGGACTATCTCTACAGTCCTCCACAGAGAGCAGCTCCAGTCTGGCAGCCCTGACTCTGCTTGAGGACTTTAATTCTGCCTCAGCTTTGCTTCTGCACCCCTGTAAGTGAGGATAGGCAGAGGAGACTGACTGCACTGCCCATCCTGCAGGCAGGATTGGCTTTTAGGGGAGTGGAGAGCTTTTGTTTTTCTCTGACAAGGAACTCTCCTGCTCTGTTTCCCAGTGAGGATTTGCAAGGGGGTCTTTTCTGAGCCACGTGTCTCGGTGGGAGTGTCTCCCTGACAGTTTTGTCTGACCTCATCCTTGGTGCAGTAAATATTCAGGTGGAAATTGTTAAATCACTGGAGCAATTTATCATTGACCCTTGTTAATATTATTGCTTTTCTCTTGCAAGAAGTGTATCTCCCCATCCACAGCAATGGGGCCAAACCCAGAAACTGAGACTGACCCTGAAAATTTCCTTGCTACTTCTTAGAAGTTTCAGTGGTCTGAGCATAGGTAATGTTGTCATCCATCTGTGAGGGTTCACTCTTGCTTTTCAGCAGTTAAACAGGAGAGAAATGGTGTTTTGTTGTGGATTTCTTTGGTTTTTGGCTATTTTTTTGGTTTGTTTGCTTGTTTTTGTGAGCTATTTATCACTGTTCCCCCAGAACAGTGTGGGAAGTGAGATGAAGGTTATCTCCCTACCTGATGCCCACAACACTCGTTGCTTAAAGAGCTTCAAGTACCTTTACATCAGTTTATACGACTACACTTTACATGTGCCACTGAGTAGAATTAACATTAAAAGAGGAATTACATAATGCTGACAGCATTAAAAACTGTAGGAGATGCTACTAGGGTGACATCTGCACTTGACATAATTAACATACTAGGGAAGAGCTATTAATTTCACTGTAGGAAGTACTGTTTGGATTTCTGTTTGCTTGTTTAGAAAAACATGAACAGAAGAGAAAACTAAGAGCTAAACCCTGTAGCCACAATGCTGCATGTCACCCTGTAGTAACCAGATGTAAACAGTTGATGCTGTCTCTGTAATAAGCCAGACACGAAGAAAGGTGTTTGTCTGAAGGAACATCTCTAAAGTGCTCTGGAAAAGCCCATGGACATCAAATTGCTGAGTGCAGGTCTCATGTAGTTGTTATCAGAATGGTTCTAAGTTAAAGATCATGAACAGAGGCTTACACTCTAAAAGAAGGTATTTGCCATATTGCACTATACTCACAATGTTAACTCTGAAAATAAGAATTTAGTGAGAAACAATCACTGCAGAGAGGTCAGGATAAACATAAGTATTTTGGTTTTAGCTATGAGATACCACTGACTGGTAGGGACATACCTTAAGGCTGTTGCCTCAGTGTACTGCTAAAAATGCTCATTGTGAGGTGCATCCTTTGTTATTTCATGTGATTGTTTTGAAATTGTGTGTACATTGACCTGTTTATATGCTTACTTCTAAAGCTAGTGTTCTGAAGTTAGGCTTAAATTTTAGAGCTTAGCTGTTAGCCATGTTATCCTGACACATTGCGTTCTTATGCCATGAAACACACATTTTCAGTATTCCATTGCATGTTCAGTCCTAAAATGAAAGTCACAGTAATTGCATATTTAATAGATTCCCGGTAGTTCTCATTCTCATAGTAAAGTGCATATTTCTGTTGTGATCACCTCATTTGTATTCCTTCAGGCCTCTAATAAACTCTTTTCTAGTAACTCTGTGATCAGGATTGTACGGTATTAGAATTGTGCTCAGTTCTCTTAAACCAGGGATGCTATGTACAGATATTTATTTCCCTTCATCTTTTATCTTCTCTCCCTCAAGCCCACTCTCATACCAAGCTCCTGCTGGGGGATTTCCAGAAGAACACTGAAGACCACCATCATCCACCACTTTACTTGTACAAAAGCACCAGGCCAGGCTGGTCCCCACTGAAGTCCTAGTCCCAGGTGTTAGGCCACTATTAAAATCCTTTGCTATCCCTTAAAAGAAAATTAGGTTGTTTTCTTTTTATTAATCTCTGAAGAGATTGGAACAGCCACATTACTGAAGGGCAAACTTCCAAAGTGGTTCATAACCGGAGCAGCAAAGCAGGGTAAATGCCACGTCTTATTACCAAGCCAGTGCTTGGACCCTATCCACTGGAGTAGCTGTAAGAACATGTCATCCTGTGGCTAATCAGAATGAACATTTTCAGCATTCGTGTTTCTAATGCAAAAGCATGCAAAATTCACAGGGTTGTCCCTTCTTGCCTTCTCCTGACACTGCAGTTGCACACTGAAATAAACCAGTGGAAATGTTCACTCACAACGGCATTGCTGGGTTGTAGCACCACAGTAAATGGTGAGAGTCTGTTAAATATGCAATTACTGCTGCATTCTCTCAAGTCTGATGAGACAATTAATAGCACTTTGTACTTTCATGGCACCTTGCCTGAAAGAATATTAAAATTCTTTTAAATAGCAGAGCTCTAGAGCTCTCCTGTAAATCATTTGCACCATTGTGCACAGAAAGTACAGAAAAGTTAGCAGACCAAATAAACCACTTACAATTCAGAAAGCTTTTTTTCCAAGCACCCTGACAGCATTGTCTGTCTGACTGCAGAGGCACCAGTACTGGCCTCAGCACCATGACAACACTACAGGCCTTGCCAGAATAAGCCTGTCAATGACACTGTCCCTGCTCTGATGTAATAACTCCAAAGTGACACCAGGTAATCCATAAGCGAAGGTGGGGACACCAAACTTTCTCTCCTACGCTGAATGTCTTGTTGCTCCACTTTCTGAAAACCAAAGCAGTTTATGTGCAAGCATGGCACCATCCACAATCAATCTGAATTTGTGGTTAAAACATTGATTAATCCAGCGAGCACGATCAAGCTGCCTGAGAAACACATTAACTACATTAATTTTGTGTAAACTAACAAACAGATAAGGATAATCTATGGCTCAAACCATACTTTTCACAAAGCCAAAACCCATGTTAAAGCAACCTAAAAGGCACACTGTAAACCAGACCCTGAGCAGGCACAGCTTTGAAGAACAAATGGATCTCCTCTAATGTGCACCTGGCTATAATTGGCTTATAAATGATGACACTTGTTTAAGGAAGGGAGGTGAAAATTTTGAACAGTTCCTTTCCCCCAATTCCATCCACAAAGCTGGACACCTGCTCTCTCTTATCCTGTTTTGATTCATTGCATTATAATCCATGCTTGAAAAAAAAAAAAAAACCTTCAAAAAAAAATCCTTTCCAGCTCTTAATTCACCCTCATCCATCTCTACCCCAGTCAGAAAACAAGTGACCTTTAGCCACTCCATTCAGTCTTGACAGCCATAACATCAAAACTAAGTTTTCTGCACACCAGTAGACTTCATGCAATGCTATTTGCTGTGCCAAAACCCGGACAGAGGGCATAACATTTCACAGGAACTATGCAAATGAAATAAAAGAGAAGATAGAATATGATCTAGAAAGAAATCCTACAGGCAGGAAAAAAGAAAATCCGGTCTCCAGCAAGATGTGTCTGTGACACAGGTCCATGTGTTTGTGTGTGCCACATGTGTGTCTGTATGTCCGTGCGTGGGTGTGTGTCTTCATCCACGTCCCAGTGTGGGACTGTGTGTCCATCGATCCAGATGTGTGTGTCCATGTGTATTTCTCTGTGCCTGAGTGTGTGTTCATGTCTGTCTCAGTGTCCGTGCATTTCTGTGTGTCCACGTCTGATTATTAATGCTTGTCTGCATTAATAAACAATTACAAATGCTGCTATAAAACAAACCAAACCCCAGCCTCAAGCAGGTTTGAGACAGCATGGGCCTAGTCTGAATACCCAACAAGAGTCCACATCTCCCCTATGGTGTCACCAGAGTACTGGAATTATGGATTGTACATTTCTGAACTATTTATTTTCTAAAAAAATTAAAAATTGCTTTTCTTAAACAACTGGGTTACTTTTTACTTAGCTGCAGTTCGTGTGTGTGTCTGTGACACCATCTGTGTCTGTACCCAGGTGTGAGTGTGTCTCGATCTCTGTGTCCAGGTGTCTGTGTAGCTGTATCCGTGTCCCTGTGCGTCACTCTGTCCCCCTGTGTCTATGTGTCCGTGTCCGTACGTGTATGTCTGCGTGTGTCCATGTTTGTGTGTTTGTGACACACTCAAGATCTATTCTGATGGCCAGGAAAATCTACGAAACATTTTCAGAGTCTGGGAACTCAGATCCGGTACTCTCAGCAGATCAACACTTCCTGCTGCCTCACATGGTCTTTCTCCCCCACTGCCCTGCTGATTAATAAATTAAACACAGTCAATGTTTGAACTTTAGAATTACCTGAAATTTTAAGCATTATCTCTTCCTGTAGACCTTCCTCCTGTCAGACAAACATTTGTGAAAACTCTGGGAACAAAACCCACTTCTACTGAGCCAAGGTTTAATGCTCTGAACCACCCAGCTTCAATTTCTCCAGAATGTTCTGCTCATTTTAGAAATGAAAGCAAATCTCTTCCTCACTCAAAGATCTGAAAAGATCCCAATTGCTCACAGGCTTACACCGTATCAATTATTCATTTTCTGAGTCAGAATTGCACTATACAACAGGCAAGAACATTTTAAAGGGCAGATATTGTTCATGAATAATGCTAGTTTAGTTCTGAAATAACTGAATTATACAAAAGCTATGACTCTTTCTGAAGAAGGTACTACTTGCTAAAAGCATGACCAGGTGCATCTGAATTTAACACTTCGTAAGATATGATCAGACTTCTGAAGTAGTTAGGGTTTTTTTATTTTCCACCTGTTTTACATGTAGTTCTTTGTACTTTTTCCATGGGCAGGGATCTCTAAACTACTCGGAATGCCTCTCTCTTCCTGACTAGTCCCAATTGCATCAGTTCTTCTCAAAGACTTCCCTTTATCACTGTTTCCAACAGCTCCACAAGAACTTACAAAAGGTCTTAGAGATTTACAGTTTCTTTTTCTACTTTCAGGTCCACATTTCTCCTGCTTTGTTCTGCACAATCCTTCTACAATAAATCACACAGCATTATTGGTCCCATGTGGCTGCATGCCTTTCATTTTTGTGAACTAAAATCCAAACATCTTATTGACTGCAGCTGCTTTTAAACACACTTTGGTGTCAGCAGTGACTTACTTTTTAATTATATTATTTTATTTTAGATGAGTGGTCCTATTGTTTTTTTAACAGCTGCTTTAAAGGCTGTTCTCAAATAAGTGAAACCTCAGCATCTGAGCAAGGAAAACAAGCTAATTCACAATTCTTTAATGAAAGAATTTCCTACAATAACATTCTTGATGAAAATACCACCACACTTCCCAAATGTTTCACATTTCAGTGTGATGATAAAGGGCACCATTTCCTTGAAGTATATCCTAGCTGAGCATTCTTGGGAGATTCTTGCTAAAAAGACCAGTAGGGACTGTACAAAGATAAGATTATTTCTGTCTCTCTTCCAAAAGCCTGGGAGACTGTTTTACTGGTTTTCTATTTCAGCTGCAAAGACAAGTTCTGAATCAAACTCTCACCTAAATTAAAGGCTAGGGATTTGATCTTAGGAGAAGGTCCATTTTTGCCCTCTGATATATGTATGCAATTTGTCTGCAGGAGCACATTTATGCTGCATCTGGGGAAATATCGAGCATATAGGTAAGCTGGTATTTCTCCGGGGAGAGATTATAATCAGTAAAAACAAAACCATCACAATCCATAGCAAAAATGCACTCTAGGCAATGGAAATTCGAAGCGAGAATACATTTGTGAGTGTGGAAGGCACAAGTTTATCCATGTTCTGCTGAGTTGATTTTAAGAAATATTTCATGAAAAAATATCCTGGGAATGCACTCTGTATTGTTTCCTTCACACATGCATGAAGCATCAGATATTAAAAATATTCAGTTAATCCTATTAAACATTTGATGCACTTTCATGACATGGAAACTTTATGACTACAAATGATAAAATTGTCCACCAGTTCCAGATCAGGTAATTGCTTTCAGTTCCTATGCTGCTGGGCACTGTCAGTCTGGCTGAATGGAGAACAAGGTATTGTACTTTTTTGTAACTTTTTCTTTCTTAATTCAATATGTAAAATTGAAAAGTAGCCAAATAAAATTTGTGGTCACTGTTTCTTCTGATTCCGTGTATCTGCCAAAAGACCCCAGTGCAGTGTGCAAGGATAACTTCATACTGGGCTGTGATTTCTTTTTTCCCCAATTACTTTTGTCATTCTGAAGGTCTTTTTTGTGTTCCTCCCAGCATTTGTCTTCAAAAGAACAGAGAGGAGGAGACAAAGGGAAGGAACAGAAGTTTTAGGCTAATGAGCAAACAAAAAAATAGTTGCTGTGAGGGTCTTGACATGACTTTGGATCTGAGCCTTGTTTATTCAGCACTAGAAATGTGTTTGGTTGCTGAAAAATGTGCCAGGATCAGTCAAAAGCATTTTCCAAGGAGCAGCTTCAAGCCTTTGTCCTGACTCTGAAGGAAGGGCCAGAAAGAGCCCAAAGTGGTGACCCCTGTGAGGCCACCCCAAGAAAGCATTAACCACCAGTGTTTCCATCTGGCCACCAGCCAGCCACGGCTGCAGCTGGAACTGAGCTGTGACTGCCATCTCCTCATCCCCTCACTCTTCCACAGATGTTCAGACTGCAGGTGCCCTCCAGCTCCCCAGTAGCCACGTTCAGAACAGCAATGATCTGGCAATCAGAGCTTCCTGACCACTTCCAAAGGGCACTTTTACATTCCTCAGCCATGGACTGAGTGGGAAACAAGCCTCAGATAAATGCTAACCACATACTCCACTCTATTTCGGGTCAAACCCTTCCTTTCAGATATAAATATTTATCTGCTGAAATGAAAAGCTTTACAAGCATTTCTGGGGATAGAATCTGACTTTTGTTATTAAAGACAGGAGGTCAAGCATTTGTTCCTGCTGTGATCCCTTGCTAGTCTTGAGCAGGCAGTTCTTACAGAATTCATTAGCTCTGCATGTTTTGGTTTTGCATCTGTTTGCTTACCTAGGCAAACAAGGGGAGATGTATTTAGGAGCTCCATCATCCTGCAGCCCACAGAAAGCTTCTTGAATGCACAGTGCCAGCATTTCAGAATCTATACCACCTACATACCACCTAATTCCATTATCTTAACAACAACATTAGCTCTGATGTGTCATGGGAACCTCTAGGGCCTAGAAATGATTTATGAATTAATTATCTGAAGAATAATCATTAAAAAAAAAATTCAAACATCATGATTTCTCATTCTATTTGATTAACATGCAAAAGGACATTCAGCAAGTTTCCATGTCCATGTTCATAGATTTTTATGCCGGAACAACACACTGAAGGTGAAAAAAGAGTTTTGTGTGTATTGCAGTGAACACTGAATTTCAGTCACATGGATTTATGATGACGTTTACGTAACGTGGGGTTGTATTAAGTGAGACAAACACATCAAAAAAATGTCGCAGAATTTTTTGTTAGTAATGACACAAAGTCAAAGACAGGCTCCATCTCTGTGCTTGGAAAGTTCCTGGAACATTTTGGGCCCCAAGCCTAACAAAATAAAATGGATGTGTTGAGCAGCTCACAAGTGTTTGCAACTTTTGTGCTTTTACATGGTCGGATTCCACACCATGGTCACTCATGGTATTTTAAGTTCAAAGAACCATCTAGGCAGATATATGAAATACAAATATATTTGTAACCATTATGGTTAAAAGATCTATGGCAGATTCTTGAAGAACACATCCTTTTCTCCCTTTTATTAGGCTACATCTGGATGTTCTGAACAGCTTCAAAAATTATTTCACCTTGATTCACTTAGAAAGGGAAAGAAGAAAAAGGAAACAAGATTCAGAGAAGAACTGGGGTTATTGCTGACATCTGTCTCAGCAAATTTTAGAAGGGAGAGAAATAGTGGATCCATTTAGTTCTAAGTGATACCTAGGAAATGCATTGCTCTGGATTTCTGTGAGTCAAAAAGGACCATTCTAGAAATAGATTGGGGAAAAGGCACAATAGTCTTCAGCCTCTCAACCAGAGAGCCATTTGCAGGAGGACATGCTGCCATCTATTAGTCTAACTTCCAGATCTCACAGAAGAAAAATAAATTCTCAGAAGAGACATCTAACAGGAATCACTGTTATAGTCACTTAGAAATTTACATTTGCTTGTATTCTAATGTAAGGCCCCCGGATGCACCTTTGCTCTCTTGAGAAGCAAGAGGCCCATCTTGTTTGTAGAACCTCCAGTATTGTGTTTTTCCAAACACTTGGGCTTTTATTCAAGGCTGTGAAATTAAAATGCCTCACAAGGAATTTGGCCTTGAAAAACCCACTTCTTAAAATCACCACAAGCTAGAGCTGCTATTATTAAGGTGTGATTGAAGGAAGTCCAAGACCATTATTAGCTTGCAATGCTGGAAGACGGCATTTTCCATTTTAGTGGGAGATAGCTTTTTCTTAAAATAACTTCAGTGAAAATAATCAATTGCTTATTCATCTTTGGAGCATAATTTCTTCTGGAATACATTAGAACTTAAGGAGTAATTGTTAAACAACAGGCCTGAAATAAACCCCCACTGAATTCATCCCACTGATTTCCATCTAGCTCAGCAGGCAGCTGATGGCTGGGGGTCTGTAGGACAATCTCTTCTCAGCAATGGCAACTAATCAATTAGCATGGCACTGGTTTACACCTTCTGCAGTCTTATCTTCTCATCCACACATTGCTTCTGCAACATCTGCCTCAGGGGTGAGCTGTATTTATCTCGCAGCAGTAGAGGACTTGTTCTCATCAGTGTGTGTGGGATTCCAGAGAACTAAAATTCAGTAAGAGCTGCTTTATCTAAGTATTTGACATTCCTTGGCTGTTTTGTAAGTGAGGGCCCAAGCACAATAAAGAATATTACGTTGTTATCTGGTAAGAACTTGTAATTTTTTCATTATACTCACACATGTGTGAGGCAAAGTTCTTGTCTCAAAGTTCTTATTGTCTGGGGAATGGAGAAGCGACTCTTGAATTACAGCTGCTCCTGTGCAGACTAATATACAGTATAGTACTGCTAACACATTGCCTTATAAAGAAAATAACCATGCTAACAGCTTGAGAGATTATTTTAGAAGAACCAGATCTCTGTTTAATGAAATAACAGAGCACTAGCCATTAATAGTATTTAAAAGTTAGTGCTACCATTATAATTCTGCTATTTTATATATAAAACATAAAATAAACTTTTCAATAACACAGTTTAACCTGCAGTTAAAGTGCTGTAGTTTCCAACGTGCATTCAGCCAATCTACTGCTTAGCATAAACACGTAATTTTATCAGCAATTATAGCATATGTGAGTGCTTTTATTGTATTGTTTGTATAAATAGGGCTCTGTTTACACAGACATGGTGGCATTTTAAACAATAATGAATAGAAAATGATTGGCTTCCTTTCTACTATACTTCACACAAGCACAGTTTAAATGTCTTCATTCAAATATTTGCCTGTATTTATTACAGTAAGTTTTTTGTTACAAGCTGAACTTTTAGAAGAAATTCCTTCTTTTGCTCTGGGAGCATGGAAAACAGCATGCATGAAAACTGGAAGACAGCCAATGAAGTTAATATGATTTTTAAATAAATAAAAAGAAGATTTTAATACAATGAACACATTGAATCAGTGAACATCAAGATTTTCTACTCTAAAATATAAAGATGAAGCTTGTGTATACACACTCCAAATCTGCAGGTGCTGATCAAGTTTCTACATAACCTAAATCCACAGCAAATCTGTGCATGAAATAGAGGTGCAAAGATATCTTCACACTAGGCACAAGACTGATAACTGAGGCTTAGAAATACGCTCTTATCTCCCTCAGTAGCATTTTTCTGGGATGGCACTCCAGGACAGGAAGATGCCACCACTGATTCCACTCACTGATTGCCTCGACCCCTCTGTGGTTGTGCTGTCATAGTGCTCAGGCTCAGATACCCCCAGTGCCCCCAAGTAACTGAGTTGGGAGTACATTGCAAGAAAAAGGAAGACAAAGAAGAAATATTTGTATGCAATTGCAGTAATTGAATAAATGAGATCCAAAAATTAAAATCAATATGCCAGTGCTCTGAGGCAGAGTAAGAACAGAAGTTTAAAGCATGCAGATCCCTCTCTGCTGCTGAACAAAGACAACTGGAACAGGGATTTCCAAGAGGAATGGATTTGACCTGAGAGGCTTGAATAAACATGCCACATGTAGTGGTTATCAAAGCAATAATAGTTGGCTGAAATTAACCCCAATAAATTCCACTGCCTTCACCTGTGGAGCCTCATTCCAAGCAGTCCTATTAGCAGTCCTTCCAGCTTTGAGTATGTGCTGCAATACAGAATAAAATGTGACTTCCTGCTTTTTGTTTTAGATACTTCCAATAGCACTAAAATTGCTATCCCTGCTACCTTGCCTGAGCTAATTAATATCCCAAAACAGGAAGAAAGCACCCCAGCGTGGACACATTAACAAGATGGTATTTGGTGGGCCTACAGCGACCTGTGGTATGCCTGATGCAAGAACAACTGAGTCTTTTGTTAATGAACATATTCACACCCTAAGCACTGAAATCACTGTGTTTATCCAGTAATACTGCAGTGATTAACATTAATTAATTTTCACGGTATGAGAGAAACAGCAACTTCACCTTCCTGTTTCTGTATTATTCTTGTCTACTGGTTCGTGTGCAGCTTTAACTATCTCGTTACTTCCCTTTTCTCCTCATATATTTTTAACATCTTGTTGCTTTTTGACTTGATAGCTGCCTAGGGCATGGATTATCTCTGTCTTGCATGCCTATAAAAATATAACACATCTATGCCTAGAGGCCCTGGTCAGGTCTTTAAGGTACTGCTGCAACAGCAAAAATCAATAATACCTGGTATAGTGGAAATGAAAGAAGTTTTGTGTATGTGAGACCATTTAGGAATTAATGGCTTTGTAGGTATGGAAACAGAGTCCTGTCCTAATTCCTTTCCTTCATCCTTGTTGATTGTCCAAGAGGATTTGAGCTGAGGGGCAGGTGATGGTTTCTTTCTGCAGGATAAATTAGTTTGTGCACACCTCTTTGCTGCCACAGGTAACCAAGTTTAAAGCCAGTTTGGGGATTTGTGCACGGCCCTGCAACCACCAAACAGCAGGAGAGACACACACAGGTTTCACTTCACAGAACCTGGCTTTGGGGCATACTCAGTCCCTGACTCTCTGGTTAAACTCCTGTGGGTTTGGAGTCACCTCAGGTCATTGCAAGCAGCCCACAGTGTGCCCAAACCACCGTGCTTGCAGAGGAAGCATCTCCACATGCCTTATTCCCTCACATTCCTTAGTCACTGGTCAGCAGCTCCCTGTGTGGATGGAAGGATTTTCAGCCAATCTGGCCCATCAAGGCAGACATTGTGCTGTTAAACACCAGAAGCTGTGACTGGCATAAAGGCTGAGTCATTCACACAATAAACACCGGATTTTTCTGTGTCATCTAAAGCCACGACCATGCACTGCTGTCAGGAGTGACAAGTTCCTGTCCCAGAATGATGAACACTGAGAGAGACAGGAGCAGAAAGAGAGAGCAGAGAGAAGAGGAGCACATTTTGATTAAAGCAGTATGTTAAAGCCATGTTAAGGCAATATGTTATAATATATCCTCTTGTAGTGCAACCTGTTATTCCCTGTTAAGTGGTGTTCGTAGCAGAACAGAAAATCAGGAAAAATGTCCAAGATGCTGGGTAAATCAAGGGTTAATATCATCACAGCTGGATGACAGTTTTTCAGTCAAACAATGCTAATTTGTTGAGATCAAAAGAGACTGTAGAAATACATATTCGTTTTGATTAATTCCTTCAAAACTTGGGCAGCTTTCTGCGGGAAACACACTCGGTTTCCCATCTCGCAAGCTGCTTGGGAGCTTGGGATCTCATTTAATTTCCTCATGGCTGCTGCTTAAAGGTCTGACAAATCCAAGAGCACACTGCATATGCTCCTAACAGAGACTCAGCTCCTCACTCAAGCCATGACTTTTAGGATTTGTTGGCTCCCTGCCACGGAGTTGAAACGAGGTTGACTCTCTGTACCACAGCTCTGGCTTTCCAAGCTGCCTGTTGGCTGTGGCAGCTGCCCAGACCAGCGGGCTGAGGAATCGTGGGCTTCTTGCAACACTGGGAGCCTTGCCTGAATTTGAGGCTCTTCCATTACCCTGGCCAATTTTCCGGGAGTTGAAGACAGCCATTACTGTCTCACTTTTGGAAAACACACACGCAAACAAAAAGCCCCAACGCAAAACAGCCCCACAGAAGCAGAAGGAATATTCCAGTTCACTGGAAAAGCAAATATTGTGCTGCTGAACAGCTATGAGCAGCTGTTGTGGCTGTCTTGGGCTGCCTGTTTATTTTAGGCCGCTCTGAGTTCAGCCACTATTCCGAATGCCCATGGATGTCAGAGTGAGTCAGGCTTTTTTGACTTGGAGAACTAAAATGCTTGAGATGCTGGAAGAGCATCCTAAAGTGCTTCACGCATTTTACAAAATGTACGAGTACTTAGGAATGCCCCCTCTTAAAAAACACTGCTCTGCCTCTATATATCCACAGCCTATTACTGTTGATTAGGAGATTAAAATGCAGAAAGAGCTCTTATTAAACAGAAAATGTAGTTTGGCTCCATCCTTAAGCAAATTAGCACCCTAAACAGGATTTCTAAGTGCATTTTAAAGAGAAACAGCTGTTATTAAGCCACTAGATATTTTGGCTTAAAATGGACTAAAAAATAAGTAATAGTCTCATTTAAATAGCATGCAAAAGAGATGTGGGAGGCAGGATGATTATCCATATTATGCACGACTGAAAAGCAAGCTCCAATTCCGTCTCTTTCTGTGTCTAAATGGTGTGGAGACACACGGTTAGAACGATGCACAAGGAGAACTTGTGAGAGCGGCCCTGGTTTGGAAGCTCTGTGGGGTTTTTGAGAAGCATGTGGCTCTGTCTTACGTGAAGGGTACGCCCTGCCAACAAAGCCCCCAGCCAAATTTCATGTGTCTCTATCTAAGTGATGCCAAGCACATTTCTGGCCGGGGATTTTGAATAACCCCTACTTGTCAAAAAAACTGCTCTCGACTTCTGCTGATGAAAAATAATACTTTCAGTACTTAAAGTACTTAATTAAGTACTTTAATTGACTTAAAGTCAATTTTCTCGATATAAGTTTGCGGTAATGGGGAGATTTTATACATGTAAATAATGCTATTTGTATGGTCAGGTTATATGCATGCGTATGGAAGTCGGCTTGAAAATCTGTCCCTTAGAGTATGAACTAGTTAAATAAAAAGATGTGTGAACTCTGCAGTTGGGAACACAGATTTCCTAGGAGTAAAAAACTTATCGAAAACAGTATTTCACAATTTTCATATTGGAAAAATTTGTAATGCATCCCTCTGCCATAAATGAATAAAACTGTTTTACCCTGTTGGCTCAGACACCACAATTTATCACATTTAAATGCAAAATTGCCTCAAAATAAAAAAATCAGGTTGAATGTCAAATAGAAAATGAGTTATATTCATAGATCCTAACAAATGTGTGCATGCTTAACGATGTGTTCTGTTGACAGTTTTTAAATATTCAGTTCCCTCGTTGGACTCAAAATCATTCTGCTC
The DNA here is from genome assembly GCA_013398015.1 of Oreocharis arfaki. Lineage (NCBI taxonomy): Eukaryota > Metazoa > Chordata > Aves > Passeriformes > Paramythiidae > Oreocharis > Oreocharis arfaki. Next base: position 289,290 of record VZRR01006231.1, on the reverse strand, counting down.
TCTGAAGAAAACTAAAAAGGTTTCAACTCTTTTAGTCGGAGAAAAAAATAGCTGAACTCTTCAACTTGATACTTCTTTATTCTGACCCTTTTAAAATCCACTGAAAATTCCTTTTTTTGCAGCTGGTCATTCCCTGAGTAACACAACACCAGCTCCTCTTTGCTCTGCCGTGTGACTGATTAGGTTGTACCTCAGTCATGAAAATGAACATTGATTATTGCTGTGCACTTTGCTTATGAACACACTTTCGCTGCTCAGCTCACTGTGCCTACCATCCTTGGCTGTCCTGATTCATAACGTTGCAAATGGATTCAGTGGAGATGCGAAGATAAATGGCAGTGCTGTTCATACGTGGAGATATCCACAAATGAGATGTGTGTGCTTGAATTGGATTGTCAATTAAAACATCTTGGATGCTTCTCCCTTGGCAAAGAGCTGTGCTCAGTAACATGTTTATAAACAGATTTACATAGCTTTTTATATTCTATTTTTCCCAGATGATGCAGTAAAGATTAAAATTCATTAGTGATGAGCCATACACATAAACAAAATAAACCTCCCAATTAAAAAAAAAAAAGTAGAAAAACAAACATAATAAAAAAACAATGGAGCAGAAAAAATAAGCCATCAGCCATATGCTGAATTGGAAAATATCTGACTCATTGGCAGCTTCTGTGACTTTGCATAATTCCTCTGACCATAACACAGCTCAGGGACACTGAGCCCTGGTAGGTCTGAGACTGAAAGGCTGCAAACATCCCCCAAAGTCCTTTTTTACCACATTTATTCTTCTTTCAGTGTGGAATGCTCTTTGCCTGCACACTCAGAACTGTAACCAAATACCAAAAGAGTAGGAAGGTTTTGGGGTTGATTCGAATTCTATTCAACCCAAATTAGGTTTCATAGGGATTTTTTAAAAGTTATTTTAGCTATTGCTTCATTTAAGGGCATTTTTCTTCAGAATAGCCAGTGACCTCAGATTTCAGTTATTGCTGGGTTTAAGTGCAGTAGTCAGTTAAGCCTAATGCTGATTTTTATAGCGTTTATTATGTTGTTACATTATATTAGACTGCTCTGTTACAACCCCTTATTGTTTGTTACAGAATTCCAGAAACACCCCAACGAACTAAGGCTGCTTTCCAGCCATGAAAAAACTGAAGGAAGATGCTCTGCACCCATATGGACTGAGAGACCACTAACAGACAACACTCTGAAAAACATTTATGAATTGAAGTAATGGCAAAAAAATTCCAACCTTTGCAGAAAAGCTGACTGGTGTGAGAGGTTTTCCCTTTATTCCATTCTGCAGGTGGCACCGTGTCATCTGCTAAAATCTAGGGATTGCTGTGGCCTCCTAAGCCCCCACATGGCTCTTTCCATTCCGAGGATGCCAGAGCTCCTTTAGCAACCTGAAGGAGTGACCGGGTTTGACAGTCTTTGCCTGGAGTTATCGCTTATTTCTCAGGTCTTTGTCAGTAACAACTTCCATCAGCCCACCTCAGACACACGGATAGATGGAGTAATTGGGCTTTGGGGATTTTGATGGCCCTTTTTTTTTCAATTGTACTGATCAGTTGAGTACATTTCAGCCACAGGGAGCGGATGGGCCGAAGAATCATTTTTGCCTCACATAATGACACACCAGGAGAGCACAAAGCTTCTGTGTGCTTCTCCATGCAACACAGGTGGGAAACTTTTTAATGGACATGTTCTCGAATCAGCCACTGAATATATCTAAAATGCACATCCAAAAAACCCCAAACTTATCTTCTCCACATTACTTCTGACAGTGCCTTCCTTGGTTCCTGGTACCAGAGGAGGACATGAGTCTTTTTGAAATAGTTTCTCACAAATGCAAACTCTTCTCATGTGTGACCAGCCCCTCTCTTTCTGGGAACTAAAGATGATCTCCATTTATAAATTGCAACCATGTTTGTGTTAAATGTCTTTCTTTGTGGTATAAGCAATAAACCAGAATGTACTCCTTGTGATACTCTGGACAGTGTGAAAGAGTGGGATGAAAGTGGGACAATTGAAAATAAATATATCTATAAAAATTTTTATATAAGGAAATCAAAATCTCTCACCTGATATGCTTTCAGTCTGATAACTGACTTTGTTTGTAAATATTCATATTTATAACAGATTTTGGGGTTTGAGGTACTAGCAGCCTAAGACAGAATGAAAAATAAGGCAGTCAAGACCAAAACAATGACATTTTAGTGAAGGAAGATGTAGCTGATGGTTAATTCTGAAACTCAGCTACAGAGCTCACATCAGGACATTACCTTGTTCAAACTGTAGCAGTATTTATAAAGACATTGAGACACTTTACTTCCATCACAACCAGTTTCTGAAAGATAAGGGTAATTCTTTTCTACCCTTCAGAAACCTTTTGTACTCTAAGAATGTTACGTGCTTGGGAAAAGAATATTCCATGCTTGGAAAATACAGCCCTGAGAGTCCCATGAGTGGCTGGCTCATCCCTGCTGTCACACAGCGGGAAGGACAGGGCGGGACACAACGTGGGTGTGCTTCCAGAGCACACTTCCATTCAGAGGGAAGTGCAGGCTGGAGAAACGGGCTTTATGAGGTCCAAAAATTGAAATACAAAGTCCTGCACCCAGGGAGAAACAACCTCACACACCAGGGCAGAGGGTGTGGGCTGACTAGCTGGGAAGCTCTTTTGCAGCAAAGATCCCAGGGGTCCTGGGGAACACCAAGTCCACCAGGAACCAGAAACCTTGTGACACAGGAAGAAATAATGGAAAGCGTTGCTCAGAACTGTAGCAAATCTCATCCAGTCGTGTTCAACAGCTGAACATAAACTAGTGCTGCTGAAAAACAAAAGACACTCAACGGCTTTAGAGTCACACTTCAGCAACACAATTAATTTTCTTGTCAAAGACAGGAGAAGTGATATCAACCCAGCTGCAAAAAGGTTACAAACAGAGCTGTTGTCTTATGCTCATAATCAAATATTTAATTTACAGTTATTATCAAATGTTGACTAGAATATGTTTCTGTCAGCCTCCTCTAAGATTCCATTTAGCATGCAAAACATTTCCATCAAAAAATCTATTTCCGTTCTATTGAAGATAATATTTTGCCTCGCATGTGACTGAAAATAATTCTTCTGGCATTTTTTAACCCTTGTGTTTCTTCATACCTTATTCCCACACCACAATATGCAGGATATGCAGGATGGACACAGAGCAACAGTAGCCTGATTATTATTTACAGTCCAGTTACAACAAGGCATCTTTGTTCTTCTCTGCCAGTACAAAGAGGTCTTCATTTCATCTCAGGAACAACGTATGGAGGAACTTTCACCAACAATCTGGTTTGATTTGGAGTGCAATTTGAGAATACTTCCAATATATTGAAGATCTGTGAATGAGCTCTGTTCCTCTGGTCTTTAGACTACCCAAATATAAAAACCACCTGGAAAAATCAATCAAGTGTAACACTTTTTCAATTATCTTTAATCAGAATTAACTGTTGCTCCAGCTACAGGCGGAGGTTTGCACAGAAAAATGTCTGCCTCTTTAACAGCTTCAAACCTGCGATGGCTCTTACTGGAACGGATTCCAGGAGATCCAAGAATGGCTACTGTCAGCTGGCTTTTATCTGATTTTATTTACACTGAAGAAACTAAAAGATCAAATATTTCTAGCAAACTAAAGTAAATCATATAGAAATTTGTCATTTTGAGAATAAGACACGAATTGTGGGTACCCCAGGACAGCTGTTTCTGCTCATATAAATTTAACAACAAAGGATACAGGGTCTGGTTTATAATCAGTGGTTTTGAGATGGCATTTTAGTGCAGTTAATTACGAATTTTTATTTCAATTTAATATATATTTGGTCTTGTATAAAAATTATAAGTAGAAGAGTATTAATTATACCCAACAAATTACGTCTCCAGTGGGCCATGAAACTCATTGAAATGAAAGTAGAATTGAATTTACCAGGGCCCAGGTCAATAAAACATTTGGAATTCTTCATTTTACTTCAATATAATCTGTGTTATTACTCCCCATAAAACTCTGCTTGAACTTTAACGCAAACGAATATCCAATATACATCTCTCAGAAAAACCTTAGATTTCAAAATCCAAGAGCCATAAAAGCACAATTCTGTGCTGATCCAGAGTAAGATGAAAATGTATTTCTGAACTGAAGCACAGCTGCAACACCAGAAAAAAATGCGTATACATATATCTACATAGATATATATATATTTATATGTGAAATTCATATTCAGTTTTCATGTGTTTGAAGGCCAATGACAGACCATCCTGCAGATTTAATGTTTACTAATAGAGTGGAGAGCATCAAATCAATATGTGCTTAAAGACTGACTCAGATTGCCAATCTCCATGTAATGGAATGCTGTTTGAATCTCTCTTGGGCCTATCCAAAGAAATTCTCATGCTGCATCCGTCCTTTGGAGAATGTCCAATGGGTATGAAAATCAGCTGACAATAGTGAGGGACTGAGCACAGACGTGGTGTAGGTGTCCCTCAGTGACGGGAAATCCTAAAAGAGAACCTAGACAGCTGCTTCGAGTGTGTTGCCCAAATTATCTTAGCACACCCAGCAGATTTCTTCTGAGACATTACAAATTACAAATATTACAAAAATCCTCTTAAAACTCCTATTGGCTTGTTTCCATGTCCTTTTATCACTGCTATTAGACAGTAGATAATTTTAAAAAACATTGCAAATGGGAAGCCACATCCAGCTATTTCACCAGAGTGATGCTAATAAATTTCCTATAAAAATTATTTAATTTCACCCCATGAACGTATAATTTGTATTCATTATTCTCTGTGCCAGATGGTAGTTTTTAGGCTACTGCACAACATAATGATTATAGAGTACAAAGAGTTCATACCTGTTTTTACTCTAAAACTTTTTTTCTCCCAGTATGCAGCCATTTTTTCTACAGGTTCCACAACATTTCCCCAGGTATTCTCTGTTCTTTCACTACAGAAAACCTGAGAACTCTACAGAAGGTGTTTGGTTGTCAAAGGAAAATGAGTTTTAGCAACTGACCACTCATGCTGCGATCAGCTGTTGTGGATCCTCTCTTTAAAATCTTCCTCTAGAAAATATCCATATTGAGAACTACACCTCTGACACAAGTAAAAAGCATTCTGCTGATTTAAAAGAAACTATGAAAGCTCAGAAATTACTACAATCCATGAGGAGGGGGAGCTTATGTTCGTTCCTTTGGTATTTTTCCTATAATCCTATCTTAAATCTTTAAATGCTCCTTAACAATGAAGTATGGATACATGTGGACAAAAAAAAAAACAACAAAAACCAACCAAACAACAAAAAAACTTACACACATACAAAAAACCCACAAAACCCCCCTAAATAACCCTGTGCTATCAATTTACCCAGGGAAAAAATACATCTATATTTCTTGCAGATGTTCTGCCAGTGGGTGACTATAAGGCAACAATAAAGAGATAAAAAAGCCATCAACAAGCTGGAGAGCATGAAAAGGTGGCATCATTTTTCTAACACCCAGTACATCACCAGCCCAGACCTGGCAGCACCATTCAGAGCAAGGAAATAACTCAATCCCCAGTGCCAGGGCAGTCTTTGTAGTCCCAGAGAGCAGAACAGAAGAGATAATGAGATTTGCATTGTGCATACTGGACTATTTAAAAATAAGTTGGCATCAGCAGCTCGTTTTAGTCCAGCTTGTGAAGAGCTACAACTCCCGATAGCTGCCCATTTGAGCTGGGACCCAGGAGCTCAAGCGCTCTGAGCACATGACCAACTTCAGCAACCTTATTTCCTCCCAGTAACAATTAGAAATATTTATAGGCACTCCTGGGCTTAAACTTGAAAAGGAGAAAGATGAACTAGTGAGATCCTCAGCCTTGGTCCTCAACTTTGCCTTTATTTTCTTGATAAAATGTGTTTTTTCCAACAAATAAGTTCGGACAGCTTTGCCTGTTTTATACCCACATCATGCCTGGAATTGGTAAAAGGATAAATCTCTACTGTTCATCACCCAGCACCTCCAGATGTTCTCTGGGAGCTCATATGTCATCTAAACAGGCTGAGGGAACACAGAAATACCACATTCAGGGCACAAGAGAGGGGGACACGGTCACGGTGGAGGTTGTTAATGGACAGGTTGACTCTACTTGCAGTGTTTAGAAGTCCCAAACGGTTGCAGGTAGGGTTCAAGTCAGACATTTTTATTAAAAAATTAGTGAGGCAAAAGATCATTTAATGCTGTAATTATCTCTCCTGTTTTCTCAGAATATGTCTCAATGATTTAACTGCAGAGATAGCACAGGTGGCCACAAGTTGTGGGGAAGGGGTGATTGTAGCCGCTACCCCAGAGAAATCAGGGTCGTGAGAGAAAGAGATGTGTGGTTAGGAAGAGAAAGAGAGAGAATCTGGAAAGCCGGTGGGGCAAAAGGGATATAAAGCCTGTTTCCAACTGAATTGGCACAAAGCCAAGGCCTGTCAAAGCGATAAGTGCAGCAAAACTGAAATTGTCAGGCACTGTTAGTCACTGTGTTCATGTGCTGGTGCTACTGGAAGCATTTAGAAGAGGTGTCAACCACTGCTATTTAAAAACACAGCCCCCGCTCTGCCTGCCCCCAGCCCACTGCAACCACAACAAGAGTGAGAAAAAACCATCAGGCTCCTCCACACTTGTGTCCTGTGGCTCTCCAGCAGCCTTGGGAAGGAGACTGCCCAGGTTCTGGTTTGGGAAATATGCAGAATGTTGCTCCCCTGGCACAGCTAGATACGCATTGGGGATGGGATACTGAAGAGAAGCATTTTTTAAAGGCTACACAGAGATATAGGCACTGCTTTGTATGTGGATATCCAAATATTTTTAAAATCATTCTTATTTCTTGCCTTTCTGATGCCGGATAATTTATTTCTAAGTGTGTTATTCTTCCTAAACAATCAGTGACCTCACTGATGAAGACTTCTGAAACATGTGTATGGAAAAATAAAAAAGGTTTTGAGATGCCACCCGTGCCTGGAGCTGCCACTTACTGAGGATCCTACAGTCTCTACTCCAGTGGCAGCACAAAACATGCACTGCATTACTGAAATATTTATCTAGGTAATAAACCCGGGGTAATGGTATTTCCCTAGTAACAAGAGAATATGGAAATTCATTAAAAATTGGTACAAGAGACACTAGCACTTTAGAAGATTATAAATAATACATAGTGTCTGTGATCACACTATTATTAAAATTAATACATAAAAATTTCTACTCTCAAACTCAGTACTAGGCAAGATTATAATTTGCTGACGCAGATAACATGCTCTGCTCTGCAGATTCCCTCCTTTCCCAGTTCCCCAAGAATGAGGCCTCAGCACACAGCTATGTATAACCATAGCAGCAATTTGGGAAAAAAATATATGGAAACCTTGATAAAAACTTTTCATCTGATGCAAAATTTGGCCATGTGCTGCAGAAAGTCAAGAGCAGATCAACTGTTCCACGAAGATCACCTGTTTAGTTTGATTCATTCGCTGCAGAGGTTTATAAATACATTGAATTATAATACCTGGATTTCAGGAACAAAGCATGTAAAATATGTAATCCAAAGAAAAGGATCCCAGAAAAATAATTCTGGACATAGCTCAGGAAACTGTAATTTAACAACTAAGATGAATCATAAAGACTGCTAATTCAGGCTTTTTTGTATAATCTGGTAAATAACAAGTAGGAGAAAGGAAATTACAGTATTTGTCAACTTGTTATTTGGAAAAATGCTAGTACTGGCTTCCACAAAAAAAAAAAAAAAGAAAAAAAGAAAAAAAAAGTGTGAGGGAGAAAATTTTTTTTAAAATGCAAAAATTTCCAGATAAGGTAAGAAGACCCTCTAAATGAAAGATTTTGGACACCAGATTAGTCAAATTTCTTTGCAAGAAATGTTATGGAATTAATTGATTCCTATTTTTTACACCTTAACAGTGAAAATACTTCAGATAGCAGCTACTTCTCACATCTGGTGTGCAAAAAACCCCAACAAAACTCCACAAAAACGAACAAGATCCCAATGGCTCAAGTAAGAAAAGCCTTATTATTAACCTTGCCATTCTGGAACAACCTCTCCACCTCCACCTTTCGGAAATAAATTAGAAATGTGACTTTCTCACTTGCAGGTCTTTAGATTAGCAGCAAGCTTATGAATCAACCAAGGAGCTTCTCAGTTAAATACTGACAAAAGTAAGAGGGTATTTCAGGGGCTGGCAGAAACATTGATGAATTTAAGTCATCTGTTGTTTAATTAGGCACTGAGACATGATGGTGCATGAATTATTACGATATATATCTCATTTGGAACTCGCTAGCTACAGATAAAAAAGCACGACAATGTTTTCTGATAATGATAAACTATCAAAGATAAACATTAGCACACGATTTGCTTACAGGATGGTGTTCAAAACAGCTGCAAAGAGTGAGATGGTCTCTGCTGTGGATCATTCACCAGGGTAAATAAAAATAAAACATCTGTGAGGAAAGGTACGAGAGAGGTCATGTGAATGACTAAAAGGAGTTGAGGGCTCCTTTAGGACAGCAAGTTTCCCAAGGACAGGGCTACCAAAGCTGGCCCTGGTTCAGCTGCTGGCGATGGCTTTCGACAGAAAGGCTCATTCTGCCGGCAGGGGTTATAACACATGCAAAGGTAAAGCAAAGCTTTCAGGAGCAGGAGCAGCCAAGCACACATCTACAGGAAGTGGGTGTCAGAAGGTAGAAAAGAGAGGGAAAAAAATAGTCTTTTAAAGCTTTGCAGGGATCTGTAAGGAGCTACTTAGGTCTAATTGGGCAATCTGCAGGTTTCTGACCCGACCTTTTGGCCTGTAAAGTCAATAAGACATTTGAGTGGATATATTTCTTCCCTCCCCCAAACTGACCAGATGTCCTTGAGAGCCAGAGATGCCCATATCCTTTTCACAGAACCACTTTTCAGAGTTCAGTGACAGCTGTTAATTTAAGTCCTTTAGGCACTTGGGTGTGCTGCTTTTCCCAACCTTTCCTTGTGTTGCATCTCATGTGATGCAAAAATCTCTTGCCTACTACTGCTGCTTAACTAATGAGTAAATCTTTGTACTGGTTTGAGGAAAATTTGGAGGAAAATATCCTCTGATAGAAGGCGAATCACAGCCACCCCTCCCCCACCATGTTTGGGAAAGAAATCTTCCTCAGAGGAAAGTGAAAGAGATGGAAAAAAACTATTTATTTAACAAACACACAGGAAAAGAAAAATAATGCTATATAATAAAATCTCTCATTGTGGAGAAAAAACGTGGAAGATTTTTAGAGTCTTTCGGTGGATGTGGTCTCTCCCTTCTTTCTCGGAGCTGGGTTGGTGTGCTTCCCCCCCCATCCCCCAGACCGGGATAAGGAGGGATGGTGCTGGGTTCTGATGTTCTGAAAAAGTCCAAAAGAGAAGAAAAAGAAACCAAAGTCCCAGGAAAAACAAAGTTTAACTCTCTGTCTCTCTCCAGAGATACAGAGCCGAAAAAAAAAGCTGGTTGAAGAAAAGCCAGAAGGGTGCTTCCTCTTGCTCCACTCTCTGCAGAAGCACACAGAGCGAGACAGCAGTGTTTTTGGAGCACAGAACTGCTTTGATAAAGTTCATCTGACTTTTTTCTCTCCCACTCTGTTTTAAAGGCATAGAAACACACAAGGTTTGTGTCTGGGTGATATGGGATACACACCATAAAGTCACCCCAGGACATCTTAGAGCACAGAATTCTTAGGAACTGATCAGACATGAATTTGCACATTTGTTAGCAGAGGAAAATAAATGAATACTCTTCAAATAGAAACAAATGAAGTGGGAGGACCCCACTCCAAACCATCGTCATGGGAAATATGGACATACAGTTCCGTGGGAGCAGATGGATGCAGCAATCATACATGGAGCCCTTTAACCTCAGTCACTGCATGTAAATCATCTTCTCTAAGAATTAAAGGACATGAAGCTCATGGTGCTCAGGTTCAAAACTGACAGAAAGACCAGGTGTGATGCCTGAACCACTTTAAACTTGTGGTTACTGTTGCAGGACTCCACAGGACACACTGAATCATTCAAGGGGAGATAGGCCGAGTTTATAGAGAAGGAGCTAGTGGGGGAAAGCATTCATAGTTTGGGAAGTCATTGTGCTGGATATTTTTTTTGTTTTGGTTATATATCTGCTCAGTGCCCAGCATTCTCACCCAATCAGTTATTCACTGATGTTGAAACGCTGCAGTAAGGGATGTTTTTTAAAAAAATATGCATTTGGAATTTAAAAGCAATGGAATAACTGCAGTTGCAGTTGATGGATGGAGCACACCTTATCTAAAAGCTCCTTTGAAAAGGAAGAGCATCCAATTCCTCTGCTCTCTCCCTGCATGATTTACACTGGACTTGTTTCATCATGGGTAAAGTGCAAGAACTGCCCTCTCCAATAAAACAGATATATTCTCTGAATCCTTTTAAAAAACAATACCTATTTGAAAAACCATTTAACCAAAAAGAATCTAGCGAAATTAAAGCATCTTGCTATAGTACAACACTATTTCTTTTCTTGGACAGCCATTAACTAAATTAATTACCTCACTGCTGAGTTAATTAGGTAATATTAGTACATAAATACCCCAACTAATTATTCTAAGCTAATAAAAAGACAAATGCCGTCAAACATGTTTGACACAACCGTATACGTTGAATGTAAATTTTCCCATTTGCTTCCCAATCCAAATTTAATTAAAACATTATAAATATCAGTCATTCTCATAAATGAGTTTTATAGCATCACGAGCTAATCATTCCAGAAAAATAAATGAAAAGACAATAATCCCTTGCATAATTATACTGCCAGTTAGAAAGAATGAGTTTAATAAATAGCTCATCAAGTTCAGAATTTTAACATGAAATGTTCACCAGCCAAATAAATGTACCTGCAGCCTAATTGCCTGAAAATGAGCCCATAAAGATATGAAGGAAACATACTTTTTTATTGGCCTCATAATTGCTCATTTGAGCTACTTCTTTCCTGTTTTCCAAGGAATCGTCTTTATAGCATTAGTTATTAATGCAGACAAATGTTATTAACGAAGACAAATCTTGATTGCTGACAGTTTTTTGGGCCCCTCAGTGCCATCAAGTACTTTTTCTTTTTTATTGTTTTAACAGTAAAGATTCAGTCTTATTAGTTTCAGGTTCTGTTATTTAATGGCAGTGTGATTTGCAAGAGGAAATTCAAAGGTTTAGGCCAATACTAGTCAGTATTCAGAACTAAATATACCACATAAAGCTTACAAACTGGATAAGAGATGATAATGAAAGCTCGATAAAAGCTTTTTTAAAGGTGGAGGGTTTATGCTTTGGCTTCTTCCAAAGCATTTTAAAAGAAAAAGGATTTTCTGACAGTTGTAAGTTCATAGCCAAGGGCATTAAAAGCTCTTCTTTCTTTTAGGAAGGTATTTGGAAAGTTTGCAAAGAGAACAAGATTTATTTCTTTAATAAAGATCCCATGTGGTGGGGTATAGTAATTTTTTCAGGACCCACCATTTAAAGAATTACACAAAAGAAAAAAAAAGGAAGAATTAACAATAAATACTACATGAACTAGGGAAAACAGACCCATCAAAATACATTTAAAGTAACATTTGAAAATTCCTGTCATTTCTGCTAGGAAAATATGAATCATGGTCAGCAAACGGTTTCAAGATTTTCATCAGGACTTTTAATTTCATTACCTAAATGAACAAACTATTGTTTGCATCTTTTTGTAAATTAAAACAATTAAATTAATTCATTTTGAAAGAATAAAGTACAATCCTTCTTGACCTTACCTTCTTTGTTTCTGTCCTTGCCCCATCAAATGCGATTTCTGTGATTCAAGAAGCTTAAATCTATTTAAAAGGCCAAACACATTCTCTGGTTGTCACTGACATAAACAAAAATAGGATTTAATTTTTTTGCCAGCTCTGTTGGACTTTTCAACTTGTAACCTAGTCCTGAAAGTTTTATTCTGTTTTTAGAGAGTGTGGCCCTGTGAGCAGGTTGCACTACATCCCTTCTCCTCAGAGCCCAAATTCTTTGTTTGAAACCTTGTCACAAGCCCACCTTCACGTGTATTTTAAGCAAGTATATTATTTAAGCAAGAATATTATTTGCTCATTAAGAATCTGAGGATCTGGGGGTCAGGCAGAATACTGATGGTGGTGATGCCATGATGACTTTTTACCTTTTCTTTTATACCCCTTTTATATACTCTTTTATAGAACTTTTATGCATTCTTAGTGCTTTTAGCCCACAAACTTATAATTCCTTAAATCTGATAACCTCTCTGAGACCCAATATTTCGTTAAACCAGGAGACCAAACATTCTGGAAGCCTCGCAGTCAGGGGTCAGAACGCCCCAGACACCAAGGTCCTCTCTAGAACACATTCTGTAAATTCAGATAGGCCCGTCCAGGGAGTTCACTCGAGCCTCTCATTGGGGAATCTTTGATAGATATGCTAATTTGCAAGGCCTATAACTGTGTGTGCTTTTTGGGTGCTGGGGGTGGGCATTTCGGGGTGCATTTCAGTGCATTCCACCAGGATGAAGCGTTGCATCTAAAGATCCTTAAATAAATACTGAAGTAAAAACCCTTTTTTTCACTTAACCATGTTTAGTTCTTAATTTTAAGACCAGAGAAAGGCAACTGTGACAATATCAAGGCAGAAAGATGTAACTGTAAAACACTGTGCTCACATTAGCACACAAAAACAATGAGCAAGGGAAGTCATATGTGTCAGAGTAGTCAGGTTTGAGCCATGACTATTTACCGCCCTGTGGAGTTAAGGAGGTGACCCACCCGCTACTTACTAATCAAAGTATGTTCTATGCCAGCTCTTAAGCCAAAAAATATCCCAATTTTTTTCATATTTTGTGAAGAGCTATCAATGAGGCTGGTTTTTCACCCAAATTTATTTGAAAAGTGTGCAAATAATTAATCTGCTCTAGAAGCAAGGTGTTTTGCTACCTTCATTGATTTGCTTTAAGACAACTTCTAAACAAGTATCTTTTTGAAAGTAACTTGGAAGCAACAAAGAGATGACAATCAGACCCAGATCCACATGTGCCAGTCTGCAGTGCCCATCTTTCCAACTCCCAAAGTGTTCCCTGACATGAAGACCTGTGTTAGATTTTTAGAGAGATGCCCAGCCAGTGACACGGCAAAATTTTGGAACAGGAATTTTTTCCTATTTCCAATTACTCAAGGGCTAATAAGGACTTGTCTGCTTCAAATTTTTCTGTTTTATCACCCCAAGATTTTAAACTCTACACAGAGGCTTTTACTTGTCTCATCTATTCAAAAGAGAGAGAAAAAAAAAGAGGCAAATGGAAGGAGAGGAAGAAAGAAATGCTGACTCGCAGCAAGAGCATCTCAAAGAGGTGTTTGCCTTTTGTAGGTCTCCAGAAAAGAGGAAAAAAAATAAGATTAAGATTCAGAGGAACACCTCTGCTCACATAACCCAGTTAAGGATCAATTTTCCTTGTCTAACAGAAGCAATGACAGGAGGACAAAAACCCCAAGGCTTCCTACACAGGTGGAAGGAAAACATCAGGTGCTGCTTTCCGAGAGTCAGAGATCCATAACCACAAGGCTTGCTGGGAGTGCAGGGCTGTGGGCCTGCAGCTGTGGCAGGACCTGCCTGTCTGCTCTGCTTCTCAGGGGTGTCTCTGGGGAGCAGGGAGAACGCTGCTCTAGAGGAGACCACCTCTCCCAAAAAGCTATCCCCGAAGTGGTGGGGGGCCTGCGTGCAGCAGGGGACAAGCACGCTGCTCCCTATCGCGGTTTCACTGCACTGGAGCACGACCTTCCTCCAAGTCACGTGGATAAACTTGTGCAGCAAAGGCAGCATGGTTATGAATCTTGTCATGTTTTTTTGCAGAAGTACTTCTTTCTAGTGATAGATTTAATATTTTCAGGCACTTTTCTCCCCCACAAGCTTATTTTTTGCTGGTTTTCTGCATTCACTTTTGTTTAACTTTCTGCCAACCTTTTTAGACACATAATATATAAAGCTGGACATGTGAGTGCCCTGAATCCTGAACTTCATAGCAGGGGTGGGAAAGTAGAGGGAGTAAAAAGGATATGTTTATTTATCAGTACTTAAGCACAACCAAACAGACTGTATCACCTCATTACTCTGATAACAGGATCTGCCATGGACCACTGCCATATTTCTTTATCAAGCACGAGAGCAGCTGAGAAATACAGACTATTTCCAAACTGTTGTAGACAGTGCACGCCTGGTTTTATTCTGAGTTTATAGTGTTAAAAATATGTAGCAGGAGATAAAGATCCCCAGAGTGTGGCAGCACCAGGCTTAATGGCATTTCACTACCACTCCCTTTCACTGTGATTATCTCAGACAGGCAGAGATGGGGAGCCAAATGGGGAATCCATTTTCACTGGGCAGATATCAGTACAACATCTGCCCCACTATGTACGTATAAAAATGTCCCTGCTGTTCCAGGAACCCCTTGAGCATGAAATAGCTGAGTTCCAATAAGTTAGAATTTCTGAATTCCTGGAATAACTGGATACAGCAAAACCCTTCTGCAGAAACTTGGTAAAGATTATTCTAGCACAGAGTATGAGTAGCTTTAATTTTATGCTGCCTCTAACACATCTTAGATGTGCCTAGTAGTGTATCTGAGAAATCTAAACACCATTTCTAATTTTCTGTTTTCTAGTTACACATGTGTCCTGTATAAATATTTTTTTAGAAGTCTTGCACTTTCACTTAGGTGATTCAAAGTTTAAACGAAGATTGCTGCCCTATGTAGTCACTGGTATGAAAGAAAAGCAGCACCTAGAATATTTTTCCTTGCCAGACTGTCTTAAGATGAGATCAATTTGGAGCTCAGCTCTGACAAGATATATTACCCTTATTTATCAGGCAGAAAAAATTCACTGGGCACTTCTTAGTGATGAAATTTAATTAGCAAGGGCTAGAAAGTTTGCTTTTTGTCTTAATGCTTGGTTTTGTACAGCTAATGAAAACTAAATTTTTAGTCAGATTTCTATACTACATCTGCTCAGTAGTAAGAAGGAGAAAACACTACTTTCCCATTACCATTGCTCTTTCTAAATGCATGAGGACTACCGGGATGGCATTGATATTTTCCTTTGAGAAAGAGAACTTCCCTTAGAAAACTCATTTATTTCTTCGACTAACAATCGTCTTCTTAAACTGGTAATACTGAATATCTGCCTTGATTGTCCTAATCTTCTAAGAAATTCAGATCAAATACAAGCATGCTAAATAGCTTTGACCGGAAAATTAAAGGAGGAGGAGAAGGACCCACTCTGGGCTGTTTCCAATTGCCAAGTGTCCAAAATCACCGTGGCCAGCTGCAGTCCCAGCAACATCCTGGCTCCTTCCTTGACCTTCCTGGAGCATCTCAGGGGTGGCTGAGGTCCAGCAGCAGCACAGACCTGCTTTCCTCTCTGGCAGGGTTTTGTGCCAAGCCCTGAAAAAGTCACCACCCTGCAGAAACAGACTCATCCACCTGCCTGCTCTTGGCCTGGACGCCCCCGGCCCCAGCGAGACACGTTCCCTCTGTGACAAGCAAGACACTTGAAAAAATAGATTGAGGAGAAATTGGAAACCACAAGTCCTTACCACCAACAGAGACAGGATGGCAGCAGCCCTCTTCTTTATGCAAGAAGTGTGTTTGGGTGTTGGAGTGAGAATTCCTCTGGACACAGGCCCGGAGGAAATTCAAAGCACAGGGGTTGAATTAAAACCTTTGGATAAGTTGAGATCCATGAAGTCACATCGAAGTGAAATAGAAATATAGATTTTTAACTTCTAGTAGAAATATATGTTAAGTGCCTTAAACATTGAAAAGCTGCAGCAAACAGACCTTAAACACTGCAGTTTGTACTGCAGCAGTTTTACCCTTTCACAGAATTTCTTTGCTTTAGACAAAACATAGATGGAATTGTACTGTTCACATTTTTTAGATAGAGTGTTCACATAAACAACAAGAGCTGATAGAAATTGTACACGCAAATCTGTGTAGTACCTATGTAAGGCTTACCATCATTAGAATTAGACTAGGATAGGTTGAGAAAAAGAAAACTAGAATCATGTTAACTCTATTGGTCANAACTCTGCCTTCAGAAAACTATGGAACTATGAAATAAGACTTTTATAAGGCAGCAGTTTCTCTTCCCTCTCACCCTCGTCCCGTAAAGGGAGGGTAACCCATCACAAACTTCAACATTTGGGCACATTTGGGGCTGTGCCAGGACACAAACCCCTGGAAATCTTCCTGGCAGAGCTGATTCCTGTCTTTATGAAAGCACTGGTGTGCCTGTTCCCAGCAGATGCCCAAGGACAAAGCCTCTGGTGGCACCCTCAGGCTACCACAGGATTCTATGAAAGGAGCAGCTTTGCAGCAGGAGACAGGTGGAAATCTCCAGTGCTTTGTGCATCCTGACAAATGGAACCGTTCCCTCGGAACTGGAAGCAGTTGGTTTAACATTTCTGCACGGCACAGATACTGGGCTTCTGGACATACAAGAAAGTCCAAAAACCTTGCTTATCCAATCTGGGCAAAAATACCCCTTAAAATGTCCAATGTCTGAAAGCTGTTGTGGGAGAAATTCAGCTCTGCATTAAGGTGGAAATTTCTACTAGGAAGGCTATTAAATATGAGAATATCTCTGATGGGGCAGTTTTATTGGGACTTGAAGTATTTAGGGTATGATTATTTTTGCTCAGAATTGAGGGTTTGGAAGATTCTATGGGCTGGGCAAACAGAAAATAAACAGGAAAACATCTTTGCTACTTTAAGGTCCCAACCTCTATAAGGAGATCAAATATCAAGTTATTTGATATGGTAGGAACTGTGCAGTGAAGGGCTTCTTCAGGTGAGATAAGAACAACAGATACGGAATTAGGGCCTCCTGCTTCACTGTTAGATTACTTCAGCTGTATTTATTCCATGTATTTAGAACTCCCTTGCATCAAACCTTCTGTTGCCATCTGTGTGCCAAAAACCTCTAAGCCTTTTGCTCCACTGAGCTTTGGAAAAAACAGAGGCAGAATTCTGACTCCAGAAACTCTTCACTGTACAGATCCAAGTTACTGGCTTTTCTAGACCTAAATATAAAATATATTCAACAGCTATTACATCATATTGTATTATACTGTAATATAGTATTATTATACATTATATTATATCCTATTACATTATAATTATGTTATAATTTTTTTACATGTGAAAGATGGGGGCCTTCCACTCCTAAAGTTTGATTCTCACTGTTTCTCTGCCACTAACACCATTCTCAGAGGATGGCCAGCTGAGCTGGGGATTTTATGTTTTCCTTATGCAATTCAGCTTTGCCATCTTAACTTTTCAGCAGCAGGATGACTTTTACAAGGCAGAGAATAGTGCATCACCAGAATTTTTAAGCATTGGCACCTCCTCTGAAGGGCTGCCACAGGCATTGGTTCTAAAGCTGCTGAGATGAGTTAGGAATCTGGGGATGCAAAACTCGTTTCTCAAACAGCCATCATCTCCCTGTCGATGATGCACCATTTCCCAGCCCTGCTGTCTTGGCTGAATTCCAGTTGGATCTACGCCTATCAGTGCCATTTTCCGTTTTATTTCAGTCTCCTCAGATATCCATCACCCTAATAACAGAGTTGTCATTTAATTACGAGTCCCACGTTGTAGCATTTTGTGTAATTTCTGTATGCTTTACACACACCATCATATCTCCCATACGGAAATAAAATTTTATGGCAATCCAGACCATTATGAGAATTTAATATAGAAAAATCTAAAAATTTTATAGAAAAGTGTATCTCACTTGCAAATATTTGCATTGCCATCTCACCCCAAACAGGCAGCAAATAATCAGCACACAGGCAGGAAATATCTGCCTCATTTTCATTTCCATTTCCATGCCTTATCCTGCAGTGGCAATGGCGTTTCTCTGCCTTGCAAATAAGAACATAAACATGTGGAACATCTGGATGTTTAATGGGACGAAAGAGACAGCGGTTCCAAATTGTTCACTAAGAGAATGTTGTTCCATATGCCAAAAATACTTTGACAGATCCCCCTGAAACATAATTTCAATTACATCTGCCTCTGCTCTCAAAAGCTGAGCTGTAAACATCTGACAGCTTCACTCAGTGAGTCTGCTTCCCTGGGGTGCTCAGAGTCCAATCTTCTGATTGAAGAATTAAGAATGCATTTTGCTCATCATTTCTCTTCTCTCAGTTAAAGACCTGAGGAAACGTGTGTCTATCTGCTTGTTATTAACAGAAACATTCACAAATTTCTTGTTAGATATCAAGTTAGGCAAACTCACAAGGACTAGATCAGTGAAATCAGGGCCATAATCCAGGAAAAAATCAGATTGCTCAGTGTCATGGATAGTTTTATTTAGTGTAGAGGAATAGAGACATTAAAGACACATGAGACTGATTGCAAATTGCAAGTAGAGCAAATGGAAAAAAAAAGGCCTTTTCTCTAAATTCATGTGTATTAATAAAGAAATCGCTAATTGGGAATGAGTCCAGAACTCCACCCATTTTTCAGAACACAATTTAATTTTAAAATCATTTTTTACAAAACCTTGCACAGTGGATGGATGGCAAAACCAAAAGACTGCAAACCACCAATTACCTGTGAAAACTCTTACAGCAAAATATTGTGTGAACTATGAATCTCTGATGCTTCTCTATAGCTTAATTCTCTTTTAAGATGAGCTTCCTTACCTAGATATTGTCTGCTCACAGCTGTCACAGAACCCTTGGTTCCCACATATGGCATGCTGGTTTTAAACCCCCTTTGCTCACACTTCAGATGTTTCTGAAACCCATTGAAACTGTCCACTGAAATCCACTGAGATTTTCTCCCAGCACTCACTACAAATGAAGCACACAGAGCTTTACAGAGGCTGCTTTCAGACTGAATGCAGGATGTATCCACTACCAAGATGTACAATTAAGACTTAACACAAGGAAAACAGCAATCTTCAGCAGTGACCTTTCTGAAAAGGCTGGAACAGTTATTTTAAGGAGTAGGCTAGCACAAACACTCTTCTTGTGAGGAAGCACACTGGCTAGGTACACTGAAAATCTTCATTATAGCCCAACTGAATAAAAAACGGATATAGATAATACTAGATACAATCCTTCCCTGAGGCAGTTTGGGCTGTGCACTGAGGTTGGCCCAGCATTAGGTCATTTATATCACAGAGTTTAGCACCCAAAACTCAGGGGGCAGAAAAAAGTTAAGCCAACTCAGCAGATGTTTCTTCCCAATCAAGAGGTTTTGTTTCTGTCTTGGAGAGGAGGTCACCTGAGTGCCAGGCTGTTCAGCCAGCCGTGAGGCAGGTTGCTTAGCGGTGCTTGCTACAAAATGCAATCCAAGGCTCTACATTTCTGGGACTGGGTTCACACTTCCTCTTCAGCCCACCCAGAGCTACACTGAAAAGGTGTAATAAACTAAAGATTGCTGTTGCCCCTGCAGCTGGGCATAGGCACCAGACAGAAAATGCTCCCAGCTTAGAGACCCAAACAGGACTGGATGAGCCCTGAGAGGTGGCTCCCAGGAGTGGCTGATGAGCCTTGGGCTGCACTGGTGGCAAATTAAGGATTAAAACCAGACTCCATCACAGGCTTTATGTATCACTTAAACATACCTAACCATGAAGTTACGACCTTAGAAAATATCTTTTGAACTATTTGCTCAGTTTTTAAATGACTCATTCATCCAGCAGATCTTTCAGAAATTTGTTTAATTAGGATGGAATTGGTGAGGGAACAGAGGCAGAAAAAGTCCTAAGTCAATGACTTCCTCCTAACTAAATAAAAAGTCCCAGACTAATAAGCCATAAATATGGTAATGGAAAGATTTTTTGGGAGTCCCCAGTGAAATATTTGCCAACAGTCAATTTTGTGAGTTAGTAATGGGACCATAATGAAGCCTTCAAGGCAGGGCTACTCTGTGGGTGTGTGCTTATCTTGTTACCTTTGCACGTTCGGTCAAGGTGCCCATACAGGAATTTTAGTGTACATACAAACACATACATGCATGCTCTGTAATGGCCCTCAGCATCCTTTTGACACCTAGGAATCAATTCTTGGTCCCCTCCTTCCCCGGCACACAAGTGCTCTACCAGGGTTATTTGCTTTTGAGGTCTCCTTACCCCTATTTAACTTCCTTTTGGACAACTCCTTAGCAAAGGCAGCTGTTCTGTTGCTACTGAAACCTTGTCAAAGTTCCATTTTTCCTCCTTGGTACTATTTTCTCCTTTTCTCTATGTCAGCCTGCTGGTGGGAGTGTGGGCTCCTCACTCTGACTCTCCTTACCAGCTTCATCACAGCCTCCTATGCCCAAAAACACACCCTGTGTTTGTTTGTCCTCTATCACATTGCCTTGCACAGCAGAAGTGGGAAGCACCAAGGCTGTTCTTCACACACTTTGCCGTTTCCTGGAAGCTAATGCTCTTTACCCTCACTCTATCACAGCCTCAAATTTGATGTGTTATCTCCTGCCTTCCCTCTCTGTACTCGGTGCATTGTTCATGGACAGGTTTGGCCTCTTACAAGAAGTAAAAAACCTGGAAAAAAACCCCAAGAACCCGAATTTTTGCACTAGCTGCTTTTGAGGACTGCCTATAATTACACCCACACATATTTCTCCATATAAACAATACAATAGCAGCTAAAAGAAGTTGTGGAATCATAAATGTAGAGGAAATGACATGTGGGCAGAGAGACAAGTAAACAGGGGATTAGAAATTCAGGCAGGAGGACAGAGATAAGTCATAAAATAGCCTTTTTTGTGGTCCACTCCTCCCCTTAACATGAAGCCCATGAAATGGATAAGATTGCTTATGGATTGGCTGCTAATGAATTGCCACAACTAAAGAGAAATTAATAAGGAAAACCTTCTCATGTAATCGAAGAACATATATGTAGACCAACTATTTGAGTGAGATAATTACCAATGTAATTGTGTTAATTGGGACCAATGTACTATTTCTTTTAGAGCACTGCCATAAAAACCAAAATGTTATTTTTACTTGCAGAGAATCTGCCAGGTGATCTCTTTGTACCTGATGAAAGACCACACAACCAGCTTACACAAGTCGCTGGAAGGAATTTAAAGGCAGAATAATAACAAAACTCCTAGAGGGAAGAACAGCAGAAAGTCTGCTGTAAACATGAGAATGTAATGGGAAGAGAGTATAAAAAATCACATAAGACTACTGTCACCTGGCTCTTAGAAAATTGAGCATGGCATAAAAATAGTAATGACAGCAACAGGAACAATAAAATGAATCCTTTGTTCATTAACGTTCATTAAGACAGAGGAAAAAAAGATTTCTTCTTCCTGCTATCACAGAATATTTATCTATGCAAAGCATATATGTAAAGCATCATTTCGAACTGCTGTTCTACAGCGAACAACCACGATCTATTCCCTGGGTCAGTTTGTTGCCCTCTTGTCCCACTGCAGGAATGCTCTTGGGGCTGTAACTCAGAGGTGGCTTGGTCTGTTTTAAAAAACAACTTGAGGGAAATAAGAAAATTAGATATTTGGGAATCTCAGGACAATTTTTGAAGAATTCATTGGAAATGCCAAGATAAACATTGCATGATAGTCACTGGTTACTGCACACCAATACTCGGAAGTTACACAACCAAATTGGTGAGGGCAGTTACTCCGCTTGGTAACCCAAGGGGAAATGTCCAGAACTGATATTTTCCTGCTACACGTTTTTGTGTTTGTGAGAGGGAAAGGCTAAAGAAGTTTGACAGGGTTGAGTATGGTTCTTACTTTCTGCTGCTGTTGGAAGGAAACTTCACTTTCATTCCCTGTCCCTTTTCCAGAAACAATTTCCTGCTCCCAGGAGTGCCACACGAATAGTCCCAGCCAGGTACCTGCTGGGGGCTCCAGTGCAGGCATGCCTGAGGTCTGGTTCCCCAGACCGTATGAAATCGTTGGGAATAAACAGCAAAACGGAGAATTAGGGACATTTCGGGGCATTGTACTAAACCCAGAAGTTACATATATTTCCACAGTTTCCATGACTTGTTTGAATTCTCTATCTAAATTTTATGTGGCAATTTGGCTGCTATCTTTTGTCTAATTAGAACTAAATGTAGTCTGTACTTTAACTCTATTAATTCCCTTAATGTCATTATCTCAAGTTTGCAGAGGTGCTCAGCAGCATCTACACTGGTGCCCCTTACATAGGGTTCACTGCTTTTCCGAGTAATAATGCAGGTTGAGGATTCACGGGGTGATTTAGTTAGAGCTAAATAAGAATGACTTGAATTAAAAGAAGAGGCTTCTTAATTTGTGCTGCAATTTTTTCCTTTTGTATTATCACTGCTTTTCCATCTCTCCTTTAATAAGATGTCTCTCCCTCCTGGTAAATATCTGTCTGCTCGCAAGGACCTTTGCATCTATCTTTTTCTTGTCCTTCTATTTTTAGTGCACATCTGTTCCTGTTCTGACCTCAATTCTCTCTCATCTGGGGCTTAATTTTTCCGAGTCTTCCCACCGCCAGTTCTTCTCACAGCTGTCAGATCCCTTCTCTCTGGCAGATCCATAATATTTCTGTCGCTGGTGAATGCCTGGACTCCCTCTCTTGGCATGGTAGGAGAGGGCAGCTCTGCAGGAAGCCCCTGCTCAGCTGAGCCACCTCCTTCACCCAACCCCTCGCTGCCAAACACTGCCCATGTGGGCCAGCTCCAGGGGTGGCAACGTGCTCTCTGTTTTCTCCCTGCACTTCTTTTGTGCTTTTCTGATACCTCAGTGTGTTACCAACCACTGTGAGTTGATCTTGCTGGCGTGAGTTACCAGTGTGACAATAAACGCCACTTTTGTTCCTTTATAAGCTGGATTTCATTTTCTTTTGGATCAGTAATGAGGAAATTTGTTTTGTTCTACCTCATTTCTTCTCTTGGCAGCAGAATTAGGAGCATGAGCAGGAAGACACAGGAAGGTCTGTACTCTCTGGCTTTACTCTCAGCCAGAGAGCTTGTGCTTGCAGAAGGAAGTGTTTGCCCTCATCTCCTCAAGTGCCTCTGCTGATGCACCCAGTGCTGCTACCAACCCCAGGAGTGCCAGTGGGCATTTTGGGGGAAGCTGAGGGCCCCGATGCCTCCTGGCACTTGGCCCTGCCCTCACGCTCCAGTGGCTGTGAGAAGAGCAGACAAAGCCCCCTGCCTGCCCTCCTCGTCCTTCCTGAGACCACTGATACTGTTGTTGACTCATTCGTATAAAGTGATTTTGAAAGAAGAGTGTCATAGTTGTGCAAACAAGGATCAGCTAACATAAATATTTTGGCCTGTTTAGCTGATGTACTCAGTACTTTTGTCTCAGTCAAGTTTCCATGCAGTTTCAGTGTTATAAAACAGTGGTGTAGCACCCAGGTACATTAACATTTAAATAAGACGCTTGGGCTAATTTTTTTTTTTTAATTTAGTTTAAAAAATTACTCTGTACTCTGATATACTCTGATGCATATTATCCAAAGGCCACGTACACCTTTAGCAAATTCAGACAGCATACACTGAACCTGTCAATTCTAGAAATTTCTACTTCTAATTGCACATAATATTGTAGGAAAGAGGTACATGCACTGCAAACAGTGCTCAAATGAAACATTAAAAATTATCCCTTTCTGCTTTTCTTCCCTCTCGGAGCACAAAGAGAATCTAATTAACATGCTCAGTGTCTCTCCAGAATTCAATTCATACTCAAAGTGTGCTATCAAAGGCTTGAACCTCAGACAGAGAATGATTTGGGATGACTGAGCTATCTCTAGAAATGCATTAATTTAACTCTAGTGGGTCCTTATGAAAAATGATACCAAGTGCAGTTAAGAGGACTTTACCCGCTTTTAAGAGAGAATAATAAAGTTATTAGGAATTCTCTCTAACCTTAGAGCTGTCTTGCAATAGCTGAGTATGATTGTGTAACTTGACAAATGCAGCAAATCTCAGTAACTTGTGAACAGACTTGTGAGTGACATTTTTCTCTTTGGCTGATCTTTTCTCACTGAAGAAAGTTTCCTCTCTGTCTTGTAAGAGACAGAATCTTTCAAGACCTGCAATTTTTCAGGTTCTCTCCAATTTCACCCAAGAGTGTAATTTACACTTTTTGCATTCTCTTTTCCCTTTTTTGAAAAAAAAAGAAATTTCTCTGTATTAGATTTCCAGCCACCCTGACAGCGTTTCCCAGCCAAGTAATTCCCTTGATGCAGTATTCTGCACCTCTACCTTGCAGATGATAAACCAGGTTTTAGCATTGTTTATCGTGTGCTCAGGGCTGGTGTGCCATCTCAGTAAATGCAAGATGCTAATCAGCCAAATTATAAAGAAGAAGAAAAGGAGCATACTAGCTGTTTCTTTCAAAATCCTCTTCCGGGCTGCACTAAAGCAGACCCTCCCACATTTAGCACAGTAAAGGAGTAGCTCACCATCACCTATCAATTTTCTGGTTTATGCAGGCATCTTATTCTGAGCACATTAAAGCAATGTTGATAAGAGCAAAGTGGTTTATTTTTTTTTAGTCTAGATTTCAAAGAAATGTTCTTAAGAAGGAAGGTATGTCTAAGAAGCAGGGCCTTACCACAGCACTCTTATTAGCATTTCTTCAAAGATGCCTTCAACTTTGGTCCCAGCTACAAAGACAAAATCTGCATCTGAATAAAGACATTCAGAATGAAGTTAAAAATTGTCGGAGTCTTATGGAAAAATGGACATAAGCCATAAAGCTGAAATGCAGCAAGAGAAAAAAGACAGTAAGTGTGCACAGATAAGCAGCTCTTGTGTGTTAGATATGGCTTCAGAAAAAAAGGAGGAACTGCCTGTGTTCCAGCAGCTCCATGCTGATCCCAAAAAAGCAGGGAAATTTCAGTCATTTGACTTGTCACCAATTACCACCAGTGCTAATGCCAAGGAGGTCTTGTGGTGTCTCTAAATAATTACTGCCAAGATCACTGAGACAGATGCTCCAATATTTCCAGACCTGTGTGATAGGAGCCTGATCTTCCACAAAAACATATAACAAACCCAGAGAGGATAATTGTGCAGTCTCTATGAGACAATTTTTCTTCATAAGCCGAGGCAATTAGGGTTCAGATCTCAGTATGCTTCTTCTATTCTATACCATTTAGTTGTGCCAAATGTGTTTATAAAAATAAACATTAATCACAGTTTTGAAGTAAGTTTTTAGAACGGTGCTTAGAAAGGATCACAACAATGAATTCAACATTTCCAGCACAGGAATGCAGTGTTTGCCAAACACCGTGACTTATTTCTAATACTGCTTGTGGGCTTTCTTAGATATTATGCATTAACTGATTCATTTCTCAAATTATAAACAAATAAACAAACAAACAGTCTTGCATTATGTATAAGCCTGACCTTTCCAGTGTTTTTCTTCCAGAAGGATAGCTGACAATGACACCTCATACCCATTTTTTTAGCATCCTTGTGACTCCCTTCATAACCTTTCTCAGTTATAATTCAGGGGCAATGACTAATTGCAATTTAGACATATCAATCAGTCTAATCTCCAGGACATAATACTTAATATAATAAAGTTTCACATAAAATGCTTGCCAAGAATACATTGTCTTTATTTTGCCTGCAGTGAAAACCAGTGAAGAAACTTGGATCCATTACAGTTTAGCTGTCTAGCAATATTCAGAGGTTTCTCTTACAGAAATATATATTTACCTTTTTTTTCCCATGAGCTTTACTTGTTTGTAAAATTCCTTACGAGTCCCCTTAGTTTGCTGTACGTTTCATTTATTTACCTCAGTTAATGTTTCCATGGACAGTCGCTCTTTTTTCTTTCATTCAGATTTCACTTTGTTTCACTTAAACTCTCTGAGAACTGCATTTCATTATTTATCTAAATATGTCTTCCTGGCTTTTCACTTCCATTCTGCCAGTGCTTTACTTAGTTTTTGTTGAAAGAAGACGTTAGAGTTCAAACACGTGTTTTCAAAATGATTTTGTAAGAAAAACCTTTCAGATAGAGCATGAAAAAATTTACATGTCACAACTCAATTTTTTCAAACTAAACCTGTTGAAACATCAGTGGGAATAAGTGGTGAATTCTAAACAGCTTTAAATAAAATCCAGCACTGTAAATCTGGCACTGACATTGTCCTTGGTATCAAGCAGCTGCTCCAGAAAACAGAGATTTCCTGAATCTTCCTATAAAAGACCAAATCTTTCAAGATACCTCCCTTGGCATAAGTCAATGAGGAATACAGAATTTTTTTTTTTTTTTTTTTTTAAAGTACACACTGATTTAACAGTGCTATTTGCTTTTACATAAGTGCCTGGTTAGTTTCTAATCACAATGTTGATGGAAACCTACTAGATTGAGATCGCAAAATTTTGTCTGACGGACAAAATTCTAAGTTTTGAAAGGAACAACTAAAGGGAAGAACAAAAAAAACCATCCCCACTGGACAACAGGGAGCAGGATATTTGGACAAATTTTACACATAGCAGGAATAAAACTTTGCTTAACTTTATTTGGGATCAGGCAGATAAAGCAAACATTTTTTATATCCCGATTTCCTAAGTCTAAGGTTTACACACACATTCACACATCATTACACACCACTCAATGTATGAAAAAAAGTTCATTATAAAACAGTCCAACATCCCTAAAAAATTCAGGCTTTTTAACTGCACCAGTTAAACATGAACGGGTCAGATTTACTCAGAACCACACAGAATTGCACATCAGGGCACGACCAAACCAAAAGTAATAACTTCATCTACCTGGAGACCAGAAATTCAGTGACTGAGAAGTGCTGCACTATGACTCAGGACCACTTATAAAGATGTATTGTTGTACTAGACAGGTCAGGAATTTGTCAAATACCACCAGCTTACATTTTCTTCTTTCAAGCAGGCTGGGCTTTTTTGGAGAGATCTTATTTCAAAATACGTACCTCTGAACATGCTCAGGAAGTAACAGACTGCATGGCAAATAAAGGAAACAAATGCAGTGAGGTTTTATGAAGGAGGAAGGCATACAGGGAGTATAATCTTAAATTAGTTTGGTGAGGGAATCAGTATCACTGGTAAAATCCTCAGTCTCTGCACAGCCCTCCATGGGCTGAACCACTGGTCTACTTACTGCAAGTCATGAACATTATATTAGTATTTGTATTATTATTTTTATGAGCTGCAGAGACAAATGATAAAACTGCACTGATATAAGTATTTGTCACAACAAACTGTAACTAACATCATTTCATCATTCTCTTATGCTGGGAATTACTAACTCCATCAAACGTGTTACAGTGCCTACATGGTTACAGAAAAACAAGAATAAGGAACAGAGGGAAAAGCCACAATTTATCTCATGAGTTTTCCTCTTGTGGCTTAATACAATGGTTATCATGCTACCTTGTCAAACTGGAGATAAATGGAGCAGTTGGAAGCTGAAGCCTAAAACAGTTTCAAGCCTGGCTGTGCTCACACATTGAGAAATGACTGGAAGCAGCCTCAGCTCAAGGAGAACTGAGCACTCTGAGAAAAGACATAATTCCAGAAAAACAGTTTACTCTCCAGCTATTCTTTCTTTTATTGTCTTTTTTTTTTCCTCCTGCTGTTGTTGAAATGTTAGTATCAGTTGGCACAATTTCTGCTCCCTGCCTGCCAACATTTCAGTAAAACACTGATCATTCTGATGAGAAAGATGAAAAAACTCTCAGGTTCAAACAGAAAGTTGTATAAAGTTCATGCATGATTCAGTCTCCTGTAGGGCTTTTTAGTCTATAGCATAAATCTCTAGAGCTAAAATGTAGTAAAGAGGGAAAATAGTGCAGGAAAATGAGTCCTGAAACTTTAAAGACCACATTTTACCCTTGTTATGCTCACAGAGCATTACCTAACCCAGCATGGCAAAAAAATACCCAGCTACTTTCAAAACAAGCAACAGGGAAAACTTGAGCGCAGCACGAACATAATTGTTTTTAAAATGTATGATCCCTGGCAACGTTATAACTTTGGCACCGAAGTTTTTAATTTCCTGTATGTTACAATTCTAAACGTAGGAGACTTGGATACACTCGGGTTTGCAGCAGAATGGCCCCTCAACAGAGCAGGTGTCACCAGCTCCACTCTCAGAGCCACAATTTTGACTGCACTGCTCCCTCCCAGCCCAGCCCATGCATCCAGCAGAGTAAATCTGGGCAGTTCTGCAGTGGATCACAGAATCCTCCTCCACAAAGGGCCAGGAACGACCTCTTCATCTCAATGCAGAAGCAGCTCCAACCTGCACCACTCTGTCCCAAATCCAAGATCCTAACAGCCTCTGTGCCATTCACAAAAGCAGTTTTAAACTGGAAGAAACCAACCTCAAAATATTTCAGAAACAGGAGGCATCATAATCAGAAATGGCATAAAATCGTCTGATTTTCAATGAAAATATTGCTGAAATACTGTCTTTATTCAGCAAGTACTTTTCAGCTCTCCCACTCAAATTCCTATGTCTACAGTGCAACATATTTAAAGGTTTTAACAGTTTTTGATGATTTCCAAAAGAACTGGGCTGCAATATGTAAACATTGATCCAGAAGCTGAAATCATAAACAGGTGAAACACGCTCTGATGAAAGGAATGAAGAGAACTGATTTTCATTTGTGTGGAAATTAACTGCTGGTAGGTAGCTTGTAGCTGGCTAGTTAGATAACTTCTTTTATTCAAAAACAAAATGTTGGCACAATAGTAGCAGATTCTAGATTCCTCTATTAGTTTTGGGTGATAAAAACCTTTTCTGTGCCATCTTTGTCTATTGGAAATTGCACAATTAACTCAGGAAAGTTGGTGAGCATTTTTGGCATCTTTTTTGTTAAGTACTAAAATTCATTCAAATTGAAGTATTAAATGTTTGCATAGCTGTTTCCACGTGTGTTGGGTGGCTATACACCTCCATGAAGCAGAAAATTAAAGAAAAGGAAGATGAGAAGCTCTAAGGAACAAGTTACAGTGGCTTTTTCTCTCAGATGACTCAAGATAATTAAAAACCTTAAGAGCTTTCCTCACAGAAAAGCCATACCCCTCCATTTCTCATCTTGTACTTTCTTGTAATGAGAAAAAAACATTCTAACTGTATATTTCCTAAATCTGCCCTTGCCCCTTTCAAATATGAATGAATCCTGTGGAGAAGCCTGCTATGGAGTGATACCACACAGGATTGGACACATCTTTCCAAAATTAGGAAAAATTTATATCTTTTCTTCAATAATGAAAAAAAAAAAAAAGACAACAAAACTTTATCCAGCTTTGAGTATGTCCTTCAGATGTCTGAGAGTCTTAAAAAACCCTCTCTCACCCTCAACTTTTCCTCTCTATAGGTTTGAATAGATACATTAAACAGACAGGAAGCCACTTTTCTGAGTTGCATTAAGAGCATTTAAAGCTTATTTTTCAAGTTACATGAAATGTCTTCCTTACCACAGCCTACAATATATTTTGTTTTTTCAAACCGCCATGAGTGCCCTTAAAACCCAAGGCTGATGCTAAGCCAGCATAACATGGTGAGCTGCTCTGCAAGACAGCCCCACACCACTGCTGTAGCTGTCTGCAGCATCAGCCCTGCAGAGAGCCTGCCAATTTGGTCAAAAGGCAGCTCTTTCGAAAACTCCTCAAGGATAAGATCACTCCTGGATAGAAGGAGATTTGGGGCTTGTGGCTTTGGAGTGAAAAGTTCAGTGAAATACTTCACTGCACAAACAGCTACCACTCAGAGCTGTTCTCCAGGGCAGATATTTGCTCTCCAGTTTCGCCTGTGGTAAAGCAAAGCATACGTCTGCAGAGCATCTCAGGCCTCTTTGGAAATCCTCCATGTTGGCAACATAATTTGATGTAAAAGGTCATAATGTAAGTCAAATAATTTAAAAGCTTTTAAAAGAAAAAAAAATAATTTTAAATTATTCCCACATGGGCCTACTTGCATGTGTACGCTGCTTGCCTGTGCGTGTACAGCTTCAGCAAGAGGAAAGATGCACAGTGCTTCTTGCAATCATATAAGTACTATTTTAAAGACTGCCTCCACTGGGCAGGAGCTTGGTTATGAGGAATTGCTCTAAGCTCTTGGTATCTGTTCAGTAGTTGATCTCCTTAGATCAGTGGCACACATGTAGAAGTGAGCATCAAGGGCTGGGGCGTTGCTGGGGATGCTCCCTCTGCTTTCAGCTGTGGGAACCGACTTCCACTCAGGGACATGAGAAGAGCAAACCCAGTGAGTGTGAAGGCGCTTCAGAGGGGAAACTCCCACCCAAGCAGAGCTGTTGGACATTAACTCCTGTGGACAAGCTCCTTAGTTGAGCACAAGAGGGGCTTTGCAGCCCTCCCTGGCTGACGGGTACTGCAGGAGCTCACGCAGTCGTGCAGCACCAATTAAAGCATTGCTGTTGCTGCTCCACCAGCGTCTCCCTCCCGTGCTGCTCAGCACCCCTGTGGCAGCACCTGATTCCTCCGACTAATTTTAGGCACGCAGGCAGGCAACTTTTCCTGCAATTAGTCAAGAAACATATGGCTGTTCGCCTGTACCTGTCACGAGTTGCAGTGTTGAGTTGGAGGAGCTACTGCTGAATCCTGCAGGGAGCATTCCCCGGGTGTCCTGCGGCGCTGGTGCTCGTTGTGTGATGGCCACGGTGCCGAGGACGCGTGCACGGCATGTCAGATCCCATTAGCTGAGCGCTGTCCATCCAGCTCCCAGCAGAGCCACGCCCTGCTCCATCTGCTGAGAGCCAGCAGGGCTTGGAGACACGGCAGATTGTGCTCTCCCAGGCCCCTGCAGCCAGGGCACGGTCATTTCTCATCCAAACCAAGAGCCAAGCTTAGAACTGGCCACTGTCCATTTGCACCAGGCCCAACCCCTGTTTCACACAGTTGTGGAATAGAAAAGTTGGAACTTACTAGACTGGATAGACAAGAAAGTCTAATATGCCCACCATACTCCCCTTCCCACTTTTCTTCCAATTCCTTGGTGGTGAGCCAGAAAAGGATTGCAAATTCCAAATGACGTATCCACATGAAAGAATCTCGAGGACAACATTAGTGTTTCTGGAGATAATCCCAGGAAAATCACAGCCCCTGCTACTTCTCTGAGATTTGCTTGATAGATCTGACAGGATTATTTTACTCGTAATGCATATCTGCTCCTAGACAGGCAACGTGATTACCCAGCGCTGGATTTCCAGGGTGAAATTCAACTTTCTTCCCCATATGGCCCTAATTGCAGTGCAGGATCTCAGTAGGCGTATAAAACAGAGAGTACAAGAAAGATATATGGCAGAGGCAGACTCTGCCAGCTCTGAAAACACTTCAACGCAAATCGAAAGCTAAAACCAGAATTTTGAACTAAACAACACAAATGTTTTCTCAGGTTTGCAAATCAAAATAAATGTAGGTATTTAGTTTAGGCATATCTGTGTATAGAACAATAATCTCATTGTTTATATTAAGAAAATAATGTGAAACGGATTCTAAATGATGCAGATTATACAGATCTTAACAAATGTTAGAGGAAACATCCCTAACTCTCTGAAGATATTGGCTGTTCCAATAATTTTTCTCTTTAATTTGAATCTTTGTCACTAATGGTGAATCAATAAGGTAGGGCTCAAGGAATACTGAAAAAAATTAAACAAGGAGGAGAAGAAAAGGAGATTGGTGCAGATGATTTTTTCTCTTTTGAAGCCTTTATGCCAAGAAACAAAAGAGCAGTTGAGAGAGCACCTACTGAGTCTAGAATGACCAGAAAGTTAAAGGTCTACTAGGAAACAATAAGGGCCACATGAGCCAATATAACTTTTTTATGTGCAGTTATGATGAGAATTTTTTATATATATAAAAACAAGGTCCATTTTTCATCCGAAGTTCTACTGGGTGTGGGCATTTTTGCAATAAATTACTTTTTATTACTTCTCCTCTCTGTTAGCTCTGCAATGCTACTTCAAAAATGAGAAATATTTTACTTCATTTCACTTATAAAACACAATTCTTAGTAAAGGCTACTATTGCTGCCCTTTTCTACGTGATGACATGAAGTGATGATACCAAGAGTCTGAACAAGCCAGTCTGAACACTCTGAACAAATATCAAATGATATTTTGGTCTTGGTACCATTTTTCAAAATTGGAAGTTTAGAACACCATGGGAGCACATCTTTCTACACAGATCCACGTGTATTTGATAATAACAGGAGCTTTTTCATCCAACTTCATTACTAGGTATTTAATTTTTCAAAGGTAAAGACAAAATTTTAGAATCCTATTTTGACAACATTTTTTCATAGTGTCTCTATAGATTTTATTTCATTAATCTCTAAAAAATAATTTTGCCTCCAAAACGATAGTCATAATAATAAACCATTGAGGAAAAAAAAAACCCACCATACATTTTTTCCTTTAAATCTTGTTGTAAAGGACTCAAAGATTTAGTACTCCTTTAACTCAGTCCCTTGTCTGCCACAGGTCCTTGTTTAGCTTCAAAATCCTTTCGAAACTTTCCTAAATCACCATTGGTTTGCTCATTAGAGACGGATGTTTCCTCCTTTACTGCAATGTGGTGCACTGAAGATGTGAATCAGAAGGTCTGTCAGACACATGACATGCTGCTCAGACATGAGATACTGATCCTTAAATATTGATCCACACCTAGATCTTTTTCAAATCATGAACACGACTTCCTAGGAGATTCTGCATTATTTCCTTAAGGATGGCAGGGACAGAAACTTATCACTGAATAACATTATTTAAGTGTAAAAGATGCTTTGTTTTAGAAGATCAAAACCTATTTTCTCTATTCCTATAAATAAAGATGTAACCTGTTATAAAGGAGGACACTTCTGAATTAAAAAGGTGTAAAATATTATTACAAATTTTCTCCTGCTTCTTTAAATGTTTCCAATATTGGGAAAAAAAAAAGATCAGTAAAGAACTACGGTTTTAATTTTTCAGCTGTTCCACCACAATTGTTGCTAAGAGCTTGGAATTTACCATCCAAACATTATAGAAACACAAGTTAGTGTGCTAGGAAGTAAGAAAGTAAATAATGGTGTCTCCTCATCTGTAATTAGGAAGCCATAAATTCCAAGGAAATGAGAGGCTTTTTGCTTCTCATATGTGCGTGAGTTCATATAGACAGAGAAGTTTCTCCTGTGCTGTAAGAAAATCCTGCAGCAACTGCAATCTGCCTCCATGGGGGAGCCACGATGGGCTGTTTGTTGGAACAGGCTTTGCTTGTTTAGAAACCACAGAAATTCATCTCTGGCTCTGAGAGTACTGTCTGCTTAGAACAAGTTCGTTTTATATTGGCATAGTTAAATTCATTTATTGAAATAGCTCCAGGCTCTACAAGCAGAACCTCCCTCCGACCTCCCCTCTGCAAAGTGAAAACAAAGACTAAATAACTGTGAGCGCACAGCAAGAATGAGAAGTACTTGAAAACAATAACTGGTTAGGCAAGGAGCTATTTAAAATATTAGTAAATCAGCATGTGGCCCTGAAAAAAAAGACATTTAAAGCCTCTCCCATTCCCTTCTTCATTTCTCATTGTTCTTTCAGAGGCATGAAGAAGCCAAGAACAGCTTTTGTTCAGCATTTGGAAAGACCTCAGTTTAACTGAGAGCTTGGGGAAGCCTCAAATCCAGGACAGATCATTTATGAATTTGGTGGGACAAAAGACAAGCCTGTATTCATCAGTATGGCACCTTCTGGAGGAAACTTCCTTTTTTTTTTCTTTTAGCAATAGATATAAACAACATTTTAAAGTGAATTCTGAGATCTCAAGGAATCCCATTCTGACTTGATATATTCCTATAAAAGATACTCTATTTCCATCTTCCTAATAGGTTTATGTACCATACTTTAAGGCAACACACACACAATGAGCATAAATTGTTTATACTGCCCTGCAAATCACTGAAGGAATTACATACAGTAAAGGAGTAATATACATCAAATTAGCTTGTAAAAGGCAATGCAAATATAAGATGAATGGAACAGCAACGCAGGAAAATAAGCCTATTAGTACTGAACTCAGTAGTAACATTTAGAAGTACTTTAATTAATACCAGCCCTTGAATGTTTGTGGCAACTGGAACAAACAAACAGATTATTATGAGGTGCCAGTGTTTTGCAGCCTGAGTAAACCCTCACATGATTATTTACGATGGTTTAATTGTCTGTGAGGAGAAATTTTTGCTTTTGATTTACTACACGCCCTTAATTTGTTCCTGCCTTTCCAAATATTACTTCAACAGCAATGCTGGTAGAGAAAAACATAACTTGAGAAAAACATAACTATTAAGGGCAGCTTACCAGAGCTGGTGCTGTACCCCAGAGTAGGTGGTGAACAGCAGTCAGATAAGAAACAGAGCCAGGTTGCACAAAACATTTCCAGGGCAAAAGATGAGACAGAAAATTTCTCCCAGGCTTCTTCTTTCACAAATAATGCTTTTATGCTCTGTGGCAAAGTAATTAAGAAACATTTTTTTACTAATAGCATTTTCCATCTATTTGAGGTTGGTACTCTGCTCAGTAAACTCCTCACAGCATAATTTTCTTCAAATCACCCATGATCTTATTTCCTAAATATGGCTCTGCAAACAAACTTAGCAACAAGGACTCTTAGCAGTAAGTAGAAAAATCTATTTTGATAAACTGAGTCAGTTTGATTTTCACACTGCATGAGGAAATACTGATTTCCAGCACGTCCCGCACATTACATCATTCTTCCTCCATGGCAAAGTTTACATAGATGCAGTATATTTGCATCTTCCATAAGCCAAGCTCTAGCACTAAGTAGCAATTTAACCAGAGGATGCATAACTCAGCAGCTCCCCAAACTTCCTTGTTCACAGCAACATTGCATATGTTTCTGCTTCAGTTCAACACCATGAGGATCTTTGACAGACAAGCACGTTACTCCTGCAAATTTACACATACACACAGATCTTTTACACATTTTCAGCACTCCCTTTTCCTAGGATGTTTTTATTTGGGTGATCTGTTCTTACCACTTGCAGTTTTGAGTTCCCAGCTACCCTTGCACTGAATCAATACTGAAACGATTTTCACACCAAGCTGGTCGTTCCCCAGTAGGAGAAGCTGTGCTGTGCGAGACAAAGATCTGCTTGAACAACTTGGTCCTCCTAAAAACGCATCCCCGTCTCTATCCCCAGGGTGCATGCTCCGAATTCCATCTGCCATTGCATTCACTGGAAGAAAGTGGTAGAAAAGAGGCAGGCAGCAGAGACAATAAGCTCCTTTGAGTTCACAGATGCTGGGATCCATCTTTCAAACCGTGTTCCTTCTCTGAGGGAACCTCTGGGCAGCATCCCAGGAATTCAGCGGGCTGCACCTATATCACATTTTGTCATGTTGACTGAAGATTTTGAGCTGGTGGATGGAGTTAAAGAAGCAGTAAATAATTCACTTCAGTTGGAAAAAGAAAATAAGAAACAAGGGAAGCTCTCCTGAGTCTCGGTGAAAACTAAGAGGTGAGGGATGTTATCTTGATTCTTTCAGATGCCCAGCTTATCAACGTGTCAGAGGCAGCGTGGTAATGAATCTCAAACTCCTGAAACAAGATCAGCAACTGGAATGAAATCCAGCTCTAAGAAAAGGGATCATTGCTGTGAAGATTTCCTTCATGTTTAACTGAATGTTCACTCTTACTCTTCTACATGGGGCATTTCTGCTTATTAAATACCAAGTGGAAGTGTATTCAGTGCACCCAATTCTGCCAAGCCACCCAGACAAAACTCAGATTATTTCTCTGAGATCACAGGTCAAGCCTATAAAATTTTCCTTTTATTCTTTCCAGGAGACAGAGATTATATAAAATCCATCTATTCTGTTGGCACTGTCAGACCTCTGCAATACACAGGTGCTTGATGTATGGTTTTAGCTTTCCAGACGTTTTGATACCCTGTCATTCCAATAAGCTATTGAGATTGAAAAGTGAATTGAGAGGAGAGGAGGAAAATGCCTCCACTCCTCTGACAGCCAAGAAGAATTTCACAAATACTCTATTCCCACCGAGGTATCAACAGATAAGCACAAGCTCTATTCCCATTCAGCTGGCACCTGCCCTGTCACAGGAATGAAGATGCATTGTCTTCTTGGGAACGGCATGAGAAAATGTGACAAAACATGAAGAGTCATCAAGAAAATCTGCATTAACCTCTGTGGCTGTAAAACACTCTGCTTCTGCAGCTCCAGCTAAACCCCACAAGGCAGGGCAAACAGATGGATTTGGACAGAGCTGCAGCAGCACGCAGGCCCTTTGAAGAGTTTCGGATCTGAGTGTTTGTGCTCAGTAATTATGTCTAGTGGACTAATTCTCATCAGGAAACTTTGTTTCCTTATGAAGCTGCGCTGTCTGATTTTAATGTTTTGCATGGTTTGCTCATATACAGCTGTGCAGGGCTGTTCTGTGCAGATTGCCCTGTTTAAAAACAATGAGAAAAAAGGTATTTTCAAAGCTCATTTGTAGGTGGAAGCATTATTTGGTTATCCCAAGCTACTGAGCGAGAGCCTCAGGTGGGCAGATCCACACAAAACCACACTCAGAAGTAAGTCCAGTGGGTTCCAGTAAGTCCAGTACTTCAGCTCCAGAGAGCTTCACAGTCTGGCTCAATGAAGTCTCTTAGAATCATCTACAACCCAGCATAGAGTACCTCAAAGTAGCCCTGTCTTCTGAAATGAGCAGACCTCAAAGAACCTGCCACACAGAAACATCAGATTTTCATACTTTATTGTGTTGCCTGTGCAACCTCAAGATTTGGGTTTGAGCAGAAATTCATTGTGATGGAATAAAACCACAAGATTTTTTTCCTCCTACAAGGATAAAACAAAATTTTGCTTTATATTCCTATTTTTTTTTTTTTATGAAAGATGAGCAGAGGAACACAGACAGCAATGGGCAATGTCTCCTACAGCCACTCTACATGGTGTCTTAAGGTGGCACATTTTACTGTACATGGTTTTTAACTCCTCTAGGTACAGATGCACAGATGAAACCCCACCTACTCGATCATCCACGTGCTCCTCCATTCCTGGTGAGAGCCACTAGTCTCCTAAAATATCCTAAAAACAAACCCCAAAAACCCAAAACCAAACCACAAATAATTTTTTATGCTGGGCAGGAAGAGGGAGATTTGGATTCTTCCACTCAGAGCTGCTTTTAGAGACCAACCACCAAGAAAAATCAACTGTTGAGGAAATGGTGGAGGGGGGACTGCAGCTGTAGACGGTGTGATGCAGCAGGGAGGGATGACCCAGCACGCACACCTCTGCTCAGAGCCCTTGTGACTCAGCCTTCTCCATTTGAAAAAGCTGAATTAGCTTTTCCAATCAACTCTACTGATTTTCCCCCACCCTGCTGGGTGCACAGTGAGGGCCAGGGGGTTACATGTACCCAAGCAATCGCTATTTTATACCATTATGGTCCCATTTATCCTCTTTCCTTGCGTCCCCTCTGAACTAATCCTCGTTGGGGTGGTCATGCCAGATCTGCCTCCCCGAGTGAGGATTAGCAAAATATCCTGGCTGAGCTGCTGTAGGAAGAGAGGTGATCTGCTCAAGAGCAGATAGGAGGATTAAGTGAATGAGACTGAAAATTAATTGCTAAGGTTCTGGGAGGCAGAACTGACTGAGATGAGAATGGCCTAAGGAAGAGGTGTGGGAATCTCCCTGAACTGGCCATCAGGCTCTAGGCAGTGCAAAGGCCCCCAGAATGCCTTTTGGGGATACCATAAATTCATTATCATGCAGGCTTTAATATTTCTTTGTTCTGTCAAGATGTGTTAGGCACTTTTGAGCTGCTTTATGCCACTGCAGCCATTTTCCTTCGCAGAAATTCAGAGAAGCTTCCTTGGTGCTCATACACGACAACGGGATACAGGAGAAAAATAACTGCTCAGTTCAGATACCTCTGATGGGATAAAGCTCTTCAACTAAGCTTCCTGCACTCAGGCTAAAGAGAAATCTTCTTTACCTCAAGGATTAGGGCTATCATTCACCGAAAGGAAGCTGTTGACAATACAGAACACTCTCCCTGCTATGATCTGAAAATGGACTTTTCACCTAGTTATGAACAGACCCGTTGGTCACCGGGCTGGTTTTTAATTTTAAAACCAGGAAACTGTACCTTTATTAAAATTAAAAGCCTATTAATTCTTTGAATAAAACCTTAACATTTGAAGGTTTTGTCCCCAGGAGCATGTCTCTGAGACATTATAGTAAATGTGTAAATTTGCTTTGATATGCTTTTATTAATTTAAACGTTGTAATTGCATGACAAGATGAAACGGTCTAAACTGCCAGATTTACTCCTGCAAGATTTTCCCCTCTCCTGTTTTCAACAGATTTTCATTTTCCCTTTTCCTCATGATCTTTAAAAACATTACATACAATTTGAAACATTACACACAATTTGGAGAATAAGGAAAATGGGTTCCTGTCACTTTCACTTCAGCCCTAAAATAAAGCATCATTAACACTAAAATAATAAGCCACAGGTTTTACAGCATATTTAGCCTACAGAACTAAGCAGCTTCGCTACAAGAAATTCAGTTGTTCATTATATTAGATACAGGGTTTGTCTTATACTTGTAAAATTTGATCAGAATTTCCTTCCTTTTAATTCAAAAAGAAACCAATTTCCCATTTTCCTAGAGCATCTCTTGATGGGTATTATAAAATTTCATTGATTCCATGTTTA
Organism: Oreocharis arfaki; assembly: GCA_013398015.1. NCBI lineage: Eukaryota > Metazoa > Chordata > Aves > Passeriformes > Paramythiidae > Oreocharis > Oreocharis arfaki. The sequence continues at coordinate 250,460 of VZRR01006231.1, read as the reverse complement.
TTATTTGGTAGTAAAAGCACAGTTAATTCTCTGCAGTGTAAAAATGTAATTAATACTAATTAATCCAATGGGTATAAGTTCTTATGAATTACCACACCAAATGTTTGACGTCTTCAAGTTTTTCCTAAATATATATCTAATATATTAATTCTTTTATCAGAAAGCCTCATATACCAGTAGCATCTACTTGTACTGTTTTCCTAATATTTGATTAAGGATATTTTACGCTGTTTTTTTCTGATCAGTGGATTCCTCAGCGTGTAACAAGCATCCCAAAACCAGAATTATTAGCAGCTTTTTCCTTCCAGCTTACGGCAATTAAAGCTTTATATTTTATTCATTTGGTGAGTTCTGTGGCTGATGTTCTTAGAAATACAATTTGGTTAAGCCTTAACAGAGTTCTGATTATTTTTTTCACAGTTATTCAATTGACCAGATTGATTAATGACAAATGAAGGAATAGGGGACTACACAGTTGGACTCAACATTTTTCCAACCTAAAGGAGTCTGTGATTCTACAAGAAGTAAGAAAACTGGATAGATATGATGAATTTTTAGGCTACATTAAAGAAAAATCAAACCAAAAAAGAAATGCCACAAAGATTCCTACTCTGCCAAATTTATAACATTCAACTTCTTCACTGGTTTGATTCTTTCCATATATGGTTGCAATAATATAATTTATGACGGCATTAAGGTCTTCAATTAATTAATTTGTCTGATTTCTACAGTCACCACCTTACAGAAGGGAAACAAAACCAGGGAACTCAATTTTTTGGCCGCAACATAAAGTGGAGAAAGCAGACTTGGTTTTCTCAGTACTGCTTGCCCATGTTTTCTTTCCCACCTCCAGGGTGCCAGATTATCCTCGTCCTTTTAGATTTCCTGCTCAGACCTGTTTGGAAGAAACTGAGAGAGCAAGGCAGGCTGTGAATATTTATTTCCACAAGTGGTTTTGCAGGAACCCTGAGTCAAACTGTGAATGCTCAGTGCACTGAGTATCAGTGCTGCAGTCCACAGCACCTTAACAGAAAGACAAGGAAATTTTGGCACCTGGGTTAATCCTATCAGGCATTCAAATAACAAAAAAAATGTTGTACTAGAAAAAAAAGTGCCAAGGCTAAATAAGTGTTTTGGAAAGGCATAAATATGCATAAAAGCTGCATTTACAGTTAGTCAATAATCTTATTAGATGAAGGCTCTGCTATCTCTTCTGGAGAAACATGATGACTCCCACCTTCACTAAAGCACTCAGAGAAAAAACACCTTTATTCTGGTGGATAAGACGGCCTGTATTTATGGTCTTAGATAATATTATCATCATATGTGTGTCTATATATGTATATATATACATATATAGACACACATANTCAAGGAATGTACTCCAAAAGAAGAATTATGATGAGAGCAATGGAGCTTTTGTCAATTATTTCATGAAGAATTGAAGTTCCGGTGTGATACAGAACAAAATGGTGCAATTAATATAAAATACAATAGATGAAACCAGGAACAAGATAGTTACTGTTCCTATCAATATTGGAGTAGAGAGAAGAAGAAAATAATATTTGTTACAGGACAAAATGGGAAAAAAAGTAGGATTGGTAGAGACCTTATGAATATTAAAAGTTGCACAGGGAAACCTGGTGTTTCAAGGTGTGCTGGGCTCTCTAGGGCATGATTAGGTTATGAGATGACCACTTAAAACCAAAATTTTAAAGCTTGTACAACGGGATGATGCTAGGAAAATACAATATTTCACATATATTCTCCAAGAATCTCTGATTTGAATGCCGGCAATAAGGATGGCAGGACAAGATATTTGTTTGTTTATTTGATCATAAAGGAAGAGGAAAAGACCCAGCACCAGGAATGACACAATTTCAGGCACACTCAGCATACAGAATGGAAAGCATCAGGAGACCCAAGGTTCTACATTAACTTTAATGACCAAGAAAGGAAAATTTAAAAAGCTGAGAAAATGAGGCTGTAATACGTGAAGAAATTAACAGGCTTATTCTAATGACCAGCAACATTTTAAATTTAACCACTGAAGCACATCGTGGAGTGGTTTTAAATCAGCATTACTTCAGTAACTCACTATAGTTATATTTTTGCACACACTGAAAACTTGATCCCTAAACTCAGCCATCTAGAGGACAGCCACAATCCAGTCACTGGGGAGACTTAAATCTTGAGAAATATTACTGATATATCTGAGAACTATAAGATGACCTGAACATGCTGACTAAAGAAATTGAAAGTTGTTACCTGAAGCACAAGAAGCATAATAAAAGTCTGAGCTATGACATTAGCGTTCGGGGTCCATAATTTTGCAATTCTGCGTTTTTGGAGATATATAGCAATGTTCCATAATTCTTCAGAATACATAAGGAGAATGGGAAAACTTTTGTTGGTGGTGCATGGAGAATTAATGAAATCAGATCGTCACTAATCTGCTTTATTGGTTCTGAGGCAGCGGAGGAATCCATATGTCAATCTAACAAGCTCTCTGACATAAATCTGCCAATACCCATTCCATGAGATGGTCATTATCTGAACCAGGTCTGTCCTTCAACAAAGTTGAAGCATTTTCTTTCTAAATATTTGAGTTTTATTACCTGAATAAAAGTCTCAGACCCCTTTGGTTTGGCTGGGAGATGAGTTCATTTTAGCTCAGTCCCTCTTACTAAACCAGTTCAGTGACGGGGATTCATGCTGACCTGACAGATCTCTGACTGCAAGGGCAGCACGGCATCCTCTGCCTTGGTGAGAGGCACAGTCAGAGAGAGGCTCACCATGAGGTTCTCCTAAACTGTTTCATTCTCTCAAGTCTCCCAGCCCAGGGCAAAGGGTGCTGCCCAGCAAGGACAGGGGTAACGCTGCTTCCACATTTTACTGAAGTTCAAAACAAGATTCTGCCTTCGTTCACACAGAAACGTGAGAGCAGTGGAAGGTGCTCTGATGGCTCGAGCTCCTCTCAGAAATACGAGGGGGAAAAGCAGTAATCCTTCACTGGCACTTCAGGAAAGTGTTTTATATTGTTCTGGTAGGAAATATCAACATAATAATTGTCTGAACGTGACTACAGCAGGCAGGCAAGCTTGAAGTTTGCTTCACGAAGCAGAGAGCCTGAAAGGGAGCATCTCTCTGTGTCGTGCCCCTCTCTCAGAGGAAAATAATTCATCTGCATCTTTCCCCTCTAACCCCCTGACAATCTTCCCTAATTATCTTCATCTAGCACAAATTCATTTTCACTTTCTACCCTTTGTTCAGGTTTGCTCAGTAGTTTTCAGATTTACAGCTGACAGATGAAGAGCACAATCACATAAACGGCAGTTTCTTAGGAAACCAATCTAAAAATGAACATCTAGGCTTTTCAGATATTTTAACCACGGTGGTACAGTTCAAGATCCGTGCTAAAGGAGAATGAGTACGTGTGGCAAAGAAAAGCAAGCGTGCAAGCCCTTTGAGAAGCTGAGGTCCCGTTTGTGTTCCCATGCCGCAGCCTCTGTAATTGATAGATGCAGAACACAGTACATGCTGTGGGGAATTTAAATATTCAACAGCTTAAGGAAGAGGCCACAGTGCGCTGAAGATATATATAAAATATTGGAGCCAGCAGGAGGCAAGCTGCTTCCTAGGCATATTTTACCCTAAAATACTTGGTGAAGAGCACAGGGATTAATCTTGGGTTTAGAGACTTGTTTAAAGAGAAAAGAAGGGTGTAAATTATGGACAGATGGGAGGTTATATGCAGTTGAAAATCTTGCTGGTTTATGAAAGCTATTACAGCCTTCAAGGTCTTACTCAAAATCTCAAAGAGTTAGGTGACTTTAATTTTTTTTTTTTTTTAAGAAAGATCCGCTTCTTGTATTTGTAGCCTAATAGCTGGAAATATAAATGTATCATCAAAAAATGAGCACTTACAGAAAGAGGGAGATTCCAGTTCTTCTAAACCTCATTTTCCCCTGTTCTTACATATTTATTTTGAAACAACTTTCATGACACTGAATGTTTGGTTCCTCCCTTTTTTTCTTCTGGTCAAAAGTATATATTATATTAAAACTGTATGATTAAGGGACAACACTAATTTGTTGAGGAATATACGAAGAAATAAATAGGCTTGCAAGATAGTTAAATTATGAAAATAGAGTTAATAATTTTGATGACCATAAAGAAAATTCTATTTATTCCAAGCAGTTCTATTCCAAAGCATTAACTTTTTTTTTCCATTATATATGATCAGATAAGAACGGACAGAAAAACCTACAATGACTGAAGAGAATAAAGGAATAAAAGTGTTGTATCCCTGAATTACATGGCACAATGAAGTTCCATGACCAAAGACTTTTCGCTGTTTCTCTGTGAATTACTCTAAGGAAGTATTTTAAGTTAAGAATTTGAAAAGTGGAAAGATTTCTGAAGAAAAAGCAACTTCATTATACATAAAAACATACCTTTAATCTATATTTCTTATTTTTTATTTTTAATGTATGTTTTTTTACATGTGGGAACTGCACACACTATTTCTAATGCACATTAAGTGGCCCACAATTCCAACACATAAAAAGCTGTCTTACCTGTATTTGAAATATTTTTGTTTTATTTGGAATCCTAAGACTTGCTAAATAATCTTGCTATGAACTCAAGACTCCCATTAGAAAATCAAGTTAGATATAAAAAACATCTGATTATAAATTATTTGACTGAAATAGACAATTTTTTACATTTACTTTTCACAAGGAAGCATTATTTCACACTTGGCTGTACAAAACACTTGTAAAATAAGAGTGATATTTTACAATGAGACATACTCAATGTTGAGCCCTCACGTTTCACCTTACAGTCAGTGTTGACAGGTGTGTTGGGATTTGCTGAAATGTAGAATCAGTGATACAGAAACAGATAATAACACTAATTCTAGCTGTAACAGAAGAAAAAAATGATTCTGTAAAGCACCTGAGAACTCTTTTTGAAATAAAAGATGCAGCTCTTGAAGAAAATGAAAGGCAACAGGCATTTCCCTGAATAACACTGATCGTACCCCTGCTCAGTCTATAGTCGATGAATTTCAAGTACTATCCAGTAGCACATTCTTACAGTTACCTTTTTTTCCTTTTAACTCTCTTAATGGATTTTGTTAAATCAGGAAGAGCTATGTATAACACAAAGGTTTATTATCCTGTGCTAGGTTTCTCTTGTAATTGACGCTTTTCCCACTTTTTGACAAAATTCATAAATATTAGGGTTCACCTTAGACTGCTTCAATCTTGCTTCAATCACCATCATCAGTTAATATCGCCTGTGTGATGTGACAAGAAAACCACTCCCTGAAAGTTGTTCACTCTCAGCCAGTTTTGCAATTGTCTCTGGAAAATTATTGCCTTGAGTGCCTTTGCCACCATTCCAACAGGAGCCCAGTGCAAAAGCTGACATGCACCAATAGGCCCTGTTTGGAAAACCACTGTGGCCCCTTTGTGCCCAAGTGCTTTAAACCAGACTCACACCTTTCAAATTCATCCACACACGATCCTGACACACCCACAGTGCTCCAGGACCTCCCAATTAGGTTTATTTAACTATTTTAGGGGTGAAGCAAAAGTTGTGTTGTACGTGAATAATGCAAAACACAGCATTACAGCACAACAATGAGCTTCCATTGCTGCATCAAGGCACGCCCTGTTTGAGATAAAGCCAGAGCTGACTCAGAAGAAACAGTTGATTAAACTTCAGTCTAGCTGATCGCTATTTTTACACTCAAAATACTAATTGTTTCAAAAAGAAGGTGAGTATAGCAAAATCTAAAGAAAAGAGTGAAGGTAGAGATAGCATAAACATCTTAACTTCACTGTCATGGCACTTTTATGGTTCAGAATTTTTATGGTTCAGACTGTTTCCTGGGAAACACGTTTGAAAAAAATATTCAACAGCAATTAGGTCCACAGATTTATGTACGTTTAGAAATTCCCTGTCAAGGAGGAAGATAAGGTATTTGAAGTACTGACAGGTTCTAGCAGCCAGACAGAATGGGGACGGATAAAGGCATGAAAATTTGCTGAAGTCTTTTAAAATAAAGTAATTCTTCACACAGTAGTATTAAAGTCCTACTGCTGTTAGTCTGCATTGTCAGCAAACACCTTAATGAGGAGGTCACAGACAAGCTGCTTTATTCTACAGGCGCCATTAAGCCTATTAAATTTATTTCCACCTTATTGACACAATTTTGCATTTGAAAGCGGGTACCACTGGCATGAAGCCACTCAAAAGTTATTAACATTTCAACAAAAGTCTAATTTCACAGGAAGCCACAGGTTCTGAGGGTCAGAATCACTGCTAGCAGGGAGGCATATAGGCACTAAAAATTTTTCCATGGAAAAGTAAAACCCTTTTCCGTCTGTAATGTGAGTGGATAAAACACAGGCTGATGTGTTGTGCTTACAGCCCCACACGCTCAGATGCTGTAGTGATCAGAGCTGTACACGCTGTGAGCAGCAGACAGCCAAGGATGGATCTGCAGAACTGCTCCCCACATCTTCCTTGCATGCCAAGAAAAAGCAGGGCTCAGTGTTGGCCTCACCTGTTTGCTCGATAGTGGGTGGCAAGAGGTGCACAACTACAAGGTCAACACAGAAGCTAAAAAAATTTGATGACGGGGAAGAAAACATATAGAGAAAATTTTCTCGAGCCACAGTTGCAGCTAAGCACAGTAACATTCTCACAACTCAAGAAATTTTAAAAAAAATCTTCCATTTATTTAGCTCTTTTTAAATTTTATTGTCTTAAAATTGACAGGGCTATCAGGTCTGAAATGCTCCCATGGGACATTCAAACTAAAATCTATTGACGTGTGCAGAGATCCTAATCTAAAATTGTATCCTGCACTGCAGAAATTGTTTCTTTTCTTAAAAAAAAAAAGACAAAACCAAAAATGCTTGACTAACCGAGACTCTTTTTATTCTGCTTTCTCCTGGGCTTCACACTGTGATTTGGAAAGAGTGCGTGTACTGGAAAAAGAAGGGAAGAAAGGCTTCCAAGGTAAGAGAGAAATGATCTTCTATTAGGTTTGTTTTAGGAGCATCAGCACTGTAGGCAGAGGCTGATAGATGACGGTGATTCAGGATATTTGCTTGGGGGAATCCTGCCTATCAGGACTCCAGATGAGTTCCCTCTGCAAAGCTGGGAAATCTGCTGTTTGCCAGTATCATTTCCATTAATGTGACATGAGCCTAGCCATTCACTCCTTCAGCAGAACCAGACCTGTCCTTAACTGTCTTCCATCACCTCTCACAGGGACTTCATCTTCCTCAACACAAATTTTGTTCTAGAAGCCAAATTGTTTTGGCTCCTCTTCTATGCCACTTTAAATCTCTGGATTCCCAGAGCTGATCGTACTGGGTGGGTGTGACATTTCTCACTCATGTTCTTTCTGTCGGTCATTTCAGTGCATGAAACAGATTTTCTACTCCCATCACAATAAAAATCAGTTTAGCAAAAAAATTGAATTAAGAAGAAAATAGGAACCTGTTGGAAGCATCAATATTTAAAATAAAATAGTTGTGTTCTTAATTTGAAGTGTGTGGGTTTGTTTGAAATCACTAGTTCTGTGTATTACTCCATCACACAGTAGAGGTGGTGCATATTCAGATGCTCCTTCGAGAACCATATAATGTACAATATAACATCAAAACTAGGGAAATAGAAAAGAAAACACAAAAAAGCAACCTATTTTACCAATATAAAATCTTGTGAACAACCTAGGTTGAATCAGACAAGCTTTTCTGCACAAAAAACTGCAGAAGTTCAGGATTTTGTGCAAACCACTGTATCTGTGCCAAAATCTTCATATCTACAGTGGGGATAAGAGCATGTCCTGGCCTTCAAGATGTACCAAGACACTTTGAACTGAACCTTCAGACAACAGCAGAAGCAGTGGTCATGGAATAAATCCTACAGGTAATGTATGGCTATTAAAAGAAATCAAGCAATTAATGAGACAGGCTTGGATTTCTCTCTCCTGTGCCCAAGCCCTAAGTAATTACAAGGGGAGCAAGAGCAGAACCACATCCAAGAGCCATGGTGTGCTATGATGCAAATAAAACAATTAGGAACCAAGGAATTAATAAAGCCTTCATTTTTGTCTCATCTGAAATATCTAAGCAATATAACTGGCTTTAATTTGACATTTCTTTCTAGGGCTTATGACAGGAATTTAATTAAATCAATACATTTCTCCTCAATGTTAAGTATCCCTTTTTTTTCATGTCTATACTTGCATCTTGACCATTATTAAACTCAGTAACTCAAGCCAAGTAAATGTGAAAACTTAAAGGAAAAGCCTATGATAAGTAGACAATTTCGTACAAGGGATTTTTTAAAATTATTTTTAAACAGTATTTTTGTTTCAGATGAGAAAACTTTAACAGCTCCAACTTCTAGACCTATTTACTAAGAAGGAGAATACTAGGGAATAAATAATTATGGAAATAATACACAAATGGATGACTAATTCACTGAAAGTTATCTGATAAAGACTTCATCTTGTTAGCAAAATTTACAGGTGAAATTTTGGGAAATGTGTGTAGGAAAAAACAAAATGCTACCAGGTGAATGTTTTGATGGACATGCTGGAAATTTTATCTGAATTTAGGACAACTTGTCCTCCATGACTGTGAAAATGTCTTCTTTATGGGACAAAGGTCCCTTAAACCAGTTATTTTTTTATAAATACATCTGAAGGGAGAAACTCTTTAATTTAATGCTGAGAAGACCCTGGTTTAATTCTGTGGATGAAATTGTGAGTATGAATCAACACCCAAAGTCCAACATCCACAAAACTCACAGCAACATGCCGCAGTTCTCATTTTAAGATCTTGCTCTGTATAAGCAGAGTGCCAGAAAAAGGAAAAGCAAGGGAACAACAGCACTATTCTTTATTTGGAAAAGAAGGAAACAAGATGGGCTCCTTGCTGCTATGCTACAGGAAAGTATAAAATCTCATTGGAATGGGAAAAAAAAAGCAGGAGTATTAAACATGCACCCTCCCAAAACATAAGGTATGGATGCAAAAGCTGGTGGTTCCCTTCTACCAGTAACCAAAATAGCTGCAGAAAAGTTTATTATCAGTGCTTGTATCAGACAGACTGTCAGATTAAGTTCTTGCAAGACCACTATATTCTTGCTTTGAGGACAATGCCTTTTTCTAATGATTTTATCCCTACACTAACTTCATCTACAGCCAGCTTCTAATAAAAATCTCCCACAGGTACTAGTCCTTGCTTTGATGTGAAAAGGCTCAATCTACCTATTCCTTAGCAACCGGTTTGCTCTGGGTATAAAGCAGCACTATTTCCAGAATCCAAACTGATTGCAGTGATCTGTGTCGTTCCTGAGGAGAACTTGCAATTTTTTTGTCGTTTGCAAAATAACTTTTCGCCAGTTTTGCACTTCCCAAGGGCACCATAAAGAAGAATGTTTGGGGTTTTTTTTCCCTGTATATTTCAACTTAGCCCAATCAGCTTTTCTACTTAAAAAGATGGCAATTTGTACGGTTTTGCTGTTTTGGTTTTTTTCTTTAATTTGCTATTGAATCCTAAATCAAGGTGAAACAAGTATAAAAGGCATTCTCGAAAAAAATTACTCTGCATTCTTCACCATTTAAACAGATCAGGTGAACCAATCCACCTCAATAAAAACAGGATTAAGAAAATAACCAGGCTGAATTATGCTTTTAACTTTAAAAGTGATCGTTGTGTTTACCTCCAGAGAGCATTCAGAGGTAAATGGCTGCTATTAAAGTGATGATCTCATCAACACATGGCAGCCTTTCTCTCCTCACACACTGTGAAGAAAATAGAATTATCCTTCTTCTTGGAGCCCATCTTATTTCCTCATGCCTCACAGACTGGGAGAAATGAAGGCAGTATCATCAAGCGTGAGATATCGTGGAAAGGACAGGTCAAAATATTTTCATTCACACTTGCAGATGAGCAAATTTTTTAATAGGATGTTAATTAATTCCTACAGAATCTCCTTTCTCTCCTTGAATGATGACGGAGTGGTTTGCTTTAGAAATATTGGAATGATCCATCTCTCCCTCACTCCTGCATGAGGTATCAAGAGTAGAAGCGCACACTTCCTTTCTTAAAGATGAAAAGCACTTTGCGATGTTTTACAAGGTTTTGCAGAAGCACAGACAGCATTGGCTGCCACAAGGGATCCCTGTCCTGCCCAGCATCACAGGGAATCCACAGGCTGACTGCCACAGCTATCAGAGGACAGACTGCAGAGCCCAGTGTGGAGGGATGCAATGGCATGGCCAGAGCCAAGGAACCCCAGCTGTTTTCTGCCTCAGACAGAAGTCAAGACACTTTTCTGTGTCCTCATATTAAATCTAAATAAGAAAATATATTCTACATTACCCATCCTGTTGAACTAGTTAATATTGTCACTAACTCTAGAGCAACAAGTTCCCATGCAAATTAGACTTGCTCTTTCACCTCATAGTTGGAGTTCAGTCTCAAGCAGCTCTGGAAGTAATGTACAGTCAAAAACACTATCCAAAGGCAGTGGCCAAAGAAAAGACCCTTTGACTTAGTTTTTGCTTAAAACTGGCACGCAATGCTCCTCTTTCATAATTTAGTCTTAGAGATAACACACAACGGAGAGACATCAATGTGAAAAATACTTATTGATGAAGGCAATGAAGTATTTCTGCCGAGCAATCAGAAAAATCTTTATAAATATCTTTGTCCCTGAATTGGTCCAAAATTTAATTCCCAGTTTATTATTTGTCAGATTTATAACATATGCAAGGCACTTAACCACTCTACACCAATAAAAACTCTATTGCCAATTCGTCTGAGTATTAGGACATTTATTTTCTTCAATATTTTAACTTGCTTTGAAATCATTGGATGAACCCTGTGTGAACAGAAAATATTACTGGACATCTCTGTGGGGAAAAGAATTCTTGCTTTAAAGATGCCATCCAGGAATTATGTCATCGGTTAAACAAAATGTATTAAAAATTATAATCCAGCCCCCACCCCATTTTGATATGCTTCACCAGCATGTATCACATGAATATATTTTAATTTATTCTCCCAACACCATAATGAGAAGGAGGGGATGAATAATCCCTTTTTTCCAACAAGTATATAAAATTCAGAGGAGAAAAGAGACTATCCCAAGGAAAAAGCAATGCCAAGCATAGTGGTGACTCAGTAAATGCTGAGGCTACATCCTAGTCCCAAACTGGATATCCCTCTTTTTCCCCATATTTTAAGGTCTTTCTTCTCAAACCCTTAAAATACCTTGGACCTTCATGGGCTCAAATGGAAAAATAGTGAGTTCATCCAAGAGGAAAACAACAGGCAGCCCTCAGGCCTGCTGTCCAGCTCAAAATATTCACAAAATTCAGAATTCAGGTTATTCCATGCCAGCAGCAGGTCAGAAAAACAAAGATCTTCAGCTGTAACCACTGAGACACTCAGGTTGTTGCTCCTCCCAGCCCCCCTTAATCCATAGATTTGCCTCTTAGGTGGGAGTTTGACTGCAGGTTCTTCAAGCACAAAGGCAGGGCTGTGTTATGTGGGCAAGACCCAACCTCCTCTGCTGCTAAAAATTAAATTTTAGAGGATCACAAAGCTCTGATGTTTTCTGTAAAGAATGAGATATTTTTCCTGCTTTATCAAACAGACCTATGGCACAGAGTTAATAAAAGCCGTTCATTTCACTGTTGTTTGAGGGGGCTGGTGTCTGTGTTGCTGTTTTTGTTTCTTTTAAAGTCACCAGCACATGGGAAAAGCTGGATGTTTTAGTTGCCATCTGGACAGTCAAAACCGATTAGGAGTATACAGGAATTCATATAATTTACCTGTGAATTTAGCAGTGCTTCACAGTATCTTTTTTTCAGTATACACTGGCCAAAACAAACTGGAATGGAAACAAAGCCTGGTGTTTCTGAAACAGATGTTATAAAGACATAAAGGCAAAAATAAAAACTGACAAGGGACTTACAAGCTAGTTTATTATACCTTCCACAAGAAGAAAAAAAAGAGGGTGAAAATTTTTCTCATGTAATATTATAGATGAATGAATGGCTTGCAACTGAATTCTTTCACTTCATTTGAACATCTGTTTAAAGAAAAGGATATATACCTTTCAAACTCTGCCAAGTTCTACAATTAAGTACAAAAGAATTGGCCAAATAATGGCACACACTCTGGGAGAGGTTGAATCATAGGCGCTCTTTGAGAGAAACCTAGAATACAATTTCAGAAAAAGCTCATACATGTTTACTAAAATGCTTTCGAGTGCAAATATAGGAAGATTAGGAAGAGAGAGGAGATGAAAAGTAAAGGTGGGACTGGACAGATAAAGAACTGGTTTCCTCTAATTTGCACAACAAAGACATAAGAAATGGCAGTGCCGTTGAAGAAAACATCACAGATAAGTGTCAAAGGATCAAATTATCTTGATTACTTATTGTGAATATAACTCCAGCCCTTGTCTCCAGTGGAGCTCCACTGAGGTGATCCAGCTGCAGTTCTGTCAGAGCCTCTCTTAGGAGGGGACTCAGGGGCACAGTGATGGGCTTAGGGCACATGAATGCAATTGTCCAAAGCCATAAAAAGAAGAGCCAGTCACTGACAGTGGGATCAACACAAGGAACCCAGCAGAGAGCGAGAAGGGCCTCCAGGATACTGATGGTGACACTAGGAGAGCATCTCACGGCAAACTGCCCTCCTCTGAAGATCATTCTACAACGTTGACAAGAGCGACACGCATCCAATCATACCACTGAGTGGAGCACAAGTAATCAGCTAATTATCTGTTTTACATGATGAGTGAGGGACATGCTCTCACCCAGGGAAAACTGATAAAAGGAAGAAACATTTGCCATAAGCATGGGAGGGGCTGTGCTTCCAATCAGTGACAAGGCAGACCAAACTCCAGAGAGATGTGTCAAAACACTGAGTCAAGGGGAAAAGAGCACCGTCAGCTCAGGCTGGGAGGGGCAGCAGTGCTGAGATCAGAGCTCAGAACCCTGAGCTGCCAGTGTGGTTGGCTGAGCCAGCCCTGAAGATCTGGGAGCACTCAGGAAGGGATCTGCGGCAACAAAACTGAAGCACTGATGGAATTAAGTCATTGCTTTGATGGCAAAAATTGTTACCTTAAAGGTTAATTAGCCCTGCATATCCTCACAGCATCCTTGTAGTCCTCCCAAACTGCCTGCCCCTTCTTCCAAAAGTCTCAAGCTCTCCTCTTTTTCCTGAGTTCCAGCCAAAGTTCCCCGTTCTTCCCCACCAGCTCATGTTTCAGCACAGAGCATGGCCGGCTCCTGTGCCTTCTAAGACTTCCTTCTTGAAGCACGTCCAGTCCTCCTGGGCTTCTCTGCCCTTCAGGAATGCCTCCAAAAGGACTCTTTTAACCAGTCTCCCAAACACGCCAAGGTCTGTCCTCCACAAGTCCGAGGCAGCCATTCTGCTAACACCCCTCCTTACTTCAAGAATCAAAATTCAAATTTCATGATCACCATTCCCAAGACAGTCTCCAAACAAATAAAATCACTGAATGCCTTTATAACACACTAGACTTCTTGGGAAAAGGGCTTTTCCCTTGGAAGACCTCAAGTATTACAGACATTAACTCCATCATTAAAAAAGCCAATACAATAAACATAGGCTAGAAGATCCCAAAGCTTTTCATTACAATTCTGAGTGTTATCAAATTGATGATTACTTCAGTAATCTCAGGGCAGACAAAAAAGTGGCCCAGAACCACTTTCAGACCTCTCTACTGACAGAGAGATCCCACACCCATTAACAATCAAAACTAGTGAATATTGATACTTCTCAGAATGTCTGGGAACACTGTGACCTTGGAGCCACGACATTATTAATAAAGAGATAATCAATAACATAAATCTGACTACAGTTTCTCCCGACAGTAATTACTCAGTCATTAATACCACACTTCGTTTGCAAAGTTTGTCTAGCTCAGTGGGCAGTAAACATGACCCTTACTGACAAGAGCATCCTTGCAGTTATGCTGCTGCATATATTTTATGTATTTTATAACTTTCAGCAGTGAATTATAAAATAGAAGTATCCTTGATGCCTTTTGAAAATTGCTTTTACCATTTGAAACATTCTCTGTTTCTGCCTTCAAAGAAAAGTGTGTTGGAGAAAAGCAATGAGGGACTACAGTGAGTAAGGGAAACACACACCATCCTGCAAGCCTAAATTTGTTAACATAAACTTTGGGGTTTGTTTCATGATTGAACACCTCTTTGCAAGTGCAATTCATGCTTGCACACTGAAAACTGGGTTATTTCATATCTTTACATACACATATTCTCCATTGCTATTTGAACGAGAAATATATATATATATAATATGATCTTTGACATTTTGATTAAAGCCTATTAAAAATTCTATAGCAAGCAATAAAGTCTAAATTGTCTCCCTAATTTTAACCTGCATTGCAACTGTGTCATGAATTCATATAACCATGGATAAAAGTCTTCCACAGAGAAGAGCATGGGCTGACACCTAATTATGATATACTTCCCCCTGATGAAGAAAGTTCTTCATCTAGTACTGTGTGGTACAGTGGTTCAGGGCTATATTTAAAGGACCATTAAAAATGTACCTGAAAGCAAAGTCAATCTTTATATTTGACAGCTTTTTTGCAGTAAGTAGCAAAGTGAATATTTTATTGCTTTATGATCTAATGACCATTCTGTTTAATCTTAATGGAGTAAAGACGAGCAAGAAAATCTGCTTAGGGGATATACTAATACATCAATTATGGAGAGTGGGAAAGTACTTCTAAAAAGTACCAGTAATCTATTGTAAATGAACATCTCAATAAGCACTCCTAGCCACAGGGAGAGCTGAAAGAGATGCATTAAAAAGCTACTCAGATTCCGCTCATTACGGATATGTTCTTCTCTTAAGTAATGCAGCAATCACATAATTAACTTTTGAAAAGAGAAGCATTTATAACAACTTGTGTCTATGGAAGACTGCAGGCTTTCTCCTTATTTTGGTCAGTGAAAATGAACTTCTCCATGTACCTTCCTTAGCACTGCTACAAAACATCTGAGGCAGGGTGGCATTTCTCCTGAAGGGACTACAAAAGGATAAAAATGATTCCACAATCCAAACAGACACTAATTTTTGGTCAAAAGAGCAGGTAAAGAAAGACAGATAAATAAACTCTGATCCTGCTTTACTGTAAACACACTAACCCATATCAAAGTGGATACTTGTCTCCCCTGTAATTTCATCCTGAGATGACGACCTGAATTTTTCATGGGAAGGTTTTAGCTTCTTAAATAATTTTGATTTAGACCTCAGTCCTGTCAGGTGACACGAGATCACACAGCCCAAAAGAGCTGTACATCCCAAACCCACACACCAGCTCTGAGGAAAAAGTTTACAGAATTTCTGAGTGAAATCAGGCCTGCTGTGAAAATGTGAAGAATTATTCAAGTGCTTAAAATGATGAGGAGCCTCTCAACTGGATCTAAAGAGCTCTACTGACACTACATGCAGTAATTCAGGGAAAGATGCCTCTACTCAGGAGCTCTCAGGACAGGGAGCTCTGGATTCTTGTCTTCATAGAATGGCTTCAGTTGGAAGGGATCTTAAAGATCATCTCATTCTCATGGGCAGGGACACCTTCCACTAGGCCAGCTTGCTCAGAGCCCCGTGAGCAACTGGCCTTGCACACTTGCGGGGGTGGGGCACCCACAGCTTCTCTGGGCAACCTGTGCCAGGCCCTCAGCGCCCTCACAATAAAGAATTTTTTCCTAATATCCAATCTAAACCTACTCTAAATTTGAGGCCACTCCCCCTTCTCCTGCCACTGCATGTTCTTGTAAACAGTTTCTCCCCATCTTTCTCCTACTTTGAAGTTGTCTGGTGTGGGAGTTCAATCAACAGTTTTCCCCATTGTCACTCAAGAAGACCCCGCCTCTGGTGAGTGGAGCTCCTCCTGTGAGGAGGAGTCCATGGGCGGGACAGAAGTTTAAGGCACTCCCCACCTTCCAGAACGTTCGTTGCTCTTCGATGCCCTGTTGGTTTGTTAAGTTGTCAATCTTGTTGTACCCTCCTCCCAGTATTTTCAATTGGATCCTGGACCCCCAGACCCTCCCCTCGTTCGCGTCCCATTGGCTTTGACCCTGGACCCCGCCCCAGTTCTGTGCCCCT
This sequence comes from Oreocharis arfaki, assembly GCA_013398015.1. Taxonomy (NCBI): domain Eukaryota; kingdom Metazoa; phylum Chordata; class Aves; order Passeriformes; family Paramythiidae; genus Oreocharis; species Oreocharis arfaki. Next base: position 234,240 of record VZRR01006231.1, on the reverse strand, counting down.
TATAACCCCGTGTACAGCCTATGTTCCCCGGAGTTGTCCCTCCGCACCTCTCTGTTTCAGACCCTCGCCCGTTTCCCCTAATAAAGGAGATGGAGGAGACCCCCTCTCGCCTCCTGTTACTCTAGTTTTTCACTGCATGCCTTGTTCGCATTAGCAGCGAAAGACTTTCTCATAAGTTNTTCTCCCTCCGCACTTCTGCGCTTCAGACCCTCGCCTGTTTCCCCTAATAAAGGAGACTCGGAGGAGACCCCCTCTCGCCTCCCTTTGTTCTTCTTGTTGCGGCACCACCGCGCCCTCCCTGTTCCCTCGCTGGGAGCTGCCACGCCTCAGTGCGTGAGCCACCCACGCAGTGCCCGAGCCTCATCCCTTTTCGGCTCCAGGGCCCCCCAGTGCCAGTGTCCTCTGTCGAGGCCAGAGGGACCGCAGGCAACAGTCTACAAAAGCCCCAATGATCTACTGCAGAATAAATCACCTGTCAGAGCTGTTACTCTGCTCTAGAATCCCTTTGTGCAGTTTCCTTGCTCTGCTTGCTGTCTTTCAGTGTCTAGGGACACTGTTAAACTAAAATGCAGGGAAGCCACCTCCCCAGCACAACTTTGCAGCTGGGGACTTGAAGCAGCACAGCTGCTGTATGCTAGACTCAATCCAACCCTCACACCCCCAGGCTGTCCCAGGCAGAGGAGTTTCCAGTGTGCCGACATGCACTGACCCACCTGGGCAGGCTCCCGACTGAATTAAGAAACAGGAATATCATTGACATGAATGTGATGTGCACTAATTCTGCCCAACATGTTATGGAGAGAAAAAGAAAGAGGAAGTATCAAAAGTGGCAGCTGACAGATAATTTACTGGCAGGTTTTTTATCTTATGAATAGGTGTCTACCGTGGGTATATTTCTTTGCCTATATAACTCAAATGAAACCTTTTTATTAGACTAATAACATAGCAAACCTTAATTTCAAGGAGTGATTATTAAAGTGAATTTATACGGGATGTAGAAAAATTGCATTTCCATTTGGAAAATGAAAAAGCCTCTGTACTACAATTCAAAGATCCGTGTGTGGGATTCAAATTCTTATACATTAAAATAAAATTTGTTTTTCACTTTCCCATCAACACAAGCTGTTTCATGAGTATTTCAGCACAAAGTCTTGTCGTACAGCTTAAGTAACCAAGAGATTTTATTTCTTTACAGTATTATGGTTTTTTTAAGCCAAGGAGAAATGAAGATGCAGCAAGAAACGTTGGTGGCAAATAATTTTTAAAAATTTCTGGATGCCTTTCTCAATCTAAAGACTGGGGGGATGTGTGCATCTTGGGTTTGAGAAAGCAGATTACTACTATTCATGGCTGTGTATTAATAAATGACAAGTGAGCCCCTCGGCAAAAGTGGAAAAGCTAGTGATGCTCAAGCAGATTTTAGATAGTGGATCTGGTTACATTTTTATGTCTAGTTGCAGACTTCTGATGTAGTTCACGTGGATAATGAAATTATTATAAACAGTTTCGTGTCTAAACATTAAACTATGTATATTAAATAGCCATGTATATCTTTGTATATTATACACATTTGTATGCACACACACGTTCCACTTTGTGTATATTGCTTTAAGCTAATGCTGGCAAAGATCTATTTCTTCCTTTAGCTTTTATTTTAAAAGCACGAGCCACATTGTGAAGTCTTCAGCAGAACACAGTACACACAGCTTTGGAAAGCTGTTTTAGAGGACCGTTCTCAGCTGCTGGAGAAAAAAAAGCAAAAAACTTCACGTGTTCGGAAAATTGCTCTGAGAAAGCAAAGCTGTGAGCATGGGGTAACAGCAGTGATGCAGCTGAGTGTTTAAACTGAACTAATTGTTTTGGAAGAACACTAAAATGCTGCATTTTTGATGTCTTGAAGCGCAAATGTAAGGAACAAGGAAAAGTGCACTAAAAAGAGTCTGTGGATATAAGTCAGTATTGGATCAGAAGTACAAGGGTTTGTCTTACACCTTCTGCAAACCCATGACTGCCCATTTTCCCCATCTTCATTCCTCTTGCTCTCACAGCAAATTTGCAGTTCTGATCAAGGTATGCTGAAAATTAAGTTCTTCAAGAAATCATCCATTCTCTTCCACTATCCCTTCTCTAATGCAGGGTTATATATCCAAACAATGGCACTAAAATCTCATCTCATCTCATATAATTTAATTTAAACCACCCTAAGGCACAAATGCACTCACTCTTTCTGAATTCTTGCTTGGTTTAGAGGTGCATCTGTCAGATATTCAGTAAGCAACCCCCAAACCTGCAAATAGTATCAATAATTTATCTGGCTTGTGAATCAAAATAACATCATTAACTGTGTAGCCCAAATGTTCTTTCAGTCTATAATGTAAAAAAGCTTAAAAACTCTGTCTTCTTTCCGTAGTTCAACAGAATTCAAAAACAGAATTTCAAAAAACTCTGTTCATATGTTGACACTTATCCTTAAATAAGATACTTTTAACACATTTAATGTACTAAAAGTATTGAAAGTATTCAAAAATTCAGTCATAAAAGAAGGAGAGAAGGACAAAAATCCCTGTATCCTCAACATCCAAATTAGTATTGCCAACTTACAGGGAATATAGCACAAATAAAAATTTTAAGATGCATTCCTGTAAACAGATTAATTATCCTTCATTTTTTGTAAATAGATTAATTTATCCAGTCTCCTAGCTAATTTTTTTTGTCCTTTCCTAAGACTGAGGAGTATTTTATAGATGAAATCATGTTAAGAGGATAAACTGATTTGTCCCAACTACATGACTTACTATATTGGTAAGGTGTGAGGTGTTTAAACACCCCAGAGACAACTCCGGATATAGTGATGGCCTCATCTTCAGAAAGAAGAAAATAAACATTTGAGGTACTCAGTGTTTATCCATCAACTTCCTTGTTGTGGTACAGCCTAATATCTCCCTTAAATTCCCCCGTTTTTATTTGAAAACAATTTTCTATTGAATATTTCTAGTTATGAATTTACGTATTTTTGAGCCCAGTGTTTTATATCATTTGCTAAAATATCGGCATCAAATAGTGGTGAACGTCAGTGCAAGTAACCACTTGCATAGGACCCTCTCTGCTCTCGATTGTCCCCTTCCCAGTAACTTCTGCATGACTTTTTTCCCACAGAATGTTCCTGAAGGAGCAGAATGCACCCCATGCTGAAAGTAAGGGTATTTGTTTGAAGGTATCACTGACTGAAGCAATAATATAATAAGCTGAGATGTGTTTAAAGGAGAGAGCTGACTGAGAGAGAATCCAGAAACATCATCTTAAAAGGAATCTAGAGAGTTAGCAACCAGCAGTTTATTACAGTAACAGACGTTTTCATCTGAGCCCTGTGTTAATCCTTGAAGCTGTTTCAGGTTGCAGCATATATCACAGTCCCTAAATTCATGCATATGTTATTTTCCATCCATATTTGACTGGTGAACTTCAGAGGAGCACACAACCTGCAAGCACGTCATTCTTTCCTGAGCAAAGGACTAGTCAACAACATTAACCTCCCCCCTACTAAAAAAAAGTGTTCCTGCTTCTGCTTTTGACTGACAGAAACTACAACACATTAGAGTCCTTTTGGATTCAGGCTAGAAAAGCAATCTAGGAAAACAAAGTTAAAACTTCATTTAAAGATTTATGAATATCCTCCCTATCCAGTGTCTTGAACTACTTGATCTATTACATATTAATGCAGATGTAACATAATACCTGAACGTTTCTATTCTCTGAACATCAAATGCAGTAAATGAATTTTTAAATCAGTCTCTGTGATCTAGATATCTGAGAAGAGCTGTCTTGGAAAAGGACACAGGCTAAGTAATGTTCATACGTATGATATTTGTACATGGTATTTTTCTAAGTGTCCTGCTGAAATTTAGGTGGAAATAAGCATTTGATACAGAGTGAGAGTTCCTAACTGAGGTTCCTAAGCAAACAACCCCCCAAAAAGTTAATCCCAGAATGACAACCTTTGCATCGTGGGTTATTTCCTTAGCTTTTGTTTATGTTGAAAATTTGTCTGAATAATTAAGCATTTGCAAGTCAAATGAGCTGGTAGGACTCTTCAGCCTCAGCTGTTATGGCATGCTGTTCCTTTGAACAATATTTACAATGCAACAAGAGAGAAAACAAGGAAGATCCTGTGGTTCCTGACAAACGCTGCTAATGAGAGTTCAGACCCTTGTTTAGCCTTTGCAGCATCTCCTTAATAGGCAGCTGAATGCCACCGGCTCCTCAGCCACTGCATTTTAATTGCAGGTTGAGCCACTGCAGAGGAAACTATTCAGAGAGAAATTGGCAGGTCCCTAATTTAATTTTTGGTGGTACTCTGACCCTTTAAAGGCAGGCTTTGCTAAAGCCCACAGGAGTTTGGGCAGTGTCTCCCACAGAAGGAGGAGCCCAACCATCTGCTCTGCACGCCTGACAAACAATTCACCATTATTGCTGTTACCTCTTCTGCAGTTTGTGTTACTTAACATTCAGCTCGTGTTGCTGCAAGACAGTTCCTGAGTGCCTCAGAGTCACTCCTAAAATGCAGCTGCTCTGCCATGTTAGGATTTAGAGCTGCCGTTGCAAACCAGAATAGTTGCAATTAAAACAACTGATTTCTCTAACCAAAATCTGGTGTTAGGAGTGATGAACTTCTGCTGTCAGGGAGAGTCAGCAGCACAAGAGGAATCATCTGAAATTCTCATGTTTTAAAAACACCACAGTGGTAGACTGAGGGAAAATAATTTGAAAGTCATTTCGTCACATCTTTCCACTGGATGAATCTGCCACGGGATGGTAATAATTTTGTGACAGCAGAACAGCATGATAAGATCTAACTGCTGGGAATGAAAAGGCAAGGTTTTTTAAAATACTAAAATTAGCAAATAATGTCTAGCAATCCAATCATATTGTCCCGAACAGGTGACATTTCCTTATGACTTTTATGTCTGTGTACCAGAGAATTAAATTATTGCATGCCACCCAAATGAATGGATCTACCAGAAGCAGTTGCTTCCCTCCTCTAGCAGTGCTTTGCTGCAATCCAGACAGATATCAAAGAGCCAGAGAAAATCTTCATAATCTTTAATGGGTCTCTTAGCTATGACAGAGGTTGAAAAAAGGGTAGGAATTTTGATAGGCCCCATTTCTACACAATTTAGCATCAGAATTCACAGAGAAGATGGGTCTTTGAGTTAAGCCTACTTTGTTTTTCTTGAAGGGTCTGTCTTCTGCAAAAAAGTATTTGAAAATCTTTTATTCAAAGAGGACCTGACTACTGGGTTTTACTGAAAAGGTGTGTTTCTCCCTGTTTTATCAGAAGTGGAGGGTCTGTGATGATTAGAAGAAAATAAGCAGCAAGGCAAATTGAGGTAAATGAAGGAGAAATTAAATGTTGAGCTAACTCAACACCGTAACTCATTGTTTGGTTAGGCAAATCATTTCATATCAATTACTGGGTAATTATTCAGAGGGCAAAATCTCAAAGACTCCCATAAAAGTTAGAGGTGTGAAACCTCTGGAATTCATCAAGAAAGACGACAGCTTACAACTTGGAGTTTTAGAAATCAAGGTGCCTTATTGATTAATCAAATAGCAAATGGCTGTCAAAAGCACAGAAAATTACAATAAAAAAACTAAAAGGTTTCATTTTCTGAATATTATCTCTCCCTGTTTACTATCAGGAAGAACAGCCTTCAGCTGACAAGGGATGAGGGAAGGCAGGAAGAAATGAAGAAAAAAAGCATTATTAACTAAGCCACTATTTTGCTAAAGTTCTGACTAAGCTAAATAAAAGTTCAATTTTTACTGGCTGAACTAGTAAAAGTGTGTTGAATCTTTCATGTTTTGGCCCAGAAAATAATACACCACTCAATGGTGATTCGCCAGAGCTTAATTTTGTGAAAGAGTCATTAACTTCAATGGTTTTTAGACTAAAAAAAGGTGTTTTGTGCCACAGAATGCAGCATCAGTTCATTTTTTATACGAGAAGCACATCTTTATTATCATCAGATACTAAAAAAAAATGGAATTGGGATAAAACTTTTTTGTTTTCTTTTTAAAGAAAACAACACCAAAATGAATCATTCTAATTACAGTTTCCAACAGAAGTTTATTAAAAGATGGAAACCCCCTTGAAGAGGTGTTTTGAGCCCTGTTGTATGAGTTATTTATTGGTACATAAAGCTTCTTTTTACGACACAAGTCGACAGCAATTTCTTTCTGGCAGAAATACCTTATGAAATTTAGCACAGTATACAAGGGTTTCAAAATTCCTAATTACCAAAATGCCAGAGATTTAGAATTATTACATAAGGTATATCTTCCAAAAGGAAAGGATGATAAATCTACCATTTAGCCTTTTCAAAAGGCATTAAAAAGTACTGTAATTCAGAGGTGTATGCACAGAGTGCAGAGGAGTCTAACTGAGCAAACAGAAGTCTAAAAAGCAATTTACGATCCAGCAGCTTGATCTGTCCAGAATCAGAATAAATACCCCATTAAAACCCTGCTGTCAGGCTGTAACTAAAGCGGAAAGCATGCTGGGACAGAGTTCTGCTGCTTCACTGTTACACCAAGTCCAAAGCCACCGAAAATTTCTATGGGCTTTGCACAGAGACCTAAAGGGCTTTAGGACTGTTTGGAAGAGCAGCAGTGATGCTTTTCATGTCAGACTTTATGGCCACAATAATTTTCCTGTCTTTTCAACAGGCAGAGGCTGGTGCCTCTGAAATCTGGATGGGAACAAAAGCGCCCTCCCCAGGGACTGACGAGAAAGGGACTCTGTGGGTGTGTGTATGCTATTCACTGAAGGTTTGGTTAGGCCAAGGTGAAACATCCCAGGTGGCCAATTCCTTCTGGTTTCCATCAGTAAGAATAGTGGCAGGAATATCAGTATTAGTTCATGGCAAAATAATCTAAGACCATTCACATGTTTCAATCTCCTCCTGAGATGAAGGCCAAGCCACCAGGTTGTCACTAACTTTTTTAGTTCTTTCAAACAAACACAGAACTATTCCAACAACAATCGCAGTTTCCCAGGGCAGTTCCCACCCTAATTCCCAAGCATTGTCAGGGGTATCCTGGTCTCTGAGGTGAAGTGTTCAGGGAGAATTTTCAGCTGTTCTGTCAAGCACAAGTCAACTGAGTTGAACCTCCCAGGCTGGCTAATTTTAACCTCCCTAAGCACACAAAAACAGCTGATTTGAAAAGCAAACTTTCGAGCTTCTTTCAGTAAACACAATAATTTGCCCAGTGCTGTAACAAAAAGTGATCAATATCCCGCAGATTTCTCTTTATAATTCAGGTGATTTACCAGCTTCAGCCAGGAAAATCTAACGACCCCGTTCTTCTGTGGAAGAACACAGCACCGCCTCACAAAACAGGTAAGAAAATGATAACCATTCAACTGAAATACTGAAATTACTTTGAAAAAAATCAATCAATCAATCAATCAATCAACCAATCAGGATGAACTCATCGATGAACTTACTTTAATTTTTACTCTCTTTTCTTTTTTTTAATAAAAAAAAATCCCTATCAGGACTATTTTGTAAAGGTAAATATTTGGATGGAGTCATGACAATTGCATATTTTTTTCTGCAGAAATTTTTTTCTGTTTCAGGTTTCACCTTCAATTCACACACGTAATTTAAATTATCACGTGTCTAAAACTTACAAGCATCTTCCTGAAAAACAGAACTTGCTCTTCTGAAAGGTCCAGAGGCACAGTCAGCTTTCATCTGAGGATGGTGAAGACAATCTAAAAAGTCATCCCACTGACTGACATTTCAGAGAGCATTAAAGCAAATCCATAAGAATGTCACCTATGGATCCATGGGGAGCATGCAGAGAGCACACGCTGCTTTTTCTGGAGAAAAATGCAAGCTACAGGTTATTACTTATTTTGGTTTAAAAAAAAATTGCTGGCAAAATGACTGAATATTTATTCTGAAATAATTAGGCAAAACCAAATTATTCCTCTTAAGGTGAAAGATATTTAAAACAATATTTCTATTTGAATCTGGTTTCATCAGCTTAGGATATGAGATTCAGAATTACACTTTACTCCTTCTGAGTCATGTTTTAACCATTCTGTTTGTCTGTTCATTTGTTTAAACAGAGCAATCCCAATTTGAATGCAGAATTTCCCTTTCAAATTCTGTATTTGTTTCCTAAGTGCCAGTTTATCAAATAATGGGTTCTGGAGAAATTAGAATTCCTCAAAACAAAGCGAGAATGTGAATATATCCCAGAGATATGTGAGGTCAGTGCACATTCTTCCCCTCACATAATTCCGCTTCCATCCTTTGTTTGTTCATTTATAACCCCTGCAGTCTAACGCATGAATTATCCCATTGTACCCATCAACCCCTTGACAGATTGTTTTAGTACAACTCTTATGTGCCCTGGCTTTCCTTCCAGGCTGCCAGGAACCCTTCAACAAAAAGGCTGATTAGTTCCTTTAAGTTCTCCCAGATAAACAAACTACAAAGCAAGCTTACAGTGCCCAGGATCATCCGTGCAAAAATCCCACACAGGCTCTGTACACTAACGACACAAACCAGAGCAGCCCAAGGTGCCAGGTCAAGAAGAAAAACTGATGATGATGCAGCATTCTGTCACGGAGAGAGAAGAATGTTCATGCTTGAGGATCTTTTATTTAATGAAACATAATTGTTAGGACACTTCTTAACAGAGCTCCTTGAAAGAAAGACCTTTGTTGTGGTTGTCGTTGTTTTTTTATACACCATAAATTTTTTGGTAATAAAACATAAAAACGATTAGATTTTTTTCTTTAATAAAACATAAAAATGATTAGATTTCTTTCTTTAATAAACCCTTGGGCAATGTGTGTGGCAGATTCTGGTTCAATAAATATGTGTCTATGTGTTCACCTAAGAAACTGCCTCCAAAACACAGCAGACACACAGCAGATTCCCAAATCCAAGTGCGGCCCTGGAAGAAGTGCATTAACTGCAGTGAGTGAGCTCTGAGTTCAGGCACCAGAATTACAAAAACTGCCTTTCCTGTGTTTTCAAAAACATCAAAACTGCTTGGAGAACAATTTTAATGAATTGCATCCTCCCATCAACCCACAACACAAGGCGGGGAGGACAGCAGAGAGGGGAAAGAGAGGTAGAGTAAGAAATGGAAAAGAAGCAAATAGATCCTGAGGTAGATTGCAACATGTGGGGAAGGAAACCACATTATCAAATTTCAGGGCAGGTAGGGATATTGCAAGGGACAAAGTGTAATTAAAAAAAAAAAAAAAAACAGCCTGACTTAAATGTTCAGCAAATGAGCTCCTGGCATAACAAGATCTGCTGTCTTGGTTGCAGAATTTTACCTCAAAATCTCTCAAAAAACATTAGTGCAGCTTAAGCACATGTTAAAAAGAAAAAAAAGTCAAATAATCTCAATAAAAATGTTATGGCATTTGATGACACGCTGTGCTGTTCTAGGTAACACCCCGTTAGAACACCAGCTCGTTGGTTGGATAAACTGACCCAGGAGAACCATGGGAATTACTGCAGGGTCCACCCAATCAGACATCCCGATGCTGGAATTAACTGAGACCTTCATTAATTTCATGTTCAGTCTCAGCAGCCCCTGAAATTGTAGCCAGTTATCTATTTAGCCACAAGGTACTCTGATCAGAATCCAGTGTATAAATACATCTCCTTTTGGCAAATACATGGCACGTAATGACAGAGAAGCCAGATTTGGAAAGCAGAGGCATGATTTTTATTTTTTTCCATATTCCTTTCAAATTCACTGCCTTTCTCCTGGTACCCAGCGTGACCTTTCACAAGTTCACCTCTGCTTGCTCCTCACCCCATACCTTCCCCTTGCTCCTGCTGCTCCAGAATAAGAGCTAATCTTTGTATAGTCCCAATTCAGATGTTCCAAACCCCTATTTATTACAAGACTGTAACAGAATTTATCTTCTTCAAAACAAAGTTGCTGATTTTCTTCATTCCACGTGGGCCTACTGCAAGAAAATATTGATTTCCCAAGTAAGCAGCAAAAATGAAAAGTTACATGTGGTATATACAATACTCTGCTATAATTTTCATCCATCTGGGTTTATATCATATCGCTGGGATAAAATCCAGCCACTTTTCTCCAGAGGATCAAGGCCTGCTTTCTATTTCCAAGTGCACCAAAGTTTATGATGGGTTAAAAAATAATGTATCCATGATCACATTTTATCCCACAAAGAAATTGTTTTTCCCCTTCATATTCCTTTTCTATCTCTTTTATATATTAAGTTATAAGCTGGTTTTATTTTATTTTTCTTGGCTTTGGGAGTTTCTTGTCAAATACACCAGCTGTTCTTGTACCATGATTACATACACTTAAGCATCACAAAAAAGCAAATGAAATTGAGCACGCAAAGCCTTTCGCTCCATAAGTTTTCTCATGAGCAAAACAGTCTTTGAGGTTGTTTTATACTGTTTATATAAATATAATTGTATTTTTTTTTTGATCTCTCTGTGTAACCCTGTATACAACCTACCCTGGAGGTCTCGAAATGCTGTCTCTCTAACATGCAGCAGTTATCAAAAAGAAGAATGATTAATCAACAGTATCGTCTCAAACACTACTTTTACTTTTGCTGACTTCAGCTTCAGAAGAGTCAAATATAGGGAAGATCCACACAAATGTAGAAAAAGTGACTCTATGTACAGAGGATTTCTTGCACGTGTTCAACATTAAGGTATAGATTATTTTCTTTGTAAAAGATTATTAAGGAAATCATGCTTTTGATACACAAACAATGATGAACAGGGAAACACCGCATTGTACATAGTTGTATAACACAAAATGAGGTGATTCATCACAAAGCAAAATGTAACATCCTCCAAACTGTATCTAAATGATAAATAATCCTTCACTATTTTAAGACAGAGACATTGCTTGCTGTCTTCAAAGTCTTCTTTTAGCCAAATCTTTCACAATTCTTCACAGTTAAGCCTGAAAAGGTGAGTTTTATTTTGCTACTTCTGATTTATGCTTTACAGGGCACAGAGGTTTTCCAAGTCTAGAATGCTGCTACTGACTTGCCCTTTCCTAGACAAAAACTCTTGCCAGGATAAGAATGAGTCTAGAAAGACAGGCAGATCTCCTTCTCCACTTAACTGAGAATTATTCAGCAAAATTGTGTTCACAGACATTGTCAATGGCAAATTGTTCGCAGGCCAAGGGAAGATCCTTTATTTAAAGAATGCACTAAAATACACCTACCTGCTGTCGAATTTCTTCTTCCATCTTCACGGGAGACCCCAGCTCTGCAACTTGTTTGACACCTTCACTGGCATACCCTCCGTACTCCCACAGGATGTAGTTCTTGGAGTGAGAGCTACCAATGATCGCAGACCAGTGGTTGGTGCGTCCTGTCCAGGGAAAAAACAAAACAAAACAGAACAGAACAAAACAAATCAAACAACCACCAAGATGGCTTCAAAGTGTAATTCCTGACTTTTAATAAAGTTTTGAAGTCGCCACCCTTGAGGCTTTTGCATGCTGTCAGTTCTCACTGCACCAATACACCGCATCTTTAGAGCAGTAAGAACAAGCCAGTGGCTGACAGAAATCGAGCATAAAGCAGCCCCTCAAAACAAATAGGCTTACTATAATTTTTCTTCACCAAAGTTCTCACTTCAGGAAGTTGAGGGAACTTTTAATTTTACGTTTCTATGTCAAATATTTTTGAGAAGGAAACCGTCAAGGGAAGACTTCAGTGGTCACCCTCAGATTTAACAGCAAGTTTTCTTCCTTACTGAAGGCAGCAAAGAAGTAAATTTTTCTGTATTCAGTTCTATATTCACTGAGTTTTCTTGCTCAGATTTCCCATAATGCAAGAGTTGTAGAGCTTAGCAAAAGGATTCCCATTCTTGTTTCTTGTCTTGTTGAACAAAAAAACCAAACCAAACCAAACCAAACCAAAAGTTTAAAGAAAAAGATGTTAGAGAGCTAAGATGGAATTGAAAAGAGAATTGAGCAGAAATAAGGAGTCACAGAAGCCCCACAGTACTGGAAATAAAAATGAATTCACTTAAGTGTCAAATAACCTTTTGTAGATATATGGGCTGGAAGGAAAAGGGTGAGAAAATGAACTGCTCACATAAGCAGACAGTCTGGTAACAAGGCAAGGACTGTAGGAGATGAGGAAGTCAGAATGATGGAGTGAGACAATATTTAACATTTTTCTTTGCAAAGCGAAAGGTAGAGAGCAGCAGTAAAAACAGCTGCAAACTGAATAAATGAATGAAAAATGAATAATGAAGTAAATAAAAGGAATGCAAATTTAAGATGTGAGGGGTGGAACAATGAAATTGAAAAAGACAGTGTAGAGAATTGTATAAAGTCAGATGCAGGAACCTAATCATGGGAGAGTAGAAAATAGATTAGAAATAAAAAATCAACACCAACAGCAGGGGAAAAAAGCTAGAAAAGTGTAGGAAGCAGAATAGATAGATGAGGGAGATGGCCTAGCAGAGCAGCACACAGAGCCTTCATAGCTTCCTTAGTCCTAAACTTGCACCAAAATACACTTACAGAGCTCTGAATTGTAGCAGGCCTGAAGTTTTCAGAATCAAGCAAAGCTAATCAGTAATTGCCCCCTAAATGTGGGAAAAAACCAAACTAAACCTCCCCTCCTCTGTAGCTGGAGAGCCTGCAATGTCAGAAGATGGTGTTTTGGTCTGAGACCTAGGAATTATTCCTTAAATATACAGTGGCACCCTGTGAAAGCAGAGAGATGTTGTCACTCATCTCCAGTGATGGGAACTCCAGCTTTGCCCATCCTCTCTCCCTGGCACAGGGCTCTGACTGCCCCACGAGCCACAGACAGCAGCTTGCCCTGAAACGCAGCAAGTGCCACTGAAGCTTTTTGAGAGAGAATAGTCCCTACAAAACAAAAATGTGTCACCGCAGAGAGGAACCTGAGTGCCCGTAAGTCTTTAGTCAAACGGATAAGGAATTGTTCCCTGTGCTCCAAAGCTTCTCTCTCTCCCTTCCCTGAGCAGGACAGGAACATCTGATGCCTTTGCCACCAGAGCACAGCCTCCTCCACCAAACATCCCTCCCTAAAGATGTTGGCTCTGCGGAGGAAGCTCCTGGCCCACCCACCTGCCCAAATGAGCTGTTCAAAGTCACACCACATCTACCCGAAACTTTTCACAAAACTCTGCTACTCTGTTTCACTCCTCGCCTTGAACCATCCATTTCTTGTGAGAGGGAAGAGACAACTTGATATTTCCTAAGCTTTTTCCTCCAACCATCAAAGAAACTTCTGTACATGAGATAATCTGAGCAGCACGAGGCCAGAGCAATTTTGCATCCAACGTCACTCTCCAGGTCTTAAGACAGCAAACAGAACACTGACAGCTTTCCAGTGCTGTTATTTCACTTCATTCTTTTAGTTTTGAGTAGTTCCTCAATTTATGCCCCTATTTGTGTATTTTTTGCAGAAAAATCGAGGTGCCATCACAACATGAGACTTTATCCTCTGCCACATTTCATAGATGTGGTCACATCATATCATGATGAAGAGCATGTAGATTTCTGTTATCAAAAATGGGTCATATCCAGACAGAATAAATGCTTTGCACAAAGCACGTATTCTTTAGGGTTTTTTTAAAGCAAATTAGAAGATAAGTTAAAGAAAAGATGTAAAATATGAAGTTTATGATCGGCTTTCTATTCCAGCCTTATTGATGGTACAAGAACAGAGCAGAATTTGTTATGTGGTGGCTTGGCAAATAATTAGTGATTTACCACAGCCCATAATGAGTAACATTTTATTTTACCGTAATTACTGCACAAGCTCAACATTTTAAAGAACAATGCCAATGACTAGTTTTCATTTTTAACATCACTATAACGGGAGGAGATCTTTTCCTCAACTTTCAGAAATCTTAATGTAAAATCTTATTAGCTGTTATTACTGGGATTAATTGTGTAAGTACCAAATAGGTATTTTTTCACTTTTCCAGTATAAGAAATATATTGATTTAATTCACCATTTTGTAACAGGAGAGAGACAGCAGGCTACAGAGGGCTCTGTTGTAGCAAACTATTGCAACTTGCTTATTTTCCATCATGCAGCCATACCCTTCACAAGTTCACTGACTTGGCTGTAGAAGAAAAGGCCATTTATACCCAGTATTACATCACTAAGTCGCAGTAATTTCACAGCTTTCAGTCACTTTCTCATGGCCTATTTCTAACCACCAGCTGAATCCATGCAAATAGCTCACATAAAGTTCACACTCAGCAGATATTTAAATCATCCAATAGCCTAAAAGAGCATTCCTGCAATTATTGGCTTTGCTTATTTTATCTCCCACATATTATGCTGACCAATAGTATTTGAACAATGCTGTGCTTCAAACTCAACAGAAGCAATATTGCTTAGGCTGTTAAAACTACGAGCTGATACAAACCATATTTGAGTTATATGAGGATATTCTGACACTCTGACAACAATAATATTTTTTTAAATCAATATAAAAAGTCTCTATAATAAACATCAGCCACAGAAAACATAACAAAGTTTAAAGACCTGTAAATGTGACTCATATTCTTAAATACTTTCCTAGCCTTTTTTCCCACAGACTGTGGAGTCAGTAATGAAAGACCAAGTGCATAACACACATTTTTGTAACTACAGCTTTTTACAGATATTTGGGTAACTGCAGAAAGCAAACTTGCAACAAAAATACCTATTCTGTAGTTCAGACACTTAAAAATCCAGACAGGCAAAGTTCAGAAGGTGTTTTTCTTTTGGGTAATCAACCAACAAAGACAAAGAAGACAGAGTATTCTTAGTTCTATATACACAATTAATGTCCTTGGACACCCAGATTCAAAACTCACCAAATTTAACTGAAATAATTCAAAACACTTTGAAGTAAAACAAACTGGATAGATTGGCATGGCTGAAAAATCAAAATATTAGTGTGTTACCCATGCTTTCTGGCCTTTTTCTTAAAGTCTTGTCTCTTATGTCTACATTATAAGCCAATCTAAGCTTTCAATAAGGAAAAAAACCAAAAGAACCTTTCTCCTCACAAAGATATCTTGCAAATACAGTCTCATACACACCTTAGCTCAAAATGTCAGGCAAATCAATGGAACTCACTGGTAATTTATAGTGCAGAAAGATCCATTGATTTTCACTGCTGAATGCCAGCAGGATTCCATGTACATCATAATTGACACTGCAGAGCTGTAAATAAGTGACTCCGTGTCCCACAGCCAGCTCCAACCTTCTTCAGGGCCCCGGGACGGTACAAGCAAAGGAATGATACTCACGTGGAAAATCTTTGGGGTGTGTTTTTTCTGACCAGTTTCCATAAAATGTCAGCCTGTATTTGGCGGTTCCACAGGCACAGCAGTCCAAAATTGGTTTGTCAGTCACACCTTCCAAGGTTGAGTCTGAAAAAGCATCAAAGTACCCATGGAAAACGGCTACAACTCTAAACCAGTGAGGACAGTGAAGCTGCCATAATAAACACTCCAGGAAATAAATCTGAGTTAAATATAGGTGGTTTTCGTGCTTAGTTTTAAGTTTAGCATTAGACTAAACTACAATCCTGAAATATCTGCCCCATATTTACAAGTTGATGAAATGATTTAAAGCTGCATTTTTTAAGTAGAAGGCATTAATATTTCAGTTGTCTTCAGATTCAAAAGGGGTTTGTTTCTGGTTGTTGTCTTTGTTTCTGGTTGTTGTTTGATAGGGACAAACCTCAGTGGATCTCAAAACACAAGAGGCTGGAAATTTCTGACAGCCAAAGAACACGAATTCTCCAGTGGGGTGCAATAACCAACTGCAACATTAAGGTTTACAGAGTAGCCCAGGATTCAGAAACCAAAGTGCCCTGGAAACCAATAGATCTCACACAAAGAGTAAAGGTAAAAAGTTGCAAGCATCACATTTAGGGGGAGGCAAGGAAGATCGGATGAGATGCAGTACAGGTGATAAGGAAGAACATCACTGAATGGAAGATCTCAAATTTGAACCTGGATGAAATTGTCCAAGACATCCAAATTTTAGTTTGAGACAATGAGTTAAGAGAAATATACAAAGCACAGCAAGGAGGTCAGAAAGATGTTTTACTTTAGCTTACCTTGCTCACAAATTTTTTTGGTGAGAGAGCCCTCATCTTGAAAATAAATTATTCGCTTCTGCACAATACTGGCTCTATAAAGGGGAAAAAAATCAAAACCAAACTGTTTGAAAGATATTTATTTCTGAAAGCAAAAAGAAAATGCGTGATAAATTAGCAAAAGGAGAGAACTTGACTGCTAAGAATGGTTATACTTCCCTGTACTGACAGCACATATACACAATACGGGATTACAGATGAAATATTTTTATTTCAACTTGCATTTTCATTTCATCACATTTTACAGAAACCTGAAATACTTTTACCCCTGGAGAAGTGGTCATAGGCATATGGTGAGGACCCGTGTTCTTGAAATGCATGACAGTCAACCGAGCATTCAATATTTCAATCAAATCTTATATTAAAATACTGAAGTTATAATCAATTTCAGTCAGAAAATAGCACAGCTAAAGTAAGCAGCTGCTCATAGGAAATTACATGGCATTCTAAAGAGATAAGTACTTCTGATATTTGACAGCAACTCAGTGCAAATATCATGTAAAACAGAAGGTAGAAAAAGAGCTAGCATAAGGTAAAGTCTTTGAAAGCAATTCACAGGTTCCAAAAGACAAGCTGCTTTAAAATTAATTAAATCTACAATATTTTATTGAGGCTTATAGTTCAAACAAAATGTAAATTTCCAAGCCTCTGTGCGTCAGTTCCTCAGTTGAGGGGGCTGGATATATTTAGTTCCAAATAAACTTTAACTAGCTTCTTTGAGCATTTTTAACTTTAACAATTTGATTCACATGTAAACTTTATCTTCTTTCTATAAGAAAACAGATTTTGGTTAAATTCGAAGACAATCTGTAGATAGAGAGCCTCCTAAGGACAACATGCTTTGGGAGCTGGCACTCTTCCTTGTTTACCAGTACGAGTACACGTTCTTCTAGCAACATTTTGTACCATCACTTGTATTTAAAACTCTAAAGAGCAAGGGCCAATTTCTTGTCTTACTTCAGTATTAGTCAAATAATTCTCTTAATCTCTCCAGAACTATTCCTCACTCATGGCAGCTCAAGTGAGAAAAGTAAGACTGTATACGCTCAGATGTGTTGTTGCAGCCAAGGAACCTTCCTTTGAAAACATCCAACCCATAAAATTATCGAAAATAAAATGCATTTTTACTGTGCTTTCTTTGCCAAGATGCAAGGCCAGAGTAGGAGAGGAAGGAATCCTTCTTTTCACCTTATAAAGCACCCAGGAGAATAACTGGGTTTTGCAAACCTCTTAAAGCTACATCCACCTGAAAAGGGTGCAAAAAACTCTTAATCGTTGGCAGGGCTGGCATCTCCTGAAGGAAGATGTGGGAAAGGGCAACAAAGGTAACCGAGCAACACTGGGGAAAAGCAGCGTGAAACACAGAAGAGCAAACTGAATTTTACTAAAAGCAAGGACACGATTGACCTGCCACTGTTTGGTGAGACAAATATCCTAGGCCTCATCTTTAGAAGGGATAAATCAGAGCCTGGAGCAAATAGCAGCAAGTGAATGAAACCCAGGATTAGCTGTCTTTTATTGATATGGGAGCTGCCAAGGCATAACTTAAAGGGTGGCAGAGGACACTGACCAAGTCTGTGAGAAACTTCCTGAGAAACCTTTTCTGGGTTTTCTAACAAGAAATAAGGAGGAAAAAATAAAACAAACATCACTACTGCAACTACTGCTAGGAAAAATAGAGCCCAATGGCCAATCTGTGACAGTGGCATGCTACCTTAATTTTTCCAGCCTTCACACTGAAAGCCAAAGCCAAATTCAAAGACTTTTTGGATGCTACACTGCAAGGCGACAGAAAGTGGGGGCACAGGAAATGCCATGCTGATACAAGGAAAAACCTCTCTCACCCTGAGGATAATCAGAGAGATTTAACCCTGGAATGGGCTGCTCAGACAGTTTGTGCAAGCTCCATCTCTGGACATGCTCAAAACTTGATCAGCTCCGTGACTTGGCAACCTACTGAGGGAACAACCAAACTGATGGAACAACACCTACTTCAGTAGAAAAATGGACTAAATGACTTCCAGAAGTCTCTTTCAACCTAAATTATTCTATTATCTTAATCCAAACGAACACAAAATCAGCTGTTTGATAAAGATCTCGATTTTGCAGATAACAAAGGTATTATGGGTATTTGAGAACCAGTTACCACTTATTTTAGAAAAATAAAATAGAGAAAGATTGTTTGAAGCCTGAAGTGTACTTGTATTATTCTTTTTGCTGCAGTTAGACTGTCACTGTAAAATGTCAAGAGAACAGTTCCTTTCCTAATAACAAAAGCTTCACAGCTTTCTGAGTCATTGTCTCTTCAGCTGTTTTTGAAACTATATGGTGAGCCAATAATTTAAATGGGAAGTTTTGTACTGATTCCTAATGCACCAGGATGGGCACATTATACAGCTGCACAAATATCAACAGCAGGCACAGAACTTTACAAACACTCAATCATAAATTATTTTAAAATATTAATTGTTTTAATAACCAGCCTCTAGGCTGAACACAGACAAAAGCATCTGCCCAGTGTACTTGCTAGCTTTTATGGCTACTCGTGTTTCCCTATATTATTTTTGACATAATTTTTATTCTTCTATTAAAGTTTCGATCTTTGGGGTAAAGACTCTTTCCTTTGGCTTTGAGGCTTACAAAAACCAGCTAAAAATGGAATGGCTAACTTCTAGAGAGAGGCAAGAAAGCTTCTAAGAATTTGCACAAGGTACACATCTGCTTAGTCTACCTAAACCCTTCCCCCCACTTCAAACATCCAGGGCTGTCTGAACTTAATGGGAAGGGGTAATCCAAGAGCTTTCCCTCCCATATTAATATATATAAGTGGATCTTCAATTTCTTGTTTTTCTTATTGACATTTTTGTCTCTCTGACATTTATCCGGATCAACAAGTCTTCAGGAAGCCCACTGAGGCAAAAAGCTTCTTGAAAATGATGGGTTAAGACAAAACAGAAAAAGGAAACAAATTTGACTCAAAAAATCAGTTTGTTTCCCAATTTCTTCAAGGCGAGACTTCGGGATTTGTGCTAAAGGTTTTCCATCACCAAGCTAAGGAACAAAACTCTACTGTACAGGCATATCTACACCCGACAGCACCTGCTTTTATTAAAGAAAACCAATCAAATGAATTGTCCAGAAAGTGTCATTATTTCTGTTTTCTAGTTCTCACAGCAAAACAAAAGAATATCTAGTTACTTCTGCAATATTTGCTTTGGCAACACTACTTTGGAATGTCCCTGTCCTGGCTCAGTTTGGTCAGACCACATCCAAGGGCAGTGTGAAAACTCTGCCTTGAAAGACCTCCATGGAATAAGAATTCCCTCTGCAGCACAGTTCCACAACAATTGTACCATCCTGCTGGGAAAAGCTCTGCCAAAGACACAGAAATTGCATTTGGGATATTAAGAAACAGGAAATGTCATAAACCATAAAAATTCAGACCAACCTTGGGAATGCTCCAGTTCGCACCAGAAACAGAGGAGTCAGATTGGGGGTTTTTTGTGGGTTTTTTGCTGGTTTTTTTCCTATAGAAACAGCTTTACATTATTTTCCTCACTCCTTTCGTCAAATCCTACCATGAAAAGAAATACTCTTATTTTAAATTACCTCTGTGGGTGTAGTGATGTGACAAAAGAAGTAAGGAAGAGGATTTGCAAGAATTGTTCCTATGACATTTTTAAAGCTTACATCAAAACCATTAAGTACAATATTAGAGTTGCATTTGAATAAAACAGGTTTTGTCAGAGCTGGTGAGGATACCCCGAGTTTTACTTGGATATTGAGAAATAATAATAAAGTACTGAATTGCAGATAAGACACTTTTTCCTGCCCTAGATTGCCTGTGAGTTAACCTTGTCTTGCCCTTCTAGCTATCAAAATTATTTTCTTTAATTATTCCATGCCTCGCTGATTTAATTACAGTGTGATAAGTTGCTTCCCAACCCAGAAAGCTGCTGAGAACAATTAACAGCATGTTAAGTTTGTTCTCTTTTTTGGGTTTGTTGTTTTTTCAGAGAGAAAGAACTTCTAAGTATAGAATTTACTTTAACACTAGAAAGTGATGTGAAAACCACAGATTTACATTGACTGTAATTTTCTTGGTGCTACCGGGTTTTGTCATTCCGAAGCATAATTCAGAATGTTCTCATTTTATTTCCTTCTGTGTTGTCTTAGAAAAAAGCCAACCCTGTGTTTCTGACAAGCACATACAAGGTCAGGGAAAGCACAAACTCCCAGAAGTTTGCCAACAACATTTACTTCTTTTTTGAATATTTAGGATACTTTTATTAAAAACAAATTAAAATTCCTCTGGAAGTCTATATAACCCTTTAGCTAATAGATGCCCAGCAATTTTTACACTGATAGTATATTTGACAACCACAATCTTCGAAATAATTTTCAATGAGGAAAGTGTGCTGTCTCAGCCAGGACAGGCTCCATCTACACCAGAATCTGTCAGCAGCCATAATATTGACAAAGGTCAATACTATAAAAAATTGCAGCAAATTATTCCTTTTTTTAATGTATAACTTAGAAGCTAAAACAGAAGATGCATTTTTGTTGTAATTTTGTGGGTTTTGTTCATTAGTCTGTTTTTAAGTGTGGTGTTAGCACAGTTTGAACAAACCAACCAGACTTGATATTTGATGTTGGATAAAACACAGTAATATTAACACGAAGTTGATCAATGTTGCCATAATTCCACATTTACATCCCTGCACAAGATGAGGAGCAGTTCTCCAATAGATTACTCACATGAAAAACAATAAAGCGTTTTTACTTCTAAAAGCTTCAGTACAGACACCAGAGTCTCCTTCGTCAGTTTCATTTCTCAACATTTCGCATATACTGTCAGAAAATATAATTCAGAGAAACCCCACAGCAAGAGCAAAGTACTCTAAAGCTTATCTTAGAAATTTCCTCTTGCTTTCCAAGTCCTTTTGGTGTTCTTCATGTCATACTCGGGTCTGCCACCACACACCTACACAGGAGCTCACTGACTTCAGGACTAATTTGGCCATCATCTATTATACAACAAAGAGCTCTGAGGGAAAACACAGCCATACATGCTGCTATCTGATATTTTTGCTCAGAAAATCTCTCTGTTCTTTACTTGAATGGCCACAGGATGTAAATGTTACATCTAAAATCTTCAGGATAAAAAGTCCTACTGGGACGATAATTTCTGACAGGAATGCTACACCTATTACTTGCAAAAAAAAACCCCAAAAAACAAACAAACAAGAAAAAAAGCAACATCACTTAAAGCCCTTTGCTGTTCATGGGCTAGATCTTCACCAAGGATTTTGATAGTCACCACTTTTTGTAGCAATCTCCTTGAATTTCAGAGCTAAGCATTATAAATTATGCTGCAAAGGGAAGTCAGAACAGATTGGATAGGACCAAGTGTTTGGAGGATGGATTTGTTATTCTAAGTAGCAGTTTTGTAGAGTAGATGGAAGCAATCTACCGAAGGTGGGACTATGTGGATGCTGAAAAGCTGCTGGCAGGGAAAAATCCAGCATTTTACAAGTATTCTGTGAGAAAGTTGTTGGTTCTCACACAAACAAGCAAGACAGTTTTCTAAACATCTTGCAGGTGTTGTTTGTTATGAATCTAAGTAGAAATTATTTTAAAAATAAGTTTCATTAAATCCAGCCAATCGCTTGGAGAGGTGGTTGGACCAGAGACCGGTGATCTTTTGCCACATACCAATGCGAGGGTTATATAAATCCTGCCTGTAATTAAATAAATAATTCACTTTCTCTCAACCTTCTCCCCGGCTTGGACCTTCATTTTTCCTCGCTGTGTTGCAACAGTGACAGGACTGCAGGTTTTTTTTCAAGCTAGTGAGCCCAAAGTCCTATTACCTGATAACTGAGCTAACTCGTGATAAGAACCAATGGAAGGCACTTGTGTACTAACTAACAAATCCTAAAAACAACATGAAAAAGAAAAAAAAAAACCCTTATCAAGCTGCAGTTTATTTCTGCTTAAAAGGTCTGTGCAACCTGCATGACACTCACCCACTTGCACAGGGAACTTAAATGCTTGATTTCTTTTCATGTTCAAGCCGTGCCCCCTTTGCCAGCCTGTTTCACCAGATATGGCAGGATGGGGAAGGAAACCAACCACGCAGGGAAAGGCCCCATCTCAAACCCTCCCACATGTTCCTTCACCTGTCCCCAAATTCCCTACTCAACCTGAGGTCACTGCTTGACCTCTGTTGATTTTGCCACTATTGCACAGCCCACGTGGACAGCTGAGGCACAGCAAAAGCATGTTTTCCTTTTTACAGCATTGCTTTTAATCTTTATATCCTACTCATATTCCCCTCCCCTCTTGAATTACCTTTCCGCCAACTCCAGGTCGGGGCAGCAAAAAAACAACCACCACTTTTGTAATATATTTTTTAAAAAGCCAAAATAATTAAAATTTAAGCATGACCGTGAGCGCCCAGCTAATGAAGCCAGAAGAAATTCCCCAAAACTTTAGAAAAATTGTTCTAAATCTTTAATACTTATAAAGCATGAAGTAAAAGAGTTTGATGATAAAACATAACAGAGCTGTCATTTTCCTACTATTTTTTAGAAGTTGCATTCTCCTATTATTTTTTTAAAAGTTGTGAACTAGCAATACACTGAAATTGTGTTTAAATTAGTAAATTATTTACTTGTACAGCCAAAAATTTATTTGTCAAAAGCAATATCCTAACAAAGCCCACCCGTTGATAAAATACTGATTAGTGGATAGTCAGTAGCAGGAATCTAGATTGGAATAAAATATTTGATGTTTTCAAATCTGAAAAAAATCTTCACTTCATTAGAATTGACAGGAGCCTGAAGGTGAATGCCACAATTAATGGAACAAATTAACACCCACTGAGACAAAGATAACTTAATTTAATATTAAAGTGCTTAATACTGCTTCTTAAAAAAGACCTCACTGTTATGAATGCATTTCCCTGAGGAAGATTTTGCTGCAGTGTCTTTAGTACTTGAGGTTAAGTCGTGGGACTGGAACCATCAGAAGAGACTTGGCAGTTCTTTAGCGCAGCTGAGACACAGATTTCATCTGTCAAGAATTAATACCTGTAACAACTGAATCTCATCTACCTAGGCTGTTCTGAGAGCTCTCCCTGACAGCTGGGACTGCACAGCCTACTGAACATTCAGCCACACGGTGCCAGGAGGTGCTGGGTGTTTATGCTGAGAGACAGAAGTGCAGAGAAATGAAAGAAAATAAAGATAAAAGGGGTGATATCGGTTCCTTCTCCGCTTCCCTCATTCTGAAGGGGCAGCACAGGGGAAGAAGGCACACTCAAATTGTACTTGAGAAATAGCTGAAGGACCACCCCGATCATACAACACATGATTATCAAAGAAAGATCAAATTGATCCATTAAATGTTTCTACATAATTAGGGTGGTTTTCAGCAAGCTTCTCCACCTTCCCATTGTTTAGCATCTGCTCGTGGCTAAGAACAGTGTCAGAGCAGTGTCTCGAGCTCATACAACTGTTCTGCTTGCAAAAATTCCTCGTACTAGGGATTTGTAGCAAATATTATTGGCAAACTTTGGTACACAGATTTTTGGAGAATGCAATGGCAGGGAACCTGTGCATCAGGGTCTTTGCTTCAGCCCTATAAATGCCAAAATCATACAACCTTCTTATGTCTGATTCGCTGCCAACACCAGTGATTGCACTTTTGCTACAACAGAGCGAGCAAATGATGGAGAAAGAAGAATTGCTAACCACATGAAAATCAGAAAAATACTCTCAGGGATAAGGTAATAGCAGCATTGAAGGTACAGAAACAGAATAGAAAATGGATCAAAAATTGTCCAAGACATGCATTGGAAGGGCAAATACCAAGCCTAGGTGTATCTCTTTGCTGCAGCAGTGGATTGCCAGGCTGCAGGTGTGATTACATTTAAATGATAAACATTAACCCCCCAGATCACTGTGGGGTAATGAAACTCCTTGGAAGATTGTGATTCCTTTTCACGGTGATTTTAAGCATTTTCTACACAACAACATAGAGCAGCAGGGAGAGGAAACAAGCCCTACAGTCTCAAGGAGCTTTTTGCCTCAGTGGGGTTCCTGGAGTCTCGTTGATCTGGATAAAGGCCAGCATTTCATGGGGAAGTGATTACAACTGTGCTTAGAGGAGCAGGGATTAAGCAAAAGATCCAGAGTCTGTATCTCCCTCAGTCATCGGGACAAGGAGAGCACATGAATAAGACTATTAAAGGAGCACTGTGAACAGAAGTAAGCAGTAATGACAGGGATTAGAATGATAAATCACCCTTTATATTCAGAAGCAGGCATAGACTAGGAACTGGAATTCAGCCCTACCACATTTTATTTGGAACAAAAGTGCAGTTAACGAGATTCCTAACTTCATTAGAAACTCCAAGAGGGAGATGTTTTAATGCGAATAATTGAGATACACCAAGTGCGATCAGACATACAGGAGGAAATAGAGCAAGGGCTCAGACACTGTGGAGACAAGCAGGGGTGCTCCTTCAGGCACCTGTATGGGAAACAGGTGAACCCATTATGGGTTTGAGATTGACACCCAAGCAGTGCCATTTAAACATTTCCAGGCGTTGGTCTAGATTTTGAAACTGAAGCAACAAAGAAAACAAATCTCCTGATCTTCTAGACAAAAATAAAAGGCATAACTATGTGACTGTTTATTTTGGTGAGGAGTCATTTGCTGCCACCAAACATTCAAGCTGAAAAAGAGACAGATAAAAAATTACATGCTTTGAAAACTAAAAACATACAAACATATAAACATAAAACCAGATACACTGATGTTGAGAGTGTTTTGAAAACCTAGATGTGTCCCACAATCTTATGCTCCTGGTGGGTGACACTCTAGTGACACCTGACTGACTTTCTTCTGAAGTTAATTACCCACTTCAGTTTCACTTAAATAGAAGGGAATTGCAGCCTGAATTTCTTACGAGGCATGAGTGGCCACTGGAAAACCAAAAAATTATAAGGACAGCACTTAGAACTTTATTCTCACTGAGTCAAGTAGCTTCCTGAAAAAGACAATGCAGACAACACATACCCAAGAACCTGTCAAATTTGCCTCCTCTTCAGTTTAGCTTTGTTTTACTTACTTGCCTGAACATATTAAGCACTTTGTGAGTCGAACTGTGTGTGGCAGAAGTGTAGATTACTATTATAAAACCAGGAAGAATGGTAAATACTTGTGTTTCTTCGCCATATTGAAGACAACGTTTTGGCCACAATTAAAGTCAAGAAATTAGATAAACGCCTTTCACTAATATTTTGCTACTTAAATCTGACAAGAAAGACAGTTTCTTTTTGAGCAATCATGAGGTGTTGGTGCCTCAATACCTTTTCATGCGGAACATACTGTTTATATGAATTTCTTGTATCATCATACATCTACTCTGGCCACCATTGCAAGGCAGTTTCATCATTAGAGAACACATACATATCTCCCTGTATATAAAGCTAGTGTGTATTCCATTTTCAGAGAAATCTATGGGAAGAAACTGTATGACAGGTAATCTGTAAAACTTAAATGAGTTGGTACATATTAAGGTTATCATGGGGCTCCAAATAGAGCAGTGAGAGAGCATCAAGCTCGTTATCCCTCTAACGAACAGAGCTGAGTCCCTCCCTAGACACCAGCCTGTAACCCAGCCCTTTCTGCAGCAAATGAAACCCAGAAACCATTAAAAAAAAAAAAATCAAATGTGCTTTCTGGTGCATTGCAAGACTTTAAACTATATTCTGCTGGAGCAGTGAACTGATGGAGCAACAAATCCATTTCTTCGGGAAAGCAGGGCAAAAAGCATTCAGGCTGCTGCTGTTCAGAGAGCAAAGATACTTAATGCATGTCTAATGATGTAGAAAAGATGGCAAAAGTGGGTACCTAATTACTGCAAGGAAAATAAAGGAATGGCCCACCCAATTATTGGTTGAATTTGGTGTTTCAACCCTTTCACAATAGCCTTAAAATTGTCAAGCCAGGTAACGATAAAGACAACAACAATCAATTCCACGGCCAGTTCATGCAAAGAACAATTTCTTTTCTGCCTTTCAGAATTTCTAAAGAACTGCAATAATACAAATAGCTGCTCCTTTAAGGAAACAAATCAGAATTGATTTTGTGGTGCTTCACATGAAGCAAAGAATTAAGATAAATACAGTGTTCAGGTTCTGAGACCCTTAGTGATATTACACGCCACTCGAAGGGACTCTCCAACTAATAAATGCAAACTCACATGGGAATTGAAATACCATTCAATACAAGCAAGGATGGCCACGATCCAGCACCTTGTTAGTTCATCCATTTGCCTTTCATACTATAACAGGGCTGTGCTTGAAATTCTAACTGCAAAATGCGCTCTGCAGAGCTGCTCTAGATTTCTGTGGGCATGCAGACACTCCAGCAAATATTTACAGCAGCCTGCCAGAAAAATTTTTCTAATGAAAATTTCATTCCATACACTCAGTATAGATTCTTACATTTAAATGCAGGTTTACTTACATACCCCCATAGAACATAATCTTGAAATACTGATTATGTTATGAAGAAGCAAATGACCAGTTGTGCCACATTTAAGACTAACTTAAAGCAGACTTTGTAACATCTAGGAGTTACCAATGTGTTGTAAGAGTGAGACCATTCACTGCTAATCTCCATTCTTTTATCTGGGTCAACAGACATTTTGAATAATGGAGGATATTGCCAAAATGTTATAACAGTAGGTTCTACTAAAGCCTCAATCACTAGACAGGTACTGGATCAAATCCTTTGTTACTAAAACTGAAAATTAACCACGTTACACTACTTAGCTTTTTGATTACCTCCTTTCATCATCGCTCTGCTCAATTTGCTCTTCACATTCACTGGTGTGCAATGAGAACACCACCATAGTACAGTAAGCAAAACATTTTTGCATGTCAGTGGGCTCACTGGAGTCCTGATTTCAATATAGAGACCAAAATCTCTTTATCTGTAACCTGCAGAAATAATATGGCATTCTGATTCATGAATAAAATACATATTTAAAAAATGTACCATAGTACATTAAAATAATGCCTTCTGTTCCTGATACAAGACAAATCAGTTCCTTAATATGAATTATCACACATAACTTCAGGCAGTTATAAAAAAACTGGTTTCAAACATTCAGCAATAAAAAATGACAACACTTCTGATGTCATCAATAGTGACTCTGCAGTATGATCTGAAAGGAAACCAAATTATGGCTATCATTATTAGTTCTATTCCTTTTTCTCTTTGTTTCCCCTCACAAAATGACAATGGTCTTGAAGTCAAATCAAACATCTGTTTGCAAAATAAACCAGAGTGCTCCTGACAGCTGCTGCCGAATGGCAAATGTCCTACAGCTGTCGGGCTCCTAAACAATGATTTTCATTACAAACAGCAAACAACAAGCAAATTATGGAGCTGATTTTTTTCTCCATCCCACTATTTGAAATCTATGAAAATGCAGACTCTACTAGAGACTCAGTCAGAAAGAAATCAGAGCATACTGTTTTATTTCCTCCCTTGCAGGGAGCAAAATTCAGACAAAATCAGATTTCAGTAAAATACTTCATAGAACTTCCCTACTGACATGTCTTAAATCCTTTTTTGCATTTTCCTCTAGGATATGTAAATAGAATTAATAATTCATTGAGGATTTATCTTTCTCTGATGCAAATTTTGTCAATAAGGAAAACTATCGAAAAACATTTTCTTGATTTTTCCTACATCTATTTTGATTTGTAAATCAAATCTTTGTAGATTTGCACACAGGTGCATCAAACCAGCAGATTTTTTCAAAGCTTTACTTAAAATGCTTACATATTGATTACATCAGAAGTAGATGGCAGGATTTTTTAGACAGCAATGTTCTTACTTTTAAAGTAGAAGAGGTGGGCAGGGGAAGCTCCATCATAGTGCACCCTACAATCATACAGTGAAGTCAGACAGGAAAGGCCTGGGTAGTTCATTAAAGACCCTTCTGTCATCACTTTTTATGGCTTCCTTATTTATCTTCAAGTTTGGGATCAGAAAGTAGGAGCATTAGAAAGTTGCTATGCCTCATTTTCTACCTCACATGACTTTTTGAAGTGCCCGATTTGAACCCACAAGTGTCCTTAGAGCAGTGTTGGGAATCTGCAAGGACCAAGAAACTCAGCATGGATAATGGCTGGGAAATAAAGATGAAAGTTTTAAATGTCACGTGGGGTTTTTTGAAATGCCAAATTAGGACACAGGTGAATCGTGACCAGTTCTGTGTTTGTGTCCACTGTTAACCTCGACAAATAATTATTTTAAGTATTTTCCCATAAAGTCTAGAGAAGAAACGATGATGATCGAAAAAGTAACCAATATCAGTGTCTTGTCCTAAGGCATGTTGAACCTTTGTAATGCCTGAATTCCTACCCCACTGCATGACAATGCACAATCTTTTTATTTTTACAAAACAGCTCGTTTTACAAAAAGACATTTGTGGGCAAAGTACAATGATATGGACCAATGAAAGTAACTGCATGTTTCTTCAGTTTACCACAAAATGTGCCAAAACGCTGAATTTTTTTTCAAATATGAAATTATTGCAGGCATTTTCATGGTAGAATGTAAAAAAAATTTAAAATATAATCTTTCATAATAAAGCCATAACTACATTCCCCCTGTTGCTAGAGAAAGACCACCACCCTTCTCCTTACTCTGTTTTTCTCATTGTTTTTCTATTGCTTTGCTCTCCTCAAATAAACCCATCCTTGAGTAGCAAAACCATTAAGCTGTTTTGCAACACTACATCTTTAGAAACAAAACACCATATGAATGAATCGAAAAAGATTATAGAGGGTTACTTTGTTAATTGCACCATAAAATAGAAAGATTATCTAGAAGAACACAAAATTACAAGAAAATACGTTTATAACACTTTCCAAATTCACGTGCTCCCACTGTGAAGTCAAAGAAACAATGTTAAACCTGCGACAAAATGGAAGTGAAATGGCTTTTGGTTTTAAATGTAGATGTGTTGGTAGATCCATGGGGCTGCTGCCGTATATATTGAGATAAAATACACGTTTTTTACATCTACTACTAAAGCTGATATGAATATAGAAGCTGAATAGAAGCACAGGTTATCCTTTCTTCCGAACACAAGTAAACTCCCTGTAGGTGTTTCACCTATAAAATAAAGTATAGGGTTCTAGGTAAGTTTCATTGAAAAGTTTAAACTTTTGTCCTATTTGTTTAAAAAAAACTAAAATTGCTGGATGAAGAAAATACTTAATTTATTTTTAAGGAACCAGGACAACGATATAAGCTTTTCTATCCTGCAGTGGCTTATAGAAGAGTCCCTGGCCTCTAGCTGCTCTTGAGAAAACAGAGGCATTGAAAGATGAGTTTAGCTGTACATAATAGCTCAGCATAGAAGAATTAGCCCAAATCTATTCACCCCCAATCTACGTCCCTGGCCATTTAAAGCTGGGCACATTCCTGTTGCATCTCCTAAAAGTGAAGAATGGGGCAAAATGAAGGCATATCAAAAGGATTGCGTATGTAAAATTGCATGTTTTCTATCTATCAAAGGTTTCATTTGTTCTCTGGGCTGTTAGGAAGCACAGAGATATCTTAGTTTGGTATCTTAATCGCATGGAAATACACAAAGTGTCTATATAAAATATTCTATTTAAGCTATGAAATATTAAGCTATACTTCTATTATCTGTATCAAAGATGAAGTTTGGAAGCTATTGCTGGTATTTAACTGGAAGATAAAGATTTATACCTTTTCTAAAAAACTATTAGTACAGAATTTTTATAATTTCTCTGCGTGCAGAAGACTCATTGATTCTGCAAGGAAAAAGAAGAAAGTTATTTATAATATGAGAACTGTTATCTTCTACCATTCCATAAACAGATTGCTACAGAGAGCTCTTGCTAGCAAGGAAGGCAGGTTGGTTTCTCTTTTTTCTTGGCTGTTATATTTACCTGTAATGAAAAGCTGTCAGTAAATGCTTTACAACTGTGCTCAATTGCTCTGCTGTTAGCATTCTAATAAACAGTCAGGTAAAACTGGTGACATGAAGTGTCTGGACAATCTGAGAGGATGAATGGAAAAGACTGAATAACAAATTTAATATCTGATTCAAACAAGCCGGGTTTCTTTGCTGTTAGTTTTTTCCACTTGGAAAATGTGGAGGCATAATTTTATAGTGAATTTCTCATAGCTCGTCAGCTATGTGCCAGTTGTACTCATCTGCTTCAAGATAAAGAGTGTGAGTTTTCAATAAGTGTAAATCCATGAATCTCCCTCAACTACAACCCATAAGTATTCAGGAATCCCAAAAGATCATCATTTCACATCTTTTTTAGAAAATAGGGCACTTAAATTGAAGAATACATTCCACATAAAGCACTTACATAAACACCGAATTAAGTATATAGAGCAAGAATTGAGCTATGCTTTAATCAGGTAAGTATCCCAATAAATCAAGAAAAATTCTATGTATTGGGGTAAGTAGAGCCAAGCAAAGAAAAGGAAATGTTTTAGTGGTGAAAATATCAGAGAGAAGCAAAGAATCTATTTAGGGCACTTCACCAGCTTAGTCTAGTAACCTAAATAAATTAAAACCATGTCCAACTTCTCTTCCCTCTCCCAGCTCATTAATGCTGATGAGAGATCTAGGACAAGCATGAAAAGTAGAAAATTATTTTTTCAGCTGCAACTGTACATAATTCTTTGTTCTTTACTGTTTTTTAAGTTCAACTCTGCAATCATCCATCACATGTTGCTTTTATAGGGCTGGCGACAGTGTCAGATGCACTGCAGCTTCCACCTATATAAAGCAGTCTGGCAGCTACAACTTCTTTCTGTTAGAAGCAAATTTATGCAATATTGGTTTTGTGGGAATCATAATAACAACACTTTGAGCAAGAGAGATGAATTCTGAAATACATTTTTGTTCTGAGCACCTCAGTTTGGCACTCCTCACAAACACTCCTCTTAATGCAGTGTTAATGACTTGGTCACATATTAATTTACACACCACAGAGCTGCTCTTATGGATTTTGGGCCTTGTTATCCAGGTGCCTCGTGCTCTGATTCTGGCCCAGGGATCTCATTACGAGTTTTGAGTGAAATTTGGCTGCATACCAAGACAGTTTGAGGATGTGTATGTAGTTATGAACTCCTGAAGCTTTATGACATTTGGTTCTTCTTTCAGTCTCTCCAGCAACACATTTCAGAGCAGTGTTTACTCAGAGTGACAGGCCAAGTGACCTGAATGAACAGAATGCTTGAAGTTACAAGAAAT
>VZRR01006231.1:169987-201378 GCA_013398015.1 Oreocharis arfaki | reverse complement strand
CTGTTAGTTTTTTCCACTTGGAAAATGTGGAGGCATAATTTTATAGTGAATTTCTCATAGCTCGTCAGCTATGTGCCAGTTGTACTCATCTGCTTCAAGATAAAGAGTGTGAGTTTTCAATAAGTGTAAATCCATGAATCTCCCTCAACTACAACCCATAAGTATTCAGGAATCCCAAAAGATCATCATTTCACATCTTTTTTAGAAAATAGGGCACTTAAATTGAAGAATACATTCCACATAAAGCACTTACATAAACACCGAATTAAGTATATAGAGGAAGAATTGAGCTATGCTTTAATCAGGTAAGTATCCCAATAAATCAAGAAAAATTCTATGTATTGGGGTAAGTAGAGCCAAGCAAAGAAAAGGAAATGTTTTAGTGGTGAAAATATCAGAGAGAAGCAAAGAATCTATTTAGGGCACTTCACCAGCTTAGTCTAGTAACCTAAATAAATTAAAACCATGTCCAACTTCTCTTCCCTCTCCCAGCTCATTAATGCTGATGAGAGATTTAGGACAAGCATGAAAAGTAGAAAATTAATTTTTCAGCTGCAACTGTACATAATTCTTTGTTCTTTACTATTTTTTCAGTTCAACTCTGCAATCATCCATCACGTGTTGCTTGTATATGACTGGCAACAGTGCCAGATGCACTGCAGCTTCCACCTATATAAAGCAGTCTGGCAGCTACAACTTCTTTCTGTTAGAAGCAAATTTATGCAATATTGGTTTTGTGGGAATCATAATAACAACACTTTGAGCAAGAGAGATGAATTCTGAAATACATTTTTATTCTGAGCGCCTCAGTTTGGCAATCCCTCATAAACACTCCTCTTAATGCAGTGTTAATGACTTGGTCACATATTAATTTACACACCACAGAGCTGCTCTTATGGATTTTGGGCCTTGTTATCCAGGTGCCTCGTGCTCTGATTCTGGCCCAGGGATCTCATTACCAGTTCTGAGTGAAATTTGGCTGCATACCAAGACAGTTTGAGGATGTGTATGTAGTTATGAACTCCTGAAGCTTTATGACATTTGGTTCTTCTTTCAGTCTCTCCAGCAACACATTTCAGAGCAGTGTTTACTCAGAGTGACAGGCCAAGTGACCTGAATGAACAGAATGCTTGAAGTTACAAGAAATCCAAAGGTAAGTGTTCAAAAAGCTCTAACTGGAGTTCATTTGCCCTCAGAGTTTTGAAGCTTGAGAGGAAGAGGACGGTCAGAATCCACGAGAAGGTTGGAAACTGAGTGTTATATCCAAGGCCTAACCTGTGGAATAGAACTGAAGTTGTCCTCATGGACATGACAGCTCTGCTCCAGTAGCACAACTGTCTAAAAGATTTTGCTTGATATACACTAAATATGCCACAGTTTTTATTTAGAAGGCTGAAATTCTTTAAAATTCTTCTACTCTCTGATTACATGCAAATAGGACCCAGTGTAATTAAAATCATGAAGATAATTACATATTCAGGAAAACAGGAAGCTCCACACTTTTCCTCAAAAACTATACAGCATTTCCCTAGAGATGGCTCAGAACACATTTCCAGAAACAAACAGCAGAGACAGTATGATGAACACAGTGCATTTCTGCAAGTACTGATGGTAATGAACAGTATTTACAGATACCAGATTTTAATTTGTTGGTTGTTTAAGCACAATATGTATAGCAGAAATAAATAACTTGTCCTCAGGAACTTTTGCTGCATTTACCAAACAAGTCACATGAGTTGTCTGAGAATTCAATCATTTCACAAGCCAATCACAAACTGCAGTTTCTCCTCTAAATGGTAAATTGAATACCACTTATCTGCGTGTGGCCATCATTTACTGTGTTTAACAATTAATCTCAGCCTCAGTGAAAATCAGCAAATGCTAAAGGACGACAAGATAATTACCATCCCACAGTACTCGACTCTTCATGAGATCTACACCAGCTGACACATCCACTCAATTTGGATACTAACAAGATTCTCCCTACCATGAAATTTTAATATGTGACAAGCTAAGAACTTGACAAAATATTCTTCACTCTTGTATTCTATCACAGAATTCTAAAGGACTTGCAGAAAACTGTTTGTTCTGTACTTCCCACCAGGGTCAGACATTCACCCACTTGTTCAGTACCACACTCAGCTGAGGCACTGTCTTGAGGACCACAACAAAGCAGGTGAATCTACAACCCTGGGGCTCAAAGCAAACTAAAAGAGGTGATTTTCCATCCCTGCTAAGAAGATTTCAATAAATATTTATTATCCCTGTTTTGGTCAATGGGGCAAATCACTACTTGAAATCCATACTTTAGATGTTCCTTGTTTAACAAGATAAATCTCCATTACTTTGGGGGTTTTTTTATAGAATTAAGCACAGCCTCTGAATATTAGCTGTCAGACCAAAAAACCATGCTGTTTTACTGTTCTAGTGTAAAGAACCACCGTTCTACTTTTCATAAAAAGTAGACTATGATAAACCAAGCATGAAAGTTTATATGCAGAAAAAAAAGGTGTTTCTTAAAAGTTAAAACCGTTTTCTCTCTCTTCAACAAAATATTAAACCAGATTGACCAAGACAGGATTCAAAACCCTGAAGATTTCTCTACTTCCATGGGATGATACAAATACAACCAGGTTCTGCCACTGCTCTATTGCCTATTGTAATTATTTTCTGTATAAATTTCACATCGCAAAAATAGAGTTTTCTCAAGAAAGTTTCAACAGTAGGTTTTCAAAGACCCTAGAAAGAAAATGCATTCTGAAGAGCTCAGAAACCTACCAAGCAGAGTTTAAAACAGAAAGTTTTATCAAAAGGTGAAGGAATGACCTGGCCCTGCCATCCTGACACGTGACATGTCGGTGTGCGATCAATCACAGGAAACAAGGGAAAGAAAACAGGGATAGAAAGAGGTTGCACTGTGAACAGGGAAACAAGTAGACTGTGCACAGCATGGCAGCTTGGAAGGTCCAAACAGACAAATAGGAAAGAGGGCTTAAAGCTTGAGGGTCTCCTAAGCAGTCTGTGAAATAAAAGTCTTTTATTTTGTGTCTTCAGTGAGACTCAAGCACAGGCCTGAGTGTGTGGATAAAAGGAGCCTCAGCTATTGTTTGCATCCTAGAAGCATATTTAGTGCTGGTATTTTCGGTAGAGTCCCAAAGGATTCAAATCTTTAGGGTGTTTCACTGTCACCTCTTGTCAGGAATGAAGAAAATGCATGAATTATTTTCAACTAAGCAATTACAGTACCATATCATATGTTAACCCATTTGCTTCTTTTTTCTTCTCACAATTCTAAGTCTTCACACAGAAAGAGATGTTTTAGAAAGCAAGGCAGTGACAATAAGTCAAATTCAAACAAGTTTATTCCCCTCAACTTCGTATTTTGCAGCCACCCAGAAAGCTAGCATTGCACAGACGTGTACACGTGCCAAACGATTTAGGATCCCTTAGTGAGCCCTACAACTACAGATTCCCTTTCACCTGTGCCATTCTGTGCTTGTCACAGACACACTGATCATGTGCACCATACCTAGAAAGCACTAGGGAGGCCACTACCCAAATCCGAGCAAGTGTTCCTACCAAAGCTGCCAGATTTCACAGAATGCAGAAAAAATAGTTGTTCCCAAACCTCACTACTAGCCCAGGAAAAGCTTCCTGGAAGGCTCTTATACTTACTCTGTACCACTAAAAAAAAAACCAAAAAACCAACAACTTTATTTGGCACTTAAACTGTAATAAATTTTTATGGATCAGTTATGTCTAATATGACTACATTTAACTTTTCTATATGTTGAAGTCAGTAGATCAGGGCATAGTAAGAAAGTATATCCTCGTGATCCAGAACAGGCTCCAAAATGCTGCCATTCTGGTTTGGAAATTCCAAAACAAAGTTATCATAGTCTGCAAGGCTTGAAACAGATATGTGTTGATAATTTTTTAAAATACTTGCACTCCCATCACATACAGAAGAAAGAAAGATGCAGAGAGTTTGTTTCCTCTAAAGTTCAAGGTTTGGGGACTTTTTCATGTTGACTTTGGACTCAGCTCTTTAAAACAATACCTTCTTTTAGACTTTCGCTTTTATCATTTAGAATAATTAAGAAATTATTATTTCCAATGTTAATGTACCAATAATTATTCCCAAATTATTTCCAGCATTTCCATGCTATTCTATGGAAGCTGACCATAAAGAAGGTTTATGAAGAAGGCTGACTACAAACTCTCATTCAGATGCCATCAAATCTTTACATGCAAAGAGAAAATGTAAATGTTAATGCCCAAACCCCATCAGTGATTGCTATGTATGGGGCCATGGAGGACTGCACTGCAGCTCAAACAAATGCAACATTATGAAGTTAATTTCTGGCATCAGCAACTCCTAATAATAGTCATTTTTTTCTTTGAACAGTCCTGGACATGGTGCTGTTACCTTCTGAGGTCCATGAAGCAATCACTGTGAGCAAGCTTGTATTTCTCATACAATTTTCCCTGAAAGCTACTTAACAACCTCCTTTCGTTTTTCGGCAGCACACACACACACCGAAGACACCCACAACACACTGTAAAGAGGTAGTCATAACACCCAAATTTTTCATTTTTCTGGAACCTATATTTCCAAGTGGCTCTTTCATTTTCCCAAATGGATTATGAGAACTGGTACCAGTCAGCTAATGGAGCTCTTTCTTAGCACTTCAGTGTGTTGTTGGCACTACTGATGCACATCCAGCAGCCTGAGGAGGTTGTAAGCCACAGGTTCACTCTGTGCACTCTTTAAGGCAGTGGCAATTTCATACTTTCATGTGCAGAACATCAGAACTGCACTTCTGACTGCTACGTTTTGTAGCTTCTCTTGAGTTTTCTGCAAGAATTCGAGTACTTCACAGAAAAAAGCAGTGTTGAACATCCAGCATGACCTCACTGGCGGCGAGGAGAGAGAAGAAACACTATCAAGATCCTGCAGTTGGTGGTACTTTACTGCATTCCTTCTCTGACAAAACCCAGGCAGGCCCCTGAACTGACTCCAGCCACAGATGCTGGAGTTTCAGTGAGAAAAGTATAGATCTTAGTAAATATATATTTTTTTGTAATGGCAATTCTATCTAGGACAGCAATGAAAAAAAAAATCCATCAACTTGTGCTGTTGAATATCGTTACTGGATTAAAGTTTAAATCTTGTCTCTTTAAAAAGCTGTATAAAGCATCATCACCTTATTATTAATTTACTTAAATAGCAAGTGCCTCAAGCAATATTGGTTATGCAGCTAAGAGGGATCAGTCCTGGGGGAAAGACCAAGGACCTTTACCAATAAAAAGCTCAGCAACACTCAAGGAATCTTATGGATTGCCAAAGGAACTCTAAAAAAATTTCATCTACAAACATAACACAACTTATAACAGGTTTTATTACAACCTGATGTACACTTGTCTGTACTGAGCTTAAGAAAAGACTTTAAGCATATTCTTGAGCTGCTTTAGAACACATTAAACCAGGTGATTCTTAAAATTGTTACACTGAGACTAAGAAGCAGCATGCAGAAGCACACTGCCAAAGATCTGAGACTGTCCCACAGCCAGAGAGGGGACTAAATCACCCTCACAGATGTGGAAGAGGAGAGTGTTTGTCTCGTGCCCATCAGCAAGAGGAGAAGTGAAGCACAGGGTGAGAGGAAAGCAGCCACAGACCATTTTTGCTGGTGGCAATTTTGCAGCCTGTCCAGAAATCAATTGCAATTTTAGTAACACATTTTCCTGAATTGGTCTGAACTATCTTCAGCACAACCTTTGTGATAGCATTCCCTTAAAAGCCTAAAAGTCACCATCTCGCGCACTGAAAAGACTCTTTGAAACACTTTGGTCTGCTGCAGGGCACATTTTAGCAAATTTTAAGTCTTCTCCCAGACATGGATTCAAGGCAAGCAAAGAAATCCCAACTGTCCATGAATATTTGACCAATCTGACCAATTAAATACAGCAAACAAAGTCTTAGGAGACAGGACAGCGTTTCTCTGGCACTCTTTAGTTCTATGGACTGATGAGTGACCCTAAAGCAAAGTGCACCTACATAGAATTTCCTTCATCTGCTGCTTGAAAAGCATGGTTACACATGAGGCTGTGCAATAATACTTAAATATCAGTAAACGATCACTAGCTCTAAAATTAAAGCCTTCACCTCTAAACAAATAGATCTGATTTTACTGATAAAGGTCCATTTAGACAATCACGACTCTACAGAACATTCCTATTATTCATCTCAACTCAGAGCATGGTTTTTACTCGCCAGATGGATACAATTTTGTAATTAAGAATTTTTAGATTTTTTTATATGAAAGAAAAAGCTAGAAAGTTCAATTAGGGCTGCTGGCTCAATGGTTATTGAAGGCTTGGAGTTACTTTTGGATATTTAGGCTTTAAATTGCTAACATTTCACTGTGCAAGTAGAACTAAACTTGGCCAAATATGTCCAAGGAGAAAAAAGAATTAAGAACTCTATTGGTTCCAATAAACATTAGACTCCTTAACTGAACTTTACTTTATTATACCTTAAATTACTTACTTCAGAATCACACAGCCTGTGCCGGCGGGAGGAGCCGTCCAAAACACCTGGATGCGTGTCCTCCTTCTAGGTGTGCTCTCAGTCACAGCAACGGGACAATTGCTCATGAACTGTGTTTCTTCTTCGTCTATGATCTAGGGAAATGGAAAGAGAAGAATGGGAAAAGATAAGGACGTGCGTGGCCAATGTCTCTCGAGTGCGTTTTGTCGGTTCATGTTTTCTTTGAGTGGAATATTTATAATTCTCTCTGCTTAGCTCAGCACTACTTCGGTGAATTTATGTATAGCATGCAGATCGCTCACAGAATTGAAAACAAAAAGCTCACAAAATAAAGACAGAAGAATAAGTCCCTTCTAGGTAAAGAGAATTCAGACCTTTCTGAGCATGGCTGCAAATAACCTTTGCTGTGGATCCTGATTACTGGAGCTTCCTGTAAATATTAATGAACTGAAAATAATAAAAGATCCATTATTTCAGAAAATTGAGAATCCATTATTTAGTCCCAAACACAGATATTTTTGCTTTTTTGATTGATTGATGGTTAACTGAAAAGTTTAAGTGGTACAACTCAAAAACCAGAGAGGCTGATTTGGAACTGGTGTTCTAAGGATTTTACTCAAAGGTGTCATGTCAAAACAGCTTTCTCGCTGCATATGTGTTTCAGGGATTGTACTTTAAGCCTTCTGTTCATCAGATCCCGAAGAAATGTCATCAGAAACTGTTAAGTTTATCCGGAAAGAGGCAATGCTCTGATATTGCAAAATTTCTCTTCAAAATGCTCAGTGACCATGCTTCATTTGATGAAGCCACAATTCACACAACATCGGGTCAACATTCAGGCAATGAATAACCATTTTGAGAAAGAAGCTGTATTTATCAATTTATAGCAAGATTAAGATCTGAAAGGGTTTTTTCAGAATCCTACTTCTGACAACACACATGCACATTTACCAAGTAAAAATATTAAAAAAATAAAATCTTCTGGCAGTAAACATAAGTTTAAACAAGTATTTTGACCAAAAAATACTCCTTTTCATTCTAAAAAAAGGGTGGCAATACCTTTAATTGGGCCAGATCTGCTTTAGTGAGCAGGCATCCTCACAATCTCACCCAAGGATACTGCCAGCATTCCCAAATATTTTTAGCTAAGCCAACGAGCATTTCTGTATTTCCATGGCAGAATGAAATGGCACTGGCCCAGAGGAGTGCTGAGAAACTCTATTTAGCTGGTCAATAGGGCAATGGCTAATGAGTTTTAAATTTAAAGCCATTAATAGGCTTGAAGTTTTTTAACGCTTCGTAGAATCTGTGTAACCAAACACAATGTGCACATTCGCTGGGTTGTAATTAACGGGAAGCAGTGGGAAGCGTGGGATCTGGTGGAGGCTTAAGCTGATTGCAGAGTTTCTACTTCTGCTGGATACAATTTAATGCCTGTAAGTCAAGCACCAAGAAATCCCTGATCTACAATTCTGTTTCGGCCGCCAACTGTACTTATTCCGTCTCCCTTATTCCTGCAACAGTAAAATAAAGAAATAAAACTGCTGACTTATCTCTCAAAAAGGTTGTCTCAGTTATTTCAGGATGATATCAATTGACCCTTTATCCATATCTCACAGTAATTCATTCTCAATCAAAACCCAATTTTGGTGGCAGCTCTGAGAGAAGAATGAGTGATTTTACACCATCTCATGCTCAATAAAATACTATCGTACGTTTTACAAAAGCATGATAATTGCCATTGAAAAGGCTCTTAGGAGGTCATCAGAAATTTTTTTAAAAGGACAGCTTTTCTGAAAAACTGGAAATATTACAAATCACTGTATAAATTACACTGGCTCTCGAGTCAGATGCAAGGCGCTGCTGCAGTATAACTCACATTCTTGGATAAAAACTAAGAATATGTTCAATTCAGGTCAAGATTATGTGATTACGTGTAAGCATGAACAGGATTGAACAGATACAAGCTATTCCACAATGACCAAGGAAACTTTTTCCCAATGTAGTTTAGCTCTTGCCTGGCACACACTCCATCAATGGATGTTTCTTGAGAAGCCCAACTGAAATGAATTGGTGCTCTCCATGTATAAAACCACTATTTTCAATTAACAAAAACTCAGCTGCTTTCATATCCCTACAGATCATTCCTCCAGCAGCCATCATTGTAGACCTACCCATGTGCTTTTGCACGTTAAATAAATTCTTATCTCCAGGTCAATCCATCCTGCTTTTTCCACCACTAGTGAATGGAATGATAAGGAAAAAACCAAACCCAACAACGTAAGAAAGGAGTTGTGAGCAGCTGTGAGTAGTTATGAAAAGTCAAATTTGTGACTCGACTGCAAGAGCAGAACCTGAAATATGTGTTTGAATTCTAGATAGTCATTATGTTGAAGCACATCCTTGTTCCAGTTTCAGCAAATGAACATGGAAATGTTCGTGTTCTTCTAGTGCCTACCTAATTCCTGCAAATTAGCAAAGAAAGCTTCCTCAAGGAATACAGATGCCTATAATAAACTATATATAATTTGAAAGTTCTGGTTGCATTTTAGAACATAATCCTGGAAGAACAGGAAGTGGCTGAGCCTCAAGGCTATGTCACAATTTCCTGCATCACTAACCATCAAAGCAGAAGAGTTACGCAATGAGTGTCTCCTGGAAAATACTGAGCGTAAAATCATAAGGTCTTCCAAAGAGCATTCCTTTGAAGAAAAATTGGACAGAAGCTTTCTCAGTAAAGACTCCTAATGTTGACAGAAGACAGTACAGAACTCCTAAATTAGTTGGGAAGGCTCAAATGCCAGTTGATTGGAGATGATTAAAGAAAGTAATTTTATGACATATAATAAACCCAAGTATTTTCCAGATTCTAGGATTTCAGAGAAACAATCTCAAATATACTTGTTAAAAAGATTTCTTGTTTCTTTCCGTATCCATGTGGGTTCAATTCTTCATAAAAAGAGTGATATCTTACGAGTGATATGAAGGGAATCCTGATTTATACACCAGGATTACATACTACGTAATATTTTAGGACATCGGATAATATTGTTACACTCCCATATAACACAGGAGAAAAGCAACAGTATGCTGGCCAACTCTGCGGGGGGAAAGAGACATGTAATACAATCCTGATTTTTTTTTTTGGAATCAAGTCAGGCCACATGGACATGAAGGAAAGATTTGGCAAGGGCAAGGCACTCAGATTACAACGTAGCGTCTGCAAAATTATAGCTTCTAAACCCCAGGTTATCTGTAATGGGAAGCCTTACATTTTCAAGAATGGGCCAGCAAATTAATCACATGTTGGACAAAAATCCTAAAACCAAAAAAATAAACACTTGGCCAAAGGATCTGAACCCTCAGAGGGAGGGATTTCTATGTGACTTATCCTTTCAAATTCACAAATGCAATGACATTAGATTTTAATATTCTAGTTAGGTTTTGGTGTGGCTTTTTTTTTTCCGTTTATGATTGTGGTACTGTTGGACCAATTTATTCCTTCAGGGAAACTAGTGTGAATCCTGAACAGGATTCCTGGAGTTAACTGGATTTGAACTAGTGTCACAACAAGTAGAATTTGGCTGAACTTGGGTAAATCTACATACATGAAAGCAAGGATATCATAAGGGAAAATCGACCAGCTCCAGGCGCAATATTACATTCTTTGCGTATTCCAAACACTGATGAGGTTGAGGACAAGTTTTGGGTGTTCTTGAAAAGCAGGACTGGATAACTGCTTCGTTGTTAAAGAAAAGGAACAATTGGTTTTCTCAGAACTGGAACATTTCATGCTGAGTGACAGAGCTTGCTGTTTCGGGTTTCTATAAACTGCTAGGCAAATAAACCAGGCAGTTATACTCTC
Organism: Oreocharis arfaki; assembly: GCA_013398015.1. Lineage (NCBI taxonomy): Eukaryota > Metazoa > Chordata > Aves > Passeriformes > Paramythiidae > Oreocharis > Oreocharis arfaki. The sequence goes on along the minus strand of VZRR01006231.1, from coordinate 190,960 downwards.
TACCCATAAATTCATATCAGCATTGAAAAAAAAAAGTTTAAAAATTCCAAAATACCATACATCACAAAGGAAGGGATTAGTACTGAGTACAACAGGAGATGAAGTTACATAAACCCTCTACTGGCTTGTGTCCACTTCCTCAGTTGAAACCACTAGCTAGGAACTTCAGCACCATTTCTTGTTCTGTGGACACTTCATCACTTTCCACCCACTGAAACAGCTGCATCCTACTGGAACAATAGAATTAAAGAAGAAAAAATTAGAACATAGCTAAAAGTTCACAAGATAAGTGTTTTCGTAGGCAGATTTCTTCTTTGGAAGAGCTAATCAGAATGTTGCAAAACTGTCTTCTCCTTGAGGAAACCTTCCAATTATAAAAAGAACATTGGGTCTATGTAACAGCAATAATATTTGGCCTTTAGGGATTAATCTAGAACAGAGCTTATTATACATAAAATTAATGATGTACAAAGTCAGTTTAAAAACCCTACCTCAAAGATGTGCTTCACATAACCACATTCTCTGACTAAAGGACACAGCATTTCTCTCAGAGTCTCTGCTCTGAGAGAGCAGGTGCAGCACTGCACGCAGCCAGCTTTCACACAAAACAGCCTCTCCTGCCCAAGCCTGGCTATGGGATGCTTAAAAAAATAGCTATTTCTTCTTCACTTAATATGCATGAAAAGAGTAAAGAGATTATGTGTGTTGGCAGAAACAGGCAACAGTAGCTTGACAGTATTTAGCAAATGTAAAATGCTATATGGCATTTTTTCTTGCTTTAGAACCACTCTTAGTTAACTTAAAGCTATAACATGCTGAATTATAAAACTTACACTGAAGACTTAATGCTTGTAAAATGAAAATGCCCAATTAAAGCTGTCTGTAAAACTCAAGAGATGAATGAACACAGCCTCCTGTGAAATGAGGCAGTTTTCATCTAAGTAGTCACTACGAGGGGACTTAAAGTCCAAAGTTTCACGTTTTTTTCCCATGAAGTTTCCTCCTTGACTGCAACATTAAGATCTCCATGAAAACAGTTTGGTAAATTGATTCAAGCTGCTTTATCAGAGTGTATTACTAGGGGGGTTTGGCAGATAATCCAGCTTTTCCCAGAAAACATTATTTTTATCATCTCTAACAGAGAAACTGTATTAGGCACAGAGAGCTGTCATCATTCTCCTAGCCCTAAATCACATGGGGTTCTATCGACAATTTTCTTTTAGAAGTAGCTATTTTGACTAAGGAAAATTCTCTCACTTTATGTTTAAAAAGCGATTTGCAAACACTAACTTCCAGCAGGGAAAGGACAAAATCTTACAAATTCTATAATCTTTTGAAATCCCTTCAAATATTCTAGCTTCTTAGCACATCCAGTACTATCCAGCAACACTCATTAGAAACTGGGAGTTATTTTGAAGACTGAACTTGCTTTTCACACCTTGGCACATAAAGACCCAAAGCGCCCCAAGCTGGCTCTTGCCAAAGAGAGTGCCCTGGCATGAGCATCAGAGCATACAAATTACTCACAGCACCAGGGGCACCAGCACAAGGAAACTGTGCAAAGGAACTCTGTGTGACGTTTTGTACAAAAGCAACGAGTCACTCTGTGCCTTGAATGACAAATAGTTTAACTGCATTCCCACTATTTGGTGTCCAGTCTACACAGCAACTTTTACAGCGTTTGAAATGATGTATAAGGATTCTGGGAAAGATTAAAATTTTTAGTTCAAAGAAACAGGACTTTTGGCTCACTTTAATGCACAATTTAATCAAGTTAGACTTAAATCTAGAGTAAATCTACTGAGGTCAGACTCTGTGCTGACCAATTCAAACACATTAATTTGTGGGTTATGAGTTTTTTTCATTGTATTCAGGCAGTAGCTAAAGAAATTAATTTGCTTCTCCATGAAATGAGAGGGTGTTTTATGGTCTAAATATATTTTAAATTAGGAAGTATGAAATAATAGATGAAAAAGGAATAAATTTTATGATTGTAAAATGAAAATAAAGACATTTTACTTCCAAAACTTTGTTCCAAGGATTAGGAAGCAGAGCTGTCCCATTGCAGCCCTAAACCGGACTAATGACCAGTGAGGATGATGGGGACACCGATGAAGGCTGTGCTGTGATGACCCTTTGCAGGTCCTCTGGGAACAGATTCAGCATTAGTCAGAGCAGTCCTCTGGCCAGTTCCCTACACATGAGCCAAGGCCAACCCAAAACAGCAGCTGTAGAAAATAAAAATCCAATTTTGAAAAATAAAAAAAATGGAGCACAGCCGCTTGGGGCTCCCACTGGCTCTCGAGGATTTCTCGTTTCTGTCTTCCATGTAATGGAGGGATCAGAGTGCCAACAGTTCTTCCAAGATGACAAAACTAACACACGCATTTTAGATGAGAATATAACCACAATAAGCCTCAACAAAGATCCATGCAGGGTTCTCTGTGGAATACTTCCACAGAGACATTATTTATACACAGTGTTCTGCTATCAAACTATTTCAGTGTGAACATTATTTATTTGGCAAAAAATAGCCACTATTCCAATCTAGTAAAAAATAGTTTTTGATAGATGATGTCTCAAGTGCTTTAGCCTGGGAGAAACGTTGCTTGCTGAAGGGGATATTGTACAGAAATCAACAATTTTTCGATGAAAATCACTTGAAAGAAGTTGAAGTTTAAGGATTTTGTGTATTTCTTGTCCAGTGTGTACACTTAGGGCTTTTCATTCAAGTCTGTAATAAAGACATTCCTCTGGAAAGACAGGAAACTGCTGTCAATTCCTACATATTTTTTCACCACTATATCCAGATATATAATGCAAGTAGCTACCTCACATTAAAAAGCACATTTTAATCTGATTTTCTAGATAGATAAAAAGCACTGTAAAGTTGTTTAAAGAACAAAATGCTTTTGCAGCCTCATAAAAGAAAGTGATATAAAGCAAGGCAATGTGCATACAACCCTCGACTGGAAGAGAGACGTGACTTGTATTGCTGAGCAACCTTTCTCAAATCATTTTAGTGCAGTCTGTGAAGCGGGGATATAGACATTGAGCTCCTTTTTCAAAACAATATATTAAATGCTCTGTGATAACATACTTATTATCCTTAACAGCTTGTCACAGCTCCAACTGGTCTCAGCCTTCATAAATAGGAGCTCTTTAGGAAGAGATTAAATCTGAGATTCCAGATCTTCAGCCTCTTCCGTGATGCATTAATTGCTCAAACTAAATGGAAAAGTAGCTTAGAGAGTCAACTAGAATTTAAGCCGGGGATATCCATTGAAGACATAAAGTTGGAGTGGCCCCCTGTGTACCAACCCTTTGTCTCACTGTCCTAGAAAGAACAGCCAAATTCTATCAAAGATCTCCCAGCTCAGTGCATTGATGCTCACAGAACTCAGAAAGCAGAACAACAACAAACCTGGCAGAGACGCAGTTTGACAATTGCATCTTCTACACCAGAGTACTTTTTCAGTGTTTCCAGGGACTATGGCACAATTAACTTAAGAGGAAATCTAAATAGTGCTAAAAAAAACCCCAAAACCTTAATTTGTGAAAAAATTGTTTATATTTTCATTTGGATGCACAGTGGGATCAGAAAACAAAACTTATTTAGTTATTTCTCTTATTTATCTTGCAAAAAGCTGAGACATTCTATTAGAGGGTGCTCTGGGACCAGCACTGAAGACTCTGCTTGTGAGGTGGAAGATGTAGATTCATAAATCCGTTCTGAATCAGGCTGTCCACTGTCAGTGAAAGATTTTACAAAATGAGCAGCCTTCAGCCAGTCTCCTTCTTGAACTGTTCTACCTCACATAAATCCCGAATCGAGGAGAAGAACCGGCTTGGAAGTCAGGTAATGAAAGCGCTGATGTGTCTTCAGCTCTCTGCTCTGTTTATTTTGATGACTTTCCCCTGAGTTACCTAGCCAGCCTCAGCCCTGCTGGTCTAGTGAAGTGTTTTACTGGTTTAACAAAGCAGAGGGATGCGAGAAGAAGATGCTGAGCGAAATCTCCCCTGAAGGAGATGGGTGTCGTGTGGAGAAGCATGTTTTAGGGCTACAAAACTCTCTGGTGCAATCCGTGTTCTAATGGCTCAGACACCCGAACCTTCTCCTCCCCATCCAGGTATAAACCCTTTTCCAACTTGTGTTGGATCTCTACTTCAACCTGGGCATTGTATCTGGATGAAAAGCTCCCCGCCACCCCAAAAAAAAAAAAATGGTGAAAATCAATATATTCCACTAAAAGGGTCAATATATTGGTGTTTCTTTCTGGGGAGAGCAGAGACCAAAATGTTTCCCCAAAATATTAAGAATTTATTCTAGCTTGCTAGTCCAGGACTGCAATTGCAACAGTTCTAGGAGTGCTAACACAGAACTTTTTTAAATATTCAATTGAAAAACAAATCGCAAACCTCCTTCTGCACTTATTTCTGACCCCCACAAACATAGAACTTTTTTTTGGAAAGGGAGAAAACAGAGTTCTGAGCTTCCTCCCCAGACCTGGCCTTCTGTGTTATCCTGAACCAGGGGACATGCACATAAACCAAACTCTAGCAATGCATAAAGCATATTTCACACACACACATTTCCCAAATCCATGTGGCAAAGAGTTCCTTCAGATTCTTTCTACCTCAGCACAAGCCAAAGGTTTATAAATACGCACCTAAACCAACTTCCAGGTCTTATGCTAAGCATACAATTTAAAGCCATTAAAAAGTCAAATGCAGAATGCTCAGGATCTGGCTAGATAAAGAAGAATTATGTTTGTGGACATATGTGTGGAAAGCTGAAGGACTACCTAATTACTGTGAGCAAAACTTAGCATTTTAATTTTTGCTAAATGCAAATTAAAATCTTGTCAGTGCAGTCTTAATTCATCAAAACAATATGAAACTTTTCACGCCAGTACCAGGACTTTACTCAATTTCTGCAGCAACTGTCATTATCTGCCTGAGACCATGTGTCTTTGCTTCTGTCAATGCACAGAATTTTTTTGCACAAAAAAACCATTTATAAATGCTTGAAAGAATGTGCCTCCACTGTGACTAATAGATATTTCATTAGTAAGGACCTCCAGTCACCATCCAAGTCCAGTCAATAACATATTTTAAATTCAGTGGTCCAGAACTTCTGTTCACCCTGAAAATAAGCCTTAAGCACTCACATAGTTAAGAAATCTAAATAAGAAAAAAAAAAAAAGACGCTCTCATATTCATGATGCAACAATACTTGAGAGAAAGCATGATCTAATCCCAAATCCACTACTCTTATTTTCAGTTCTAGGAAGTTTAACTAAGGGCAGTCAAGAAAATGTGATCTTCATATCAGAAAAAACCACATGGCCTGGGTGAGAGTCATCCCTTACTAATTACTACATTGCAGTAGTTTACTAAATTTGGGATTAAATTGTACTGATGAGGTGTCTGCCATTTGATATTAATTACATTGTTATCTTTTGATAAGATTATCTTTCTTGTATTGTGGTGTATTACCAACATCCTTAGCCCCATAACAAGAGGTGCATAAGTAATGCGGGGGCCAGAGAAATGTTTGCTGTGGCCTCACACAGAAGACATGGACCTTATCTTCTGCTCACACTGGCACGTCTCTTTTACATTTCTGCGGCAAGGAGCTCCAGGTTCATTGTCAATTCAATTTAAAACTCAGGAACTGCCATTTTTATTTCAGGGACCAAATCCCAGATAAGAAAACTCTTGCAAGACCAGTCGATCAAAGAAAAAGGAATGTTAAATTTGAGGGGGCACATAAAACATCTGATAAGGAAGAAATTTTATAGTGGCTGGTCAAAGAACGTATACAGCTCGTGCTCTGCAGGCACCTTTCTGTGTGTCAGGGCTCCCTGCAGAGGGATGATAAGAGCCTGCTTTCCTCCCCAACCATTCTCTCTTTTCCATTTGTCAGAGCATTAATTGCCAGCCAAAGAAGCCTTTCTTAATTAGAATTTGTGGAGTATAAAGTCCAACATGGGCTTAAGGATAGAGGCAGATTCTCTACCAATATCATCAATAATAATATTTCAGAGATGACACTTCTCTGCAATACAATGTAACAATCGGCAGCAGAGTGCAAAGGAAATGCCTCTTCTGCTTCTTAGGAACCCCAGAACTGGTGAAGGTCATTTGAAATACATAGCAAAATGTGAGTCTGCACATTTTACTGGATCAGCATTTCTCAGTTGCTTAGCTTGTTCAGGCTTTTCATTTAACCTTCATTTTAGAAAATATTACACTACTCAGCATTATGACAACAGTGCCAAGAATAGCTGCCTCACTAGAAGCTCCTCACTTAAGAAGGGATTTAAGGATTACAGAAAATACATATTTTTAATAGCATTATTGTCCTGCTTGATGTTGGAGCTTTAAAGCATCAGCTGCTCTGGTACATGTGCTATTCATGCTCCTCGTGAGTGTCTCAATGCCAGAATATACATCCCAACCTAGCTCAAGTGGATTCCACGCAAATTCTCATAGCCTTTGGATGACTGTGTACAGAACATAATCTATTTCTGAGAGACTTAATCCACTGCTAAAACCACATTTACAGCAGAAATACTGGTGATTTGGAACTACAGGCTTTGTGCAGATAAACTTAAGAAGGCATTTACCTCCTTAAAAAAGCTCTCCAATCTTTCTCTTAACGATTCGCATCCACTGTGGGATCAGGAACGCAGCTCGTGCAGAAGAGCTGCAGGAAGTCAGGAGGGGTTTCTGGCAGCACTGGCAGTAGTTGTGAGCAATTATAAAGCCAACCCACTTTTTGTGTGCACGTGAGTGTGTGCCTGAGTGTTAGACAGAGCCAAGAGAAAATATCCAGGCTCTGGCTCCTCGCACTTTTGATATGCCAATGAGCTGCTGATGCACAGCTTCTCCAATTCCTCCTTTCCTTAGAGGGCATCACAGATTATATGGGCTATTCAGGACCAACTGCCCTCCCTGCCACTCTGTCCAAGGTTTTCTATAAAGCCTAATCTCATGTTACCTTGAGCACCCTTTCCAGCAAATTAAACCTGCAGGCCGAGAGTTTCCAAGAAATCAAAAAGCTCTGCTTTTTCTCTTCGAGTATGAGGGGATTCTGATTCAGAAAGACACACTGCACCCAGACCACATTAAAGCCGTCGTTTGGCAAAAAGGAGACTCTTGTGGGCAGAACAGATTTCTTCAAGAGTGTAGTAGGCTCTCTTCAAACACTGACTGAAGTCCAAGACAGTTAAGTGCTGAGACTGAAAGAAAAGCTCACATTAAAACACAGTTTAGACAGTTTTTTGAACAGTGTCTTGCCCTAAATGTTCGTTATGGGAACAAAACAGTGACACGAGTAATAGAAAAGCGACTGAAACCTTCAACTCATACTGGTTGTACGAGTCTGTGTGTGAGGTTGTGTGTCGGTGGTTTCGCTGGAGTTTGGGGCTTTTTGTTTTTTTTTCCAAAGGGGTTCTCTATTGTCTAGAATACAGCAGTGTGTTTCCTCGTGGTATAAGCTGTCTGGAGGAAACAATCATGCAAAAAGAGATTCTGAAAAATGTTGGATAACAAAGAAATTTGGTAAAGGTTTCTAATAAAATTCTTTTTCTAATAAAATCTCACTGGAAATTGAACCAGTCTGAAAACAGAGCTGTAAAATGAAATGGTAGCATATCAAATTCTACTTGTACACAGATCAACACAATAATAACTGAGCTAATCTCATGGCCATACACTGAATGAAATGTTCACTTAACGGTACTTCCATATTACACATGGACCACGAATTTCGTCAAGACCTTGGCACTCGACACTTTTTTAAAACCAAATTATAAAAGGCAGTGATTTTATTAAATCTGCTTCTGAAATTTTTTACGCATTCTAAATGAATTTCCAAGACAGGTTGCATGAGAGACATCAGATTTCTGAAGTTTCAGAAGAACCCTAGATAAAAGCATTTCACTAAGTTTCAGCTCCTGCTGCTTTGGCATGTTTTTGAGTTTTTTTAAAATAAGTTTTCATTACATATATATCGATTTTGTCGCTGCAGATAGACTTTCCAATTAAAAAATTGTACTCTCGTCTTACCATACATGCACATGGCAACAGAAAACCTCTAGAAGAAACTACAAATTTGTCTCAATCTCAAAGGCATTTAATTCTGATGATTACGTTTCCCCAGACTATAAGGTCGTTTCATTTGAAATTTCATTAAGATGAATAGAAATTCAATATATGTATTTGTAGACAATAAATATATGTAATTGTAGACCAAGACAGTGGTAAATACATTTTCTCTTGGGAGTCCCTTGCAACTGAGCATATTCCAGGATTCTATAAAAAAAATTCCACAGTGAGAACAATCAGTTGAACAACCTCCACAGGAATGTGGTAGAGTCCCTGTCTCTGGATGTTTTCAAGAAGTGGCTGCACAAGGGTCAAAAAAACCTAATCCAGGCTTCCTGTCACATGGATGGTTGGATCAGATGATCTTCCAAGGTCCCTTCCAACCTACACCGTTCCATGAGTTTATGAAGTAGGCATTCAATGAATTTCTGTCTCTCGTTTTTCATATGCATTACAAATATAGTATCTTTGCATTTCTTTGCCTTTTTTTCCCTACACTCAATCTGCTACAGGTAGTCTTTCCAACCTGGAACAAAGCTTCTTTCAGCCACAACTTCATTTTCTCACTATCCTTCTCTCCAAAACACTTACACAGTGCAGCACCAAATACGAGTGCAGACAATACCACCCTCTGAAACAGATGAAGTGCTGGTGTACAGGAATATAAACAGCTGTCCCTTTCTTCTCGACTCCAGTGTGGGGATCTGAGGTGTATAAATGTGAAAGATTTTATCTGAGAATCTCACCATAAGTGGCACAAATAGTCTAACCCATCTATCTAAGCGTTTGCAGAACATGAGCATGGAAGCATGGGAAATAACTCATATTTGCATTGCAGAAACTAAATATTGCCCTGCAGGTCAGCTCTAACTCCTGAGGAGTCTCATGCCATCTTTCACTCCTAAAGCTGAGTTTTGGTGATACAGAAAATCTCTCTCAATACTTAGGGTCAATCAATCACACCAGTGTTTGTTCAGAGGCATTTGATAGTTTCAATATTATTCTGAATTATTCTCAATAAATTTCAATGAAAAGCAATATAAAACTTAAAGTCAGCACCCTGGATCTGTTGTTTTTCTGTGCTTTTTAATCTTCTGGAGACTAATCATACAAGTTTTGCACAAAAGGAGAAAATAATTCTATAAGGAATGCAACCGTAAAATAACTTCAACAAAAAGGATAAAAACAAACCTGGTTCAGAAAGAGAAAAACAGCTCCTGATGGTCAGAAATTCAACCACATCTGAAGGAAAAATTAATTTGCAGGAGATACCAACACTTGATAAATGACAGCTAATCTCCAGAATATGAACTATGTAATTAGAGAGGTATTAAAATTAAAGGCCAGGAATCATATTTGATAGATTAGATTCTTATTACTTCTTATTTTCACTTAACAAAAAAACCCCCCACAACACTTCCATGTTATACAGAGTGCAGTAGGCATTACACCATCCAATTTAGTAATCCATAATACATGTAAATGTTGCTGTTTCTGATTCTGTGCCATACAACAGGAAGAACAGAAACATAGTATGAATCCAAATACATTTATTTGTTTAAGTGACTAAACCTAGAGTGCTAAGAGAGTGTTTGGAGAGGTTTCATCACTTTAATCCTATAGTAGGAAAGATTTGCTTATCTTTTTGATACGTACCAGGACAACAGCTATTATTACTGGAATTGTTCTAAGGGTTCCTGCCAAATTTATAACATTAGACTGCATTCCCCTATTTTAAAATCTCATTGTTTTATTTTACACTCATGGTTGGAATGTTACACATTTAACAAATTTTTGTTATTTTATGCATGGCCAATACTTCCATGCAAGGAGGCAGGTGATTATTGAAACATTCCTGACTTGAGAGGCAAACACTGTGTGTGAAGAGCAGAACCCCTGAAGTTTAGTCATGGCTCAAGTGTGATATGTAATCTTCAGCAAGTTCCTTCAATATTTAATCTTCTGTAAAATGGAGATCATAAATTCACATTCCAGGAAAAATATTTATGGAATTTTTTTATGTAAAAACTTTGAAGTCTTAATCAGAAAGACAACATAAATGAATATTTGAGAGCTGTATTATATCTGTAAATTTAAAAACAAATGTGGATCACCAACAACAGAAAATCACAAGGACAGGACTCAGGAAATTTAACGGGAAAAAAATTTAGTTATGATTTCTCAAAATTCAAGAGAATGTATCATGTATCTTAACAAGATTAGCATTTTATCCCACCTTTATATTTTTGTTATGTTTTTAATCTTGCAATATTCCTTTCCCTATTTATGCAAGTTTAACTTATTAGGCTCAGGCATATCCCAAGTTTTTAGTGGACATGATACGTATAGATGTAAAAATATGAACAGAAATGGTAAAACTCCAGGACCAGCTTTCACACAGGTTGCATCAGGTTTGTTCCTCTCAAGAGGAAATCCCAAATCTCTCTCATAGTCAGGAGGGAGAGGGCGAATGGGTTCAGAAGCCTAAGAACACATTGCCATGTACGCAATGTTCTTCCTGTGAAAGCTGCCAGTTGCATAACATCTGCACCACATACAAAGCTGGCTGTTTAGAATGTGGGTTTAATTCATTCTGCAAGAAATGTAATCAGTGGGACAACAGATGAACTAAAAGGAAAAAAAAAATAGACAAGTAGAGAGTTTTGAGAAGGTACCATATGGGACTTTTTCATCTTTTGGGGAAATCTTACACAATGTCTAAGAAATTATTGTTTGGAACACACGGTGTTGAAGCTAAGGCCATTATATAAGCCCAGTATCTAAATATATCATAACCCAATTCTAATTCATACAAGCACTTCATATAACCTTCATGGACAATAAAACTGGGTTACTGAAAGATTCTAAAGGAAGCCAAGAAACTTTGCACAGTCAAAAACCCCATGCTCCTCTGCATGCAGCTAATACAGAAAACATTTATGATTGTCTTAATCTGGGATTTATCACAATGTGTGGGCAGATTTTCTTACAGGAAGGATTAGGGAGGGGTGGCGGGGAGCAGGGGGATGATTTACTGACTGGAGGTTTTTCCTTTACTCCTACATGTGGAATTCCCACACTTTCATGTAAAGAGAGGCCAGAGAGAGAGGACAGCAACAAGAGGCAAACTGCTGCCGTAGCAACAATTTCAAACACCTCCCTGAAGCTTCCAGAAAGCATTCCTCATGTAACAGTATAAAATACAGAGTTCATTTTCCTATGAAAGTGACCTATTGCTCAAGAGAGACTGTAGTGAAAAGTATTTCTCCATTTTCGTTATTTGTTTGCTACTTTATGTCCCCTATCTTCTCTACTCTGTATTCTTCCTGTTTAAAAGCAGTCTGTTAGCTAAAATAAGTTTGTGATAAACAGGCTAAGGAGAGCATTAACAGGTATAATTAAGTCTCCCATACAAGCAGAGTCAACTTTACTCATACAGCTGAAATGAGTAGGCAGAAAGGGGAAAAAAAAAAAAAAGAGAAAAAAGATTAAATGAGTTCTCGGAGAACAAAACCCCGATGTGTGTCTGACAAATAATGAATAAACACTGGCAAGGCCCTAAGGAACCCCTGCTACGCTACTGACTGTATCAAGACATATAATCATTAAGGTTAGAGAACACTAAGTACCAAAGCTACCTCTTACGTACTCATTCTTTTAAATGTTTCTTTTGAAAAGAAAAGCAGGTTCAAATGAACTGTGCCCACCCACAAGGAGAAAAAAGAGGCAAGAGCAGCAACAGTGCCTCAATTCACATAGACAGGAATAATTGGAGCCCAGTTCAATCTGTGAAGTAAACAGAAGCAGGATGAAGGCTTTTCAATTTACACCTACAGCCTACAAATTAGTAAGCAGTCTGGTAGCATGAGCTTGCCAGGGATTGCATAATAACCCTACCCCCAGCAACAATGCAGGAATGGGGAACAAAATGGTAGCTCTATACCAGCAGGGAATTTCCCTTTCTAATTACTGACTACTGTGAAAAGCATTCTCAAGAGCCAAACGTCAGCTTTTGTGCAATTGGATCGGGAATTTCTTCATTATTCTTGATTTATTCTCATCTGAAAATTAATTTCAATGCTGTTTTAAGAATCAAAAGTAACTGTGCATAAAAAATACAACATATCTTCCAGCAAATATTGCTTGAGAATTTATTTGGTAAAATAATTCTTCTTGTACCAAAAGTTCATCAGATCACCAGTAACTATGGCTTGTTTAAATATTTTGCCTATATCAGCATTCATTACATAGTCACTTGTCTATATCAATTGAAACCAAAAGTACCTAATCCAGAAAATTCTGGTTTTGCAGAACATGTTGTGTACATTCACATCCTGCCTCTTATGCAACTGTGAGAAAAGTGAAGTCGAATATACGATTTTCTGGTTTTCTCACAGCAAGTGAAAAAGGAGACAAAACAGAGCAGAAGGGGGATGGTTTGAGATAAATAGGAAAAAAAAACAACCCTCCTCTGAGGAACACAATTACTCACAAGAAAGTTTTCTGTCCCCTTTCAATGATTGTTCATATGTAGATTTCCACTTTGGGCAACTCCCAATAACAGGTCCTTCCAGAGGCACAACTACTTGGAGCAGGAGCAAAGAATCATTTCAGAAAACAGAACTATGTAACTACAGCGGCAAGTGGTATATTATTTCGATAAATCCTTGAATTTGTAGAGCTTGATTAGTAAGCCAAGCTCTTGTAAGTCAGTCCTGATGTAGCTCTCCTGATGGTATCCGGAATGGGAACATCCCCATCACGGCTTGAGAGAAAACCTGACTCGGAAGGGTCTGTGGTGAGGCCACATCTACTCATGGCTGTTCTCTGGTGTTTCCCTGCTAGAGACACACAAAAATGAGAGGCTGAGGAAAGGACCCGGCTCAGCCAATGCAGAAGGCAAGAGAGCTCCTTGTATTGAGAAAAGTCAGGGTGAAAGAAGCTACTCAGAGAAGGAGGAAGGTGGAGACAGCCTTATCTCCTGCTTGAAGTGAAAGCTAGATCTCCTAACTGATTAGGTTGACAGTCCTGCACAGGCAGCACGGCAGCTCTGCCAGAGAACAGTTCAACAGGTGAGAAACCATCCATGAAACCATTACTCTTAGAGCAGCAATGACCAGACTCAGGAAATCCACTCCGATCAAGATTCAGGAGACAGGCTGGGATCAGTGCAAGTGATTAGCAGAAAGGTCACGGAATCACAGAATGTGCTGAAATGGAATGGATCCACAAGGATCATTGAATCTAACTCCTGGCTCTGCACAGGACCACCCCCAAGAGTCACACCGTGTGCCTGAGAGCATTGTCCAGATGCTTCCTGAACTCTACGCTAAGGGAAGGGCACCTCATTCAGGTGATGATTAAGCAGAGGTTGGTTGAGGCAGACAGCGAAGACTGAAGAAAATCAGGATGTGGGATAACAAACCAGGAGAAATTCTGATGACTGAATTTGGTCTGTATGTCTGAAGAGAACCTTTTGTGTAAGTGCTTTCTGCTAGAGATATCCTAACAACCCCAGGCTTCACTGAGATGAACGAGGTCACTTTACCTTGAAGTGATCCAGCACCGCGCTGGGTGAGACAAGTTCTGTAAAAGTATGAAAGAAAGAGCAACATTGTGTGGCATTTTTGGTCTAGGTCTCCAAATAGCCTCAACCTGGCCAGGGAAAGAAAACTTCTTTAAGCTACATCCCAGCCTCACTGCACAGTTTTCTGAGAAAACAGACCAAAGAAAAACAAAGCATCCTGATGAGAAACATGCCTGCGAAGTCTCTTGAGTAAAGACTAGCACTGAAGCAAAACATCTGATGAGATTAGGATGAGAGGGCATATTTTTCAGTTTTGTGAGTCCTTGCACATCATTCTGAGGACACTGTTACAGATTTCCACTCATCACTGCATGAAGTGAAACGACCAAAACCATCTCTGAAGGTACATTAAGATAAAGCACCAAAATGCAGACATGTTGAATGCACCAGAATCGAAAGATACGGTCGTTTCCTGAACGGGTCTCGCATCATTCTGAGGTAGGATAAATACACTGTGATCAGATGACTAATGAGCCCGGGTTGTTAGGTCATGAGAAAGAGCTATCACAGCAGAGACAATAATCAATTACAACTGTTCAGGGCAGAATGGAAGTTGAAACAGTATCCCTTGGCAAACACCGAGAGGTCACTACCATCATTAGAAAGGGAAGAGCTGCAAAGGAGGAGGTAGTCTGCAGCTAGGTCTGAGAAAGCTACATATGCAGTCCAGAATAATGGAAGCTAAAAATATTGTCACTTTAATAATGCAAAAATGCCTTCTGAATTCAGCAAGCAGTTCTCAAGACAACAGGCACAGCAAGCAGCACTTTTAGTCTAGCAGCAATTAATTCAGCAGTGAGTCGCAGTGAGAAGTGACCTGCCTCACTTCGCTACGAAGCCTGGAGGAAGGATTTTGCCTACAGCAGCCATTCATGAGTGAGTCAGGTAGGTAAACTCCTGAATTTAAAAGAGCCACTCTGCTTCTAAGTCGCCAAAACCTGTCTTAACACAGTGGAGGGAAAAAGAAAAAAAAAAAAAAAACAATGAAAGAACTACAAAAAAGAATAAAAGAAAGACCAACATTTAAATTTAATTGAGAGGCTTTCTACTGGCATCTGTGTACTTTCAAAAGTCCAGAGGACTGACAACAGGATTTTCTTATAGTCCATAAAACCTGGAGAAATTATCAGGCTGACAGTTGTCAAGCCTTTATCATCACCTCTATTCACTCCTCTCCCCTCTATTCCCACTGTCCCAATTCACATGACAGGAAAAGAAAACACATCACGAGAAAAGACTCTCAGGTACAGACATAATTCCATATGTCCACAGCCTGTCATCGTAGGCTGGAAGCTGACAGTGCTCATTTGGAGAGAAATGTAGGAATAAACACATTTTCCCAGAATAACTCTTCCTTTTAAAGCCTTGTGTGATTCTGAGGGTAGCGTGCGTGTCCAGCTCCATATGATCATAGTGAGGATTACAGGCACTGATAGCTCAAACAGTCCAGATCAGGAGGGAATACCTGATAAATGCTTCCTAACCTGAAGCAAAGTGGAAATGCAAAGAACAAACATTTGCTTTAAGGTCCCATTGATTGGAACTGACATGCTGAAGGCTTCCTGATGCTGCACAATGGCAAACTCCACCAGAGGTAATTCTTGGAGCATTTCAGGAAGGGATAGGAGCTGAGAGATAAGTGTGCTGATCTCTCTCAGTAGAGATACAAACTAGAGTAATTGATGACCATCTTAGATGAAGCTGGTGAATTACAGGTGACAAAAAGGGAAATCTAGGAAGGAAAGCCTAATGGCAACATTATAAATGAAGAAAGAGATGCTGAATAGATGTTTCAATGAACCTGGAGCCTACATACATCTAGAGTTATAACCCATGACAGCTGCCAGATGGCAACTGTAAAGCATCTGACTGTTGCCGGAGGGGTTAAATGTCTTTACTAAAATTTCACATGGCCCAGGTGCCACCATCTGAAGAAAGACTATCCAAGAGGGGAATAACAATGAGTTAGGCAGTTTACCTGGGCTGGAAATAAAGGGATATTTGAAGGAAATCCCTTTAGAGTCACTGAGACAGATATGTCCACTTAAATGCTGCCTGGGGAAGAACATACAGCTTTTACTGATTAAAAAACAGAGTTAGAGGGATCCACACTTCCAAGAACCAGACTTTGTCTCAGGGTTAAACAATTGCAAACACAAAACTGGCTTCTAGACTGGAAGCAAGACCTGAACAGAGAACCCTCTTCAGGCACCAAAAACCCCGAGAGGCCCAGAATGGGACTCTGAACAGTGATGTGTTTGAAGGGCAGATTGGAACCTCCAAGGCAGAAAGGAACAGTGCTTCCAGTGTCATTTCCTCTCTCGAGGATTGATTTGTTAAGTGTCAGTGCCAAATTCTAAGAAACAATTCTTTAATGAGTCTCCTTGGAAGCCTCTTAGAGCCAGGAAATCTTGCAGTTTAATGTTAATCCAAAGAAAACAATAAACTAATAGATATTTTTCTTGAACAGGAGATTTAATTAGGCAGCTCTGATATTTTACCATGACGCAGTCTGGCTCTGCTGCAATGGAAGTGCGCAAGGCAGGGCAGAAGCTACACTTGAGATAACCCAGCTCTGATAAGCCTTGGACCTGAAGAGGAGTCTGGAGTTTTAGCTAACCAATCTCAAAAGGCATGCTTCCTGTTTTTAGTTTGATGTTTTTAGAGGGTTTCTTTGGTTTGTGTTCTGGCTGCTTTTTTTCCAAACCAGAACTTGAATCAGCACAAATTAAATATTTGTTTAGGCATAACCTTTTCCAAGAAACATAAGGTCTTACCGAGACACAATCATCATTTGAAGCCATTCTCAAGAAAAATCATTTCCCCAGCAGACATTTAAAAAAAATAGAAAAAATAGAAAAATTAGATTTGAGAGGACTAAATATTACGTGGCCAGAAGTCAGACGGATTTTTTCCACAGCCAAGCAGGGAGATAGGGAAAGGAAAGAAAAAAAAAAATGTCAGAAGAGAAACTAAAACCAAATTAGCTAAGAAAGTTTTAGTTTTAAAAAGGATGATAGTGATAGAGCAAGAAAACCCCTAAAAGAAAAGGCACTCCAGCAATGTTGAGATAAGCAAGTTGTCAACAGAAGAATGAGAGACTGAATCCCTTTTTCATTCAGCAGCGAACTAAGTTACATTGCCAGTACAATTTCTTATTTACTTCCTCTTTGTACCTATGCTCGTTGTTCAAAGATCCACTGTAATAAAATACATAACGAAACAGCATTCAGAAATTTCTTATATTTTCCAAATTTGGCTGTGAAATGTTACGGTTTGAATCATTCATTATTCTTACAGACACAGCAGCTATGCAGACAATCAGCTGGGGGAGTGGCCAAGGAGCAACTAACCAGAGTTGGGTCAAGCAAAACCTGAAAAACTTCACGATGTAAAGATTTTTTGCCTCATTCACAGCACAAGCTGAAACCAGAACAAAAATGTAAAGGGAGGAAGTAAAAACTGCACAGTTGGAATCCAGTTTGGTTTTTCTACAGCCTCAGCAGTAGCCAATAATGACTATCAGAGCTGCTTGTGTTCTGCAGTTTTCTGGTTCTCATCCCTCTCTTACATTTCCTTTTACTGTTCTAAAGCAAGGCGTAATTACCTCCTGAGACAATTTCTTAACCAAAATCTTGCCTATAAGTAGTTCAGGTTGAGGTTTCTCCAGTGTATCAGAGATATTTCTATCTAATCTCATTCGAAGTGTTCACGTTTTCCAGTCAGTGCTAAAACTGGCAGTGACAGACACTTTTTTGGGGATTTTTATTTTTAAACTCATATTTAATCCCTGAATATCACGATATGGACCTTGGAGTTCTAGAAAAATGCGTGGAAGCGTTTATCAAGGTTAAACAATTCCACTCTGCCGGAAAGTGGAACTAGAGCTTGGTTTACCATTATGAAATAAAGGGGGTTTATGCCTAGGACAATATTTGCAGCGATTCTTATGGAAGGAAAATTTGGAAATACTCGTGCAAATGCAAAAGAACAGGAGATTTAAATCTTACAGACTCAGAATTCATGTCTACCTGCTTAGTCTACAAATCCTATAGCTGACATATTGTGATTCTTTCCTATTTAAAATACTCCTGTAATTATAGCTTTGGATCATTACTCCCATATGCTTTTAAGCAGTAAGATGACAGACTCTGGTTCAGTGATGAGATGCTGGGACAGGGAATGTAGGGAATGCAAACATGAGCAAAATACATGGAAGTTCTGGGCACTTGTTAAAGAAAACTACATCATTTCATACTCCTCAGAATAAGTTATTTACTGAGCAGCCTGATGAGTTTGTATTGGGATACAAGGTTAAGAAAACCCCAAACATACAAGGCTAATAGAACATCAAGATTACCCAAGTATACCTGGATTTTTAACATGAAAATCTTAAAAATTAATTGCAGTCATTAATTCTTTTAAAAACTATAAAGCAGCCTTTGCTTATAAATACAAGAATAAATTATTTGAAATGGCTAAAAGCCTTTTAAGACTGCGTCTGGCAAAAGGCGCTGTATCAAGAAGATGTAAGATTCCTATAAAATGCTGGAACACAGCATTAGAGGGGCNTTACATTTCCTTTTACTGTTCTAAAGCAAGGCGTAATTACCTCCTGAGACAATTTCTTAACCAAAATCTTGCCTATAAGTAGTTCAGGTTGAGGTTTCTCCAGTGTATCAGAGATATTTCTATCTAATCTCATTCGAAGTGTTCACGTTTTCCAGTCAGTGCTAAAACTGGCAGTGACAGACACTTTTTTGGGGATTTTTATTTTTAAACTCATATTTAATCCCTGAATATCACGATATGGACCTTGGAGTTCTAGAAAAATGCGTGGAAGCGTTTATCAAGGTTAAACAATTCCACTCTGCCGGAAAGTGGAACTAGAGCTTGGTTTACCATTATGAAATAAAGGGGGTTTATGCCTAGGACAATATTTGCAGCGATTCTTATGGAAGGAAAATTTGGAAATACTCGTGCAAATGCAAAAGAACAGGAGATTTAAATCTTACAGACTCAGAATTCATGTCTACCTGCTTAGTCTACAAATCCTATAGCTGACATATTGTGATTCTTTCCTATTTAAAATACTCCTGTAATTATAGCTTTGGATCATTACTCCCATATGCTTTTAAGCAGTAAGATGACAGACTCTGGTTCAGTGATGAGATGCTGGGACAGGGAATGTAGGGAATGCAAACATGAGCAAAATACATGGAAGTTCTGGGCACTTGTTAAAGAAAACTACATCATTTCGTACTCCTCAGAATAAGTTATTTACTGAGCAGCCTGATGAGTTTGTATTGGGATACAAGGTTAAGAAAACCCCAAACATACAAGGCTAATAGAACATCAAGATTACCCAAGTATACCTGGATTTTTAACATGAAAATCTTAAAAATTAATTGCAGTCATTAATTCTTTTAAAAACTATAAAGCAGCCTTTGCTTATAAATACAAGAATAAATTATTTGAAATGGCTAAAAGCCTTTTAAGACTGCTTCTTTCAAAATGCACTGTATCAAGAAGATGTAAGATTCCTATAAAATGCTGGAACACAGCATTAGAGGGGCTGCTTTTCTAAGAGGTTGTAAAAATATCTTTTAATCTAAATGCCTGGCTAAGCACATCAGTCAACAAACGAGCATCAAAAGAATGGGTGACCAAAAACAAAGGATATGTTTGGGCTGCTGTTTCAGGGACTAAAGGTAAAGGACTACTTACTTACCTTACTTAGCTGACTACTCCAATTTTCTTTAAATGTTTTCTTCTTCAGCACAGCCTCAGGCTTTTATAAATACCACACCTTTAATGAAACCTTCCCTCTTGCTACCGCTGTGCCTGCTCACTGTCCTACATTGCTTTTGCACAGGTGGGTTGTTAAATCCAGTGACCTAAACTAAGAATTTTTTTATTCACTTTAGCACAAGTAAAGTCAAAAGGACACCTCGAGGAGAACTACTACCGTGAAGACATTTAACAATAAACTATCACAAAAGTGCGGGTATAATATACAAATCTAAGAAGTGATTGTGCCAAAGCAGTGCAAAGAAGTGCCTAATTTTGAGTCCTTGTGATTCAGTTCATCACTGTACATGAGAGAAGTGGGTCATGTTTGCACACCATTTTTTATACTGTTTAATTATCAAATATATTCACAAATAGCACCAATTTTTGAGGAATGAATGGCATCTTGAAGGACAGGTTTAGAGTTCATAACTTCCTTGATAAATTGGATGAAGCTCTACATTAAAAGAGAATAAAAATGCACCGACTGGGAAGATTCTTCCTGAACACAAGGCACTCCAAAGCGGTGCCACTCTATGGTACTCCAAAAGATTACTCTATCCAAATTCTACATGATTTTATGCTAACTGTCTGGATCGACTCCTGTGTACAATTCTGAGGAACACAAGACTGGAATCTCAACTTGACTGCAGAAAAAGCAAAGCTGGAAGAAGACGGCCTACAATGAAAATACGAAAATTTGAATAAGGAACAGGAAGAGAGTGTGTGGAATTGGAGGGAGAATAAAGGAAACATCAGAATTTCTGCCTCATAAGGTATCAAGAAAATTCTTAATTTAGGAAGACAATCTCATAAGAGAGCAAGTTAACTACTATTAGTTAAGACTCAGTTTGGATGTTAGCAAAAGATCTACAAAGTTCTCCTTAAATTTTCTATTAAATATAATATATCGAAGCATTTAAACTTGGAGAGGTGAATTTGTTCTTGTTGTTGACCACTTCAGAACAGATTGACAAAACATCCACCAAAATTTTTCTTGGAATATTTATCCTTCCTCAGAGAACAAAGAAGATAGATGAGATAAGGCTCAGCTCTACATTTCTAATACCCTACAGTATTTATCAGACCGAATCTATTACACTGCATGCATATGTTGATTAAAATGGCTGATATAGACACTCTTCTGTAGTCAGTCAGTGAGTGGTGATTGCTGCCCTCGGGTTTAATTTGCCTTCGAAACAATTTGCAGACTGTTGCTAAATGTTACAAAAGAGAAAGATCAGCAGACTGCATGGCAAGAGCTGGGAACAGTTTGTGTAAAGAGGCCAATGGGACAGATACCCAAAGCTTTCACAGGGCCTCACTGCTCTTCTGAGCTGTACAATTATCACTGGCACAAGCAAGAGCCCTACCGCTATATCCCTGAATTTCTATGGCTGTTTTCGGCATCTTGGATTCCCGCGCCATATTTAATTTAGCAATTTAACATGTGTTTGTGGGAGACAAAGTGATTTTTTTTT
>VZRR01006231.1:0-169927 GCA_013398015.1 Oreocharis arfaki | reverse complement strand
AAAAAAAAAAAAAGGAAGTTTGGCTGCATTAAGTAAACAAACAACAGTAAAATCCGATTTTAAAGTCTCAGTTGCCTCAGAGGAGAACAGATTTAGAATGGTGGAGTCCAAACTACACTTCTCTAATGGTCTCAAGTATAGAGGTAACCAGAGAGGGTACAGAAAAAAATACCTGTCCAACCAAGAATTTTAACAGCTGTGCTACTTATAGGATCATGATCCTGCAACTTGATGATTTAATGAAGATTGACTGTACCTGGTGACCTGCAGAGTCAAGCAAGAGTAAATGAGCCATGAGAAGGTTACAGCAGCTGCTTATAGCACGTTACAATGGGCTGCAGCACTCACCCCGTTTCAGCTGGACTGTGACCCCTGAAAACAGTGCTTTTCCAGCCCAAGTGTACCACATCCATGTCAAAACCTCGATGTTAGCCTTTCTTTACCACCTGGCTACCCCAGCACATGCTCCTCTGCAGTACTTTGAGGCACTGCCCCTGCTGGTCAGTCTGACACTCAAGAGCTGTGCAGAGCAGCAGCCCCAGCCCCAGCCCCACCCCAGCGGGGTCTGGCCCGAGCGCAGAGTGCAGCCAGGTTTTCTCCACAAAAGGTGTTGTAACTCACACTTCGCAGCTTGAAAGTGGCACTCAGAGGCTTGCAAGTCAAATGTTTTACAGTCTCTAAGTCATGGCAGAAAAGTCTTATTTGGTCAGCTTCCATTTCATTCTACCCTGGTTATCCTGGAAAGTTTTCTAATGTGAATGAAGCACTTGCTTCATGTAGTGCTTCGTTTTGACTATTACCTCACGGAGGCAGAGGCTTATGCCTGTAGTCCAAAAGCAGCATTTAGTCTCTTGCCATTATTAAGGAATTTTTCCTGAGTTCTGTTCCACTGTGTAACTCATTGAATGACATATGCTCCATCTGAACACAGGGAAAACAGAGCTGCGAGTGGCATTTAAGTTACCGTACACACAGCTCTTCCTTACTCTGCACAGCTGCTTAGCCACCCTCAGCACCTTCACTTCCTAATAAAAACAGTGCAAACCCTTGAAACAAACATCTTTTTTCCTCTGGTTGCTACCACCCAGCCATGATACAAGGGACATCTATTTACCACTGCAAGCATTCTTTGGATACTTAAATGAGAATCTTACATCTGTATCCAGAGAGGCAGAACAGGCAGACACCATCTGAATAAACTCCATTTAACTGTGCTAACATGGGACGAGCATGGTGAGTACTGCTTGTGCCACAGATAGAGAAATTCAGTTGTAGATAAACTTTGGAACTCCCACCTGCCAATTAGAACACTGAGTTCAGATTGCAGTCCATATAATGCAGCTAATTAAACAACCTTCCCTCAGCTGAGATCCAGTGGGCTTTTTTTTTACATTTCTATAGAATTTCCATTTGCTTCCCACCCTGCCAGCTTCAAAATGCCTCTGTACTTCAGCAAAGCTTTGTGAGTTTCTCACTGTGAATTACACATAAAGAAAAAATTCAGGCCAAATTTTTCTCATTAGCCACAGCCACAGAGATATTAGCAACTGAAATGAAGAAATTAGTGGTGACAAGCTTCTTTTAAAATAGATGCAGCATCGCTATTTCGACTTCTTAGCAGTAGCTGATCCTTCAATACATGCTTATTCTTTAAAAACCCAACCTTATTAAAAAGTACATATTAAAAAGATTTCTCCCAAATAGGAATTTGTTTCATTTTAAGGAAGATGGAGTTATTCCAACCTCAAAGAAGTTCTCAGTTATTCTAGATTTTCTTACAAAATGTATGAAAACTAGACAGAGGCCTCTAAGTAAACTCAATAGGAAAACTGGGCAATTATTTATCGAGTTTGCACATCATATTTGTTATATACAAAAATATAGAAGAAATATAGGAAGAGATGTTGATTTCTGTCTCCTTGCAGATCACTAAAATTGGAACTTTTGAGCATTTCACTTGAAAAGTTTGAAACCTGAGGCAAGTGAAATCTTCCACCTGTAAATCATTATTAAAATTACTATCAATATTATTACACATCCTGTAAACTATAATCAATATAATTCAGTATTTCTAAGCCTGGAAAGTCAAACAGCAAACAATAGCTCATGTGAGAGTCAAACCTACATACATCATTTCTACCCTCTTTCATAAATATGATATATATTCTCAATTTCCAGAATTCCCTACACGAAGTAGCTGAAAATACCAGTTTGTGAATCATCGCTCTGGATTCTAATCCTTTTAATAATAAACATTTCATCCCACTGAATGTGTTCATTAAGTAAAGTACTACTGAGCATAAATAAAACAGCAGAATCTAATTTATGAATGATAAAACAGTCATTACAGCCGTGGTAAACACTTCTCAGAGTCATATTCTACGTCTCAGTGGACAAAAATATCAAGGCAAAGAAACACACAAACCAAAATATGAATAGAGCAATTTTCATATTCACTTTGGATAAGAAGCTCAGGTGTCCCAGGCTCTAATTCAAATAACTGACACTCATTTTTAACTGTAAGAGTGTGGTGATGCCTTGAAGGGCTGCCTAGAAACAGAGACTAGACAGGAGTAAGGAAATAAAGGTGGATATTTATTAAAGGCCTTCACAGGTACACCCTGGGGAGCCAGAGGCTGCTGCCAGGATGGACCCCAAGATGGACGACGAGTCACGAGTTCTTCACACTTTTATAGGTTTGGTTCATCTGCATATCAGCATAAATTCACCACCTGAAACTTTATCTAATGATGTAATTTCCCCAAGCTCACCCCCCTTCTCAAGATGTTGGTTCACACGTTTCAGTCCTAGGACAGTCTGGGTGTCCTTGGAGAGCAGGCCCGGAGAGGCTTTGTTGTGACTGCCTGGCCTGAGAGAGCAGCAGCGAGCAGCTGCAAGGAGCTTCAGAGTTACACACCAGCAGTACAGGATTTGAAAAGTATAAAAGTGAAAACCCAAGGCATCAGTGGGAACACAAGCTGAAGTCCAGGTACAGGAGCCTTGATCCCTTGAACATTCATGGGACATAAAGCATGCTACATTGTCCTCATGTCAGCATCCACAAACATCTATGTTTGCTTAAATATGGTCTGCATTCTACTGTGCATAAAAAATCTCCCTTTGAGCCAGGAAAACAGTAAGGAAGACTCCAAGGGGTGTAGGTCAGGGAAAGTTCTCTCACCTGGAAAGATCCTGCATGGTCTTCCTCTTTGTCGCCTTCTTTTCCTTCCTTAAGGGCGATCAACGTGAACCCTCGGAAGTAGGCAGGAGTGGCAGCAGAAAGCGTCACTGAGATGTGATGAACAGAGAAATAACAAAAACATTACATTAATTGTGAAATCAGCTGCTTACATATCTTCCCACAGTTTGAAAGGTATGTGTTCTGAGTTGGCATTAACCAAAGCTAGAGCACTGAAAACAGGGAGCCAAGCCAGCCAGAATACAAAATGTTCAGTCCAAGTTTCCACATAAACTGAGAAACACTGGCATGAAATACCTCAGCTTTTTTATTTTACCCCCACTTTTTTAAAAAGCAGATTGATAATCTGCTCAGATCTATAGGAGGGTTGTTTTGCTGGTGGTTTGGGGGTGCTGACACATGTTAGGAGGTTTACTTCTTTGTGGGTTTGGGGTTTTTTTTCAGACAGTTTTTTGTTTGGTTGGAGGGAGAGTGGGTTGTAATGTGAGGGAGCACCTCCTAAATATTTAAATTCAGCTTTTGTCTGCTCTCAGCACAACAACCGTATTTTAGTCCACAGAAAGTCTCTCTGTCTGTGATGCCAGATGACCACACCGCCTGCTCCAGCTCAGCTACACTCAACACGGCACTCCAGCTTCTGGAAAACGGGGATCTCAAAATATCCTTCCTCTGCTTCATGCTCAGGGCAAAACAGGTCACAAAGTTAAGCTCTTCATGGCTGAAGCTGACCTCGAAAGGTTGTGCTGCCAGCTCTGATTGCCAAACCAATCCCACTCATCGGCAAACACCCTTCTTCACACACCTGTCCTGACCAGGAAGGCAGCACTGGATCCACTAGCAGAGGACAGATAATGTAATGCTGACTAATCTGATTTTACCATTCTCAACATCAGGATTAAAACCCTGATTTTATGCCAGTGCAAGATAGCTTTGTGTGATCTTTCTGTTTGCCATTGGCAGCACTCCAGCACCACCCAGCAACACTTGAGTTCGAAGAATCACAGGATATTCTGGGTTGGACGGGACCCACAAGGCTCATTGAGTCCAGCTCTTAAGCCAATGGCCTCCACAGGAACTGAACCCACGTTTTTAGCACCAGACTCTAACCAGCTGAGATACTCTCAGGGTCATCAGCTGAGGCTCTTTTGAACACTATCAGAAAGACAGAACAGGGCAGAACTTTGAGGCAGGACTTTTGAAATTGCCAGACTCTCTTCAACAACTTATAGGAATCCTTTCCCGAACCAGGGATAAACTTAAGGGAAAAAAAATTATTCTAGAATTAAACTAAAAGAGACAGAAAATTGAACTCCTACTGCTTTAAAGTAGCTTTTACTTTAAGCATAATGCAGACAGTATCACTTGTACAACTTTATTGTCACACTCTCCAACCCTGACAGGCACAATAGAAGCTGAAGACCACCCACAGTTTCCAGAGCAAACTGCAACTACCAGGGCTGCTCCATAGAAGAGTATCCACAAGAAACTCCCTCTCTCACGAGCAGGACCTGAGGGGTTGAATCATATTGCTAAGTATTACAGATAGCCCTTAAAATATAGGGATTTCAAAATATACCCCAGAGTTCATTTGGAACAGATGGAGAGCTGTTTGATCTTGAAATTCAGTAGTGGAAAAATATAAAATAGGTTATTTGAAAATTTCTAGCATTATGCAGCTGTATTTGGGTCTAAAACTCATGGTATTTGTACAAATACCTAACTTTTCTGACTAAATGTGAAAAAAAGGACTGGGGAGATTTATTTCAATTTTCAAACTTTTGTGTAAGTGCCATGCTTCAACCTATAAACCTTCAAACACCTGTACAAATCTGGGGTAGTGATTGGCATAATAGCCAAGCCCTCCAGCTCTCAAGATTTTCAACACACTTTTCATTCCATGGAACCTTATGGTATGGTTAAATGTCATTATTTTGGGGGAGAAAGAAAATTTCACGTATTATATACCAGAATGGGATAGCAGCATAATGCCATTAACATTTCTGCTTACTTTACAAAGCATTGCTCCAATTCATTAATTCATTTTCTGCCCAATAATTGGTATGATTAGTCCAATTTTGCGAACTTCTGCAGCTCTATCTAAATGAAAACCCACAGGCAGGCTCTCAGTTGCAATAACTGAGAACAGCACACTGCTGAACTCAACAGAGATGAACACATTACTCCCGCTTGAACAGTGATTCTTAGAAATTAACTGCCATAAAGGTCTTTTACAAGCAACAAACTTTTCCATATCATATGCAATTAAAGACTCTGAATCACTATGAGCTGAAGGTTACACCAGAAATACTTAAATATGTATGCAAGCAAACAGACAATCCAGCTGTGAATTGACTCAACAGTTTTCATTTCCCTCACAAAGTTACTGGTCGAACCAAAGTTTTCAAAATTCTAAACACCTACCTACAAAACAGAGGAGATCTGAAATGCTACAGAAGCATCAGAAATAAAGCAAAACTAAGATAATTCCAAAGCCTGACTCATCGTTTTTGAATGCCTGGGGTTAGCAATACTTCTGCTGCGGTTGCAGTCATTTTAACCCCGAATAAATCCCTGCTTCCTCCGAGAGGAGTGATGCCTCCCTCCCCCAGCCTCGCTGCTCACTCAGCAGCCGCACGCAGGCAGCTGTGCTCTCAGCTGGGCTCGGGAACACATCCAGCCCCAAAGTAAAACAAACCAACCCCAGCCGGAGAGTTCAGCTGGGTCCATCCCCGCGCGGCCGCTCCGGGCGGCCCCGGGAGCGCTGTGCCAGCGGCGGGGACACACGGACACACAGAGGGGCCGGGAGGGCAGGGACCCGTCACAGCAGAGCAGGCCCGTGGGGATTTAGCGTCTGTGCAACCCCTGCTCAGGGATACCAAGCGGGATGTGTGCTTTGGTAGCCCTGAGCCAGGCCAGAACACCGGGAACACCTGAGCCGGGAAGGTTTCTGGCGCCCGGAACTATCCGTGTGCTGAGGCTTATGCCAAGCGCTCCCAAGTGCAGAGCTCCTTCTGGGGGTGGTTCTGGTGCCTCTGCCTCCGCACTGGGTGTTTCAGCACGGCAGAGGCTCGCACTGCACGGGCAGCGCCGGGAAGCTGTCAGGCCACATCTGCTTTTCACAAGAGGGCGGCTCTTTGTTGCATAAGAGCTGGGAGTTCTTGGGCTAAACTCTGCCATTTTAAACAGCAGCTGAGTCCTGCTCACACCGCGTTCACACTAATTAACTTTCACCGAACAACATGAACTTCCCGCACAGATCAGTTAAATCTCAGTGCAAGCGCTCGGAGTTAAGAATTGCACTTAAATCTTGTAATCTTAAAGGGAAGATTACATATCAGCAGTTACTTTTGTCTGCTTCCATCCCTCCGGCAAACCTCTAATTACTTCACAAGTTGCACCTTGGCACACGCCTTCAAAATGCTCCTCTTTCCCCAGTGTCCCAAGCTAAAGGTGGGGTGATCAAAGCAGCTTCTCCTTTGATTTCAGGCAGGAAATCTGACTTTTCTCATCCTACGCAACTGCACATCCTGTGCTGCACATTGCACAAGTACCAACAACCACACGTTCCGTATTTTATATCCATATTTTGTGAAATGTGGGAATGGCTAATAGAGTTACAGAATGAGTTCTTGTTTGCAAAGTGTTTGCACGTTGAGGGGAGAAGAAAGAAATGGAAAGAAAAAGACTCAACATTCCTTAGAAGTCCCCAAACCAATATAATGGCGAGCAGCACCTTAAATGAGCCTTTCCTCAAAAACTGAGTGAGTGAACTGACCTACAAGTGGAAATTCCATCAAAACCAGAAACAGCATCCACATCAAAGGTAAATGTAAGGATTACAACTAGTTTAATCCTCCTTTTCTTCTTCAGAATAATAATTTCATTACATCATAGCAGAAAGTACGTCTGTTGCATGTTGTTAGCATGTGAGGTGGACATACCTTTTGTGGAAGCAATTTTATTTACATTTTAATAGCATGAAACTTACCTCGTTTTTTCATGGAAATCTCATGCAATCATTAATCTAACTCTACAATCAATAAAGCCAGGACCGAGTATTTTCAAGGATCATTACCCTCTAGCACCATCCCAACTTAAGGCTCATTTGTGCCTCTGAATGCAATGAGAACTCTGACCTTCAGTGGAAGCAAGAGCAGCTCCACCAAGGTCAAAGGTAACCAGCAGGGAGGAGAGGACCTTGACCATAGGATGGTCTACCCACAAACCTGGTCCTACAGGAGCACCTGGTCCTACAGGAAGACATTTTTAATTGTCTGACAGGAGAATGTGCCCTTATTTACTGCTGCCAGTGTCTGCAGAGAGAGGAGGTGAACGAACACCCATTCAGAGAAATTATTCAATGCCTAGGGCCACTGTTTTCTATCACAGCTCCAGAGGTGGAAAACCAAGGCTTCACAGCTCCGTACACAGAATCCACCCAGGGTTTCCCCGTAGGGCAAATAGATTCTTATTGACCTAAAGGTGAACAACTGCAGAGGAGCCATAAAAACTTCCCCAAAGGCAAATAGCGGCTTTGAACTGTGGTCTTCTCATTCCCACACTGCAAGAGTGCTGAGATATTTCCTCCAGTCCTTGCAGTTTGAGAGTCTGATGTGTCACATCAACCGATGTCATGAAAATAAATGGATGTCCCTACACTGTCACTTTTGTGGAGTACATCTGCATGTACAGTTAATTCCTGTGTTATCCACCTTGAAAATACTAGTTTATTCCAAGAGCCCACTAGGGAACGTGCCAAGGATCCAGGTTGCTGTAAACCAGGCAGGGGCCATGGAAACAGGAATATCTGGCTCCAACCCCAAAGAGGTTGTGCAAGTCTTCTGCCATGTTGCATATATAGTAATTTGCAGGTAAATAAATACAAACAAACAAATAAAACCCCACGGACCTGTCATAATATCTCTCATTTTTTCATCACTAGTTGGATTTTATCATCTTTTGCATAAAACAGTAATTAAGTTTCAGTTGGACTGTAGAAATGCCTTTGAAAATGCTCTCTCAAAACTTTCTGTACGTTGTTAATTTTAACTGCTGCTGTAGATAACATATGTGTTACAGAAACATTTACTTGTGTTCTTCCAACCGTTCAGGAAGTGTCCTGAAAGAAGAATATACACACCCTAATGTGCCACCTGAATACTTCAGTCCTGAGTATCAGAAACATAGGCAGCTATTTTGTTCTACATTTTAACTTTTTACTATTAGCTGTAATTTTCTCACTTCCGAGCAGCTGTAATAACCTAATGTGATTTTATTAATTGAGTTCCTAATGCCAAGACCTAATATCTCCAGAAAATTAGTTCTGCTAATTCATCTGGGAGTTTCTTTCTTCCTACGTTTCTGTGCAATAGAAACTTCTTTGGTAGATGACTGAAAATGTCCAATAGCATTTTTACAGAAGAGAATTCCAAAACTTTCAAAGAGCGTTTGCCTTTGTCACTATCAAAGAACTTGGCACATCTTTGTCTGGCTTAGTAAATGTATCAGGTTGGCATGCCACATGAAATCTTTCAGACTCGAGGTACTTATCCTAATGTCTGGAACAGCTTACCAGCTTGTGGGTAATGTGCATTTCCTCACATCACATTAAAATAAAACAATTTTTAGGTAAAAATCAAATCAGTATAATGCAAAGTTACAGGCTGATGCTCAGAACAGGTGAACCACTGCTGCAGATGCATTTCTCAGCATTTTCATTTCAAAAACCACAATGATTATGCTATATGCACACTTTTATTTCCCTATCTACACTAAGTTTCCCATGTTCATGCAATGGGAAAATATTGCTCCTTACCCTGGATCTAGGAAACACTTAGAAGAATCTCCCGATATTTTTTTTCCGAAGTGACACCTAAAAAGTATTTAAGTTATGGTACCTAAAAACGTCCACATTATTTTCAAAGTACTTTTAAAA
The DNA here is from genome assembly GCA_013398015.1 of Oreocharis arfaki. Classification (NCBI taxonomy): domain Eukaryota; kingdom Metazoa; phylum Chordata; class Aves; order Passeriformes; family Paramythiidae; genus Oreocharis; species Oreocharis arfaki. The sequence continues at coordinate 160,793 of VZRR01006231.1, read as the reverse complement.
TACAAGCTTTGCAGTACATTCCAAGAAGGCTTATTTCTGAAAGCATTATATAGTGAGGCAGGAAACGTGACCAAAACCTGCATTTGCTTATTAACCAATAAAGTACACTCAAATGTGCTTTGGAAGTTCATTTCAAGGATTGTGTGTGACATGCTCAGGGAAGAATGAATGCCTCCATCTCTTATTTACAGTGGTCGTTAGCACTGCCTCTGCCTCCTTCCTGTTTGAACCGTCTGTTCATTTACCCAGGAAAAAAAAAAAAAAAAAAAAAAAAAAAAAAAAAAAAAAAAAGGTGGGATAAACGTAAGTGGAAAATGTGGGAAGTTGGCAGTGTGCTGCATCATGTTTGCCCATATGCTAACTCATTACATTAACATTCATATTTCAGGGCAAGAACAATTAGCTCCAAGTTTCCTCTCCTTCCTGCTTCATGTTAAAGCTGCTCCCATGCACTGGGTTATATTTAAAGGGACAGGAAGAAATCCCACAGAAGTAGGTAAACCGGGGAAGAGAGTGCTTTGTACCGCTGCAACTTGTGATCTTGTGCGAGCGCTGAGCCGGTAGAGAGGATCCATCAAAAAAAGGAAATTCCCCTTAATGAGGAATGCTTGGGAGTAAAGTGATACACTGAAACCCAGCTGCCTCTCACTTGTCATGGAAGCATCCCCAATAAAGTAATGCGTGGGGGTATATTACCCTGTCTTAACCCACACAGTTACACACACACGCGCCAAGAGGGATCCAGGGCTGACAGGCAGAGACACGGTACAGTTCCAGAGCCACTTATCCGAACCGTTATCGTTAGTACGGGATGTAGAGGATGTCCAACTTACCCCGGTAACTGTTTCCAGGCTTGTAAAATTCTGGATCGCCCTCCACCCTGAGGCTGAATTCATTGTACCCTTCCCTCCTGGTGCCTTGGGCTCGCAGGATCCGACTGCAATATCCCTCGGATTTCGCGGCTTTTTCCAAGGTTTCGTCAGAAAAACCCTTCGCCACCAAGGGGAAAGTCAGCGCCAGGAGCCGCAGGGCCAGCGGCTGCAGATGCGCTCCCATCCTCGGCGCTCCGCACAACTTTTTGTCGCCGGGGCTGCGGTGCCCGGGAGCGGGGCGGCGGTGAGATCGGGCCGGGGGGCACGGGGGGCCACGGCAGGGCAGGGCAGGACAGGGCTGGGCAGGGCAGGCAGGGCACGGCAGGACGGGCTGAGCGGTCCCGGGCAGCCCCAGCCGGCAGCGGCCCCCAGCGTGAGCCTGCCAGGTCGGATCGGAGGGACCGGCTCGGCTGCTGCCGGCGAGAGGGAGGGGAAAAGCAGGGAGGGGGCAGAGAGGGAGGGGACGGGAGAGCAGGGGAGGGGAAGAGGGAGGGAGGGAAGTCTGATCTTGCCCAGATCCCGAACTGAAGTGCTGTTTTGTTTCAGAGCGTGTGATTAGCAGCTCGGTAGTGTTTACATAGGCGAGCTGAATTCACAGGGCTTGGTGAAAGAGCGGAGCAGGGGACGCCGCTGTCTCCCAGACACCCAGCGCAGAGCTGCTGCCGCTCGGGCTGAGCCCACAGACCTAGAATTAATCACCCGCATTCCTGCCGAAGCCTATAGTTACTGTAGGGATAACAAGGCTCAAAGAATTTCCCGACACCCCGACACCCCTCCCGTCTTTCTGCGAACCAGCAGACATGATAAACATTACCAACTAAACCAGCGCAGATGGACCGAGACAGCCCTCGCTCGCTGCACGCCTGACCAGCGAGGAGCATCGGCTGCCGCTCCTCGGGTACCACGGAGGGGAGAGAGACAGGCGGGGAGGCGGCTGTGCCAGAAGCACCAGATCCATCCCCATAGCAGCCTGCCACTGTGCACATCAGAGGCGCAGGCTGTGCGAGTGTGCTCACGGCAGCTGTGAGCGTGGGAGGTCTGCTCCGACACCCGGGAAAATCCCAGCAGATGCACACAGGAGAAAGCAAGGGGAGAGCAGGGCTCATTATTTGCCTTTATACAAGGCACACTGAGGCGCAACGACACTGAACGTCTTATCTAAATCCATAAAAGAAGATTACAACGGTGGAAATAAGAAAGTGAACCTACACCCCCGGGGTCCCTAACTCCAGGGTTTTGATCCTAAAATGCTGTTCTTCTCTCTCTCCCTCCCTCCACTGCTTCGTAAGAGAAGGAGAAAGCAGGAAAGGTCTTCAAGCAGGACCTGAATACTTTCAGGGTGACAGACGCATGAGAGGTCACAAATCCCTTTCTAACCCCTTTCTCCAGGTTAGGACTGTAGCAGACGGAAGAATACAACTGCATTTATGCACAACTTACAAGAAGTATGAGAAACAGCAAGCAGTTTGAAGTCCTCCTGGACACCACTGAGGCATTAGTTACCATCAGATTTGCAAATTTTTGGGTTCCAAACTTACATTTGGAAGTTGAGTAGCAACAACCTCACATTGTGTGCCAGATAAAGGTGTTTATTGGAGATCTCTGGGGATGAGGAGAGGTCTCTGTGAGGATGAACCCTTTCTGAAAAGTTCCTTGCCAAGAGCTTTGCAACTGTGAGCTTGTTTATATTTCAGTCTCTATGTTACATGCTTATAAAGAAAGTAAACTGTCACAGCCTCTAACTATTCATTCTCTAAAGATGACATTAACAGTTGGATGAGATTTTAGCTTTTGCTGCAAATACAGAGCTACTGGCAATGTCCCTCCACGTCTGTGAAGAGCTAGCAGCCAAGCTTTCATAACCACACTAAGTGGTAACATCCAATCCATAAGGACATGCCTGCTTAGGCACCTGCTGCTGTGGCTGGGGCTGACGGTAGAGACTTCCACTGCTGAGAAAAGAGTTTGATTGGGGAAGGATAAGAGGTCTTTACAGCACAAGTTGCTTTTTCTGATCCTTGCATCCCGCCGGAGGAAGGATAATGAGCAATCCTGACTTTCCAGTGCAATACCCCAGGTCCTCTGCCTCCACTCAGTCTTCTCCCTTCACAGTTTGCCCTCCACCCAACCCTCCAGTACAAAGGCACATCAATCCATCATCTTTAAGGCAACAATATTCAGTCTGCTTTTGCTACTGAAGCCTTGAGTTGGCACAGTTATGCAGGATATTTAGTTTCATGCTTCCAAAGACCCATGCTCATGTGGGTAATTAAGTGACTACAGTTCAGCAATGTCATAAACTCTTGGGTGTCATTTGATGAGACCATGATCTTCACCTCATTCATTTATGAGAACAAGCTTTGCTTTATTCAGGTTCCTCAGTCAAAGATGCCTGTAAATTTGATTAATTCTCCATATTTGACTTCTCATTTCTTTTGCTGAGATTGATTGAAAAGCAATTACCTGACTAAAGAATTCCTGACAGGAGCTGCACAGGCTCCTGCACAATCCACCTTTGTTTTGAGACAGTGTTGTGTTCTAACTCAACACTCCTCAAAGCGTTTTCAGTCCTTTTCAGATTTTTAGGGGTTTTATATGGTAACTAATTCATCAGTGTCTATTGACTCTTAACTTTCGATAGATTTTATATCTCTTACTTTTTAATTCCCAAATTGGCCTGATCTCTTGCTTCTGGTACTTTTTTGCTCAAAAGCACTGTAAAGTTTCCTAGAAAGGGATAACGCAGTGTCTTGCTAAAAGAGAATGCTTCAACTTAGCAACTGGTATAGACAAATGAACCTGCACTGCCTACAGCCATGAAATGAGTAATTTGTTGTAGAGATGGTTTAGAATATGGGCAATGTCATTAAGCATGGGCATCCTCGGGGTTTTCTATTTGTTCTACTAATTAGTGTGTGTTTGCCTAAAGCATCCAGCATGATGTATCAGTCAAAGATGTGTGCAAACTGATGAGCCCAACCATCCATGGCAAATTTAACAGAGGAAGCCTCGTATCTTAGAGACTGCAGCGCTGCTTTCCTTTGTGCGCTTTCTAGGATGAATAAAGTTGCTGTCCATGACTATTAGGCATAACAATCATTACTGGGATAATATTGCATCTGATGGAGCTGTAATGGTTGGAGGAAACTCTCTCTTCCCTCCCTCTCGCCTTTACAGAGTGGGCTTTCCTAACAAACCAAAATCATTTCACAAGATCAGCAGTCTTTCCTACTTTTTTCTTCCCCAGTAAAGGATCCCATTTTTTCCAGTGGCATTTTAGAAGATTGCACTAAGTACTGCAGAATACCCCTGCATTGACTGGAAGATATGACAAGGGGCATTTAATTTTTTTTTTTCCTTCTGCTTCTGTAATTTCAAATAGTTGTTTGAAGACTTGGGAGCTACCCACAAAGCAACAATGTGAAGTGCAATTCTTGGCTACATGACACCTGATTTTAGGGACCCTAGACCTCAAAGTAAACCAGCATCTCAGGTAGATATCTGAGCTGGTTACATGAATATTAGACTCCTTTAAAAGAGCCGGTTCACAGAGCAGAGGCCAAAAAACCCAGCCAAAACAAAACATCAGGGTGGCAGGTGCCCTAAATCTCACAACCATCAGGTGCTTGATAACATCTCTGGTAGGATTCACCTCCCTAAACCCAGGAGCTTTAGGATTTTCTACAAATAAATATAGTGATAATAACAACAGGGGGATTCGTCTCTTTCACAAGATGTCTGGCAGGAATGTTACCCGCTCTTACACAAGAGCTAATGATTACAATATTCCTGTAGAATGTCAGAGACAAATGCGTTTCAGCTCCTTACTTGGTTTGCAAGTCCTCAGATCCTCATGTCCCAGGAAGCTGCTAATTGTGAAAGTCTAAATCTTCTCAAAGCACTCTCAGTCCCTCATGGAAATTTTAGACTTCTAAAGTTGAACTGATGCTGAAATGAGAGAAAGGAAATTGAGGGTGTTGTATCAATCAGAATGGATTTTCTGGAGACAGATCTAGGGTGCCTTTTCCTTCTCCTCCTCAGACATTAATTGCATTGGGATCAAAAGCTATCCAGGGGTTCAGGTGATCACCTAACATCAAAAGTTTGCAGTAAGTGCCTTCTGAATACCTCTACCAAATTAAGAGATAGGAGCTGAGGAAAGTCACCAAAAGATCTTTTCCTCGTGAGCTAAATATTCCATTGCTCACAGGTGCCAGGACAGAGGACGCTGCTGTTCAGGCAGAGGCAGAGTGCTCTGGATGACTGGGAAACAGCACTGCAACACGATCTGCAATAAAACCTTCGGTGACTGCGAGGGCAAGCAGGGAATCTGAGGGTTGCACTTTCATATGTGCCTATCTCATTTTTACACCTTTGTGTCTTGCTATAGATTTAGCTATTAGTCTAATTTGCATCTCTCTCCTTTCCCACTGCTCCAGCAGTTACAGACAGTTTTTCTTAAACAAGATAGAAACTCCCTCTATTGATTTAGATGGAATAATAATCCTGTTGCTATTAAAATCCCCCTCTACCTAAAGCAAGAACGAGGCTTTTCTAACACAGTTCATGCTGTCTGATGCCTGTTTAGAGAGGGATCCAGAGATATCTGCTGTCCTATTAGACAAAGTAAAGAGCTTGGGAGACACTTAAAATGATTTCTTACTTCTCTGTAGCACTGTTCTCGCCTTCTTTTCTCTTAAGAATCCAAGCAGTGACAAGTAATGACAGCAAATGTTTGCAGAGGTCTGTTCGCCATTTACACCACTGTCAGTCAATACAATGTATCTCTGAAATTAAACTTCCCAGCAGGTCGTTACATTTGCCTGTTCAGTCATGCATGCCTTCAGCATATTTTCCCACTGACAATGCAGAGAGTTTTCATTTCCAGGGCATTTTATAGAAATATTTCATCCCTGACATGGTGAGAATAGCATCATACATATTACTAGAGGGACACTGCAATGCTGAGAGAAACAGAGGCAGAGAGCAGCTCTGTCCAGGTTCCTCCTGGGCTTAACTGGGGCAAAACCCTGACGAAGCTGGAAAACTGTGGGACAAAACACATTTTAAAACAGCACAGAGGCCACAAAAGATCTAGAAACGTCTATCCAGCACTCTGGATAACCCAGAAGCATGTGATTTAAACTAAACTTCGATGGATTTTTCAAGATCAAAAGTTGACAGGAGCTCATCTTCCACACAGAGTCTATTTTGGAGAGGAGGTTTGCTAAGGAAAGACCCAGGCTTCTTGGAATATTTAACTCAGGGTTCCTTCCAATATCAGAAAGTAAATATGTTCTTAAAAAATCTCTTCCTTTATCCCACACAGCCACTCAAGATCTATCTTGGGAATCCCCGAAAACTCCCAAGAGTAGAATAAACAACCGGTTTCTCCAAGCCCGGTATGAGCTTCCTTTACCCCTAAGAAAATTCACTGCTGCAGACCTGGAGCACCGGGCATTTCTAGGTCACACGTCCTCCAGTTACACCCAGCTTTGTCCCTCAGCAGCCTCTGCCTTTGAGGAACTTCCGAGTTTCCATGGACAGGGCAGGAAGGGAAGTGTTTCCTGCTGCTCCCTTTGGTGCCCGTGCAGCCTGGCTGCTGCCCCTCCCAGAGCTGCCCGTCACTGCTGCCCTGCAGTGGTGCCATCACCACCGTGTCCAGGTCACCTTGGACTTCACCTTTTATCACAGAGTACAATTTCAGCTTGAAAAAACACAAAACAAAAAAAAACCCAAACAAAAAACCACCAAAAAACCACCAAAAAACCTACAAAAAAAAAAAAAAAAAAAAAACCCAAAAAAAAAAAACCAAAAAAACACCAAAAAAAACAAAAAAAAAAAAAAAAAAAAAAAAAAACCAAAAAACAAACCCACAAAATGTCCCCCCAAAATTTCATCTCTGCTCCTTCCAGCTAAACCATACAATAACTCTGCAGGAGGCTGTGTTAATTTAAAGCCTAAATACCAACCTAAAATTCAGCATCTTGGTAATTTATTCAATCACCTCTCACTGATTTTACATGATTGCAGGTTTTCCTGTATCAGCCTTGACCCCAGTGCCTCTAACTTGACTATATCTGGCTAAAATACTAATGAACAATAACCAAACTGAATCCAGTTTTTTGGCATCTTTGCAATTTAGAGTCAGCTATTCAGTGTTCTCTTATCACCATATTTTCATCCTTGAATTGCTCAACACTGGTGGATTGGCTGTCACTTTCATCTGCTCACCCTGTATTTCTATTTCTCCAAGACATGAGGTATGTGATAAAGTTCCTATTTTTTTCAGTAGCTGAGCTCTCAAAGGCTTAATATAAATGAAACTTTGCATGCGGAAAAAAGCCTTTTTTTACCTATTTTCAGGCTGGTTATTTTTCCAGGAAGAACATAAAAAACCAACTTACACTGTCTAAGAAAATAAATGGTTTCTATTTAGACAAATAATTTATAAAAAGATACTCACTGAGTTTTACACATGCCCATTATTTATTCAGTCAATCCATCCTCATTTTCAAAAAGCATTTTTATAGTGATATGGTAAGTAATTAAATCTTCAGTCAACTCTGGTTAGAATAGGTCTTAATTAGACTGCAAATATGGAAAGAAAATGTGCAGTAACACATCCCACGAACACAACAGGCCCAAAAGCAAGAACGACATTATCTTCAGAAACCAAAAAAACCCCACAAAACCAAAACTAAACAGAAAAAAAACCACCCCAGAAACTAAAACCAACAAAAACTCACAGCCAAGCAGATAAGGGAAGGATGAAAAATTCTTTGCGATTTCTGGCACTGACCATGAAATCAAGACAGACAAAAACAAGAATAAATCATAAATATAAGGTGATGCCATCACTGAGCTCGCTGACACATTTGGGAACTGGGACTATACTTCAAGCACACTGATATTCGCAGAATAGAATTGTCTCCCAGAGCAAGCTCTTTACAACAACCTCCTGCTACGTGTTATGAATTTATTTTGCCCAGGTTCTCCTGCTGTATTCAAGAGCCATTCCTTCTAAAGGAGGTATTTACTGTACCGTGCTAGACCATCGCATCTCCTTTCATCATTAGCTGGCAGGTTTATTTGAACCTCAGGCTGTCAAGTGAAGCACTCCTGTGGTTTATGGACTGTTGACACTTCCCTTTCAAGACCCTTTGTCCTTGGGAATCTAAATCAGCTACTTCTGCCTCCAGCCCAACGCAAATTTGAATATTTGGAAGTACAATGAATTGTAAAGGGGGAAGCGTTCATCTGACACAACCAAGGAGAGAGCATGGCCAGGCTGAGAATGCTTGGAGGACTAAGAAGAGATTTGATTTCAGAATTCGTTCTGCCACTGAGCTCACCACATCTCTCTGCAGCTTAGCTCTTTATCAGGCAGGGAAACAGAACACCTCCAGGTAAAAACATAACCTAAGAACAGACAATACCTTCGTATTATTACTGCAATGCTTAAAGCTCTACAGCCATTAGAGTGTGGTTTCAAAGCAGTTTTTGCACAATGAAAGGTTTTGGAAAACGTTCTTCCAGTTTATTTGTGCAATTCAAGTTATGCCAAGTATTGCTAGATATTCCTGTGGATCACCAGGAGCTCAAACAAAGAGCAAATAGTCACTGCCCAGAGAATCCCTGCAGAGAGATTCTGCAGTTGGGCATATCAAAAAAAAAAAAAACCAACAGCTCTCCAAGAAAGTTTCCCAAATCTCAGATTTCTAGCTCAAATATTAAAGGAGCTTTGGGAAATCTTCTAAAGATTTGCAGACCCACATCTTTTTCATATCAAAGGATGTTTTGTGTCTGTAATTTAAAAAGGAATCTAAACTATCTGACAGCAAGTGGGTAAAAAATACACATATGAAGATGTTTCAAATATGGATATTCATATACATGGGGAAAAAATTATTACATATTAAAAGTTATAATTTCTTTCTTGGTAAACAGATGGAAGATCAAACAGGCAAAGGTACATTAACAATGTACCACATTGCAAGTTCTGTGGATATGCCGTCTTATTTTAATTGTCATCAGCATACAAGGCTAAAACTGCAAGCTGGTAATGCAAAACAGGGTTTGTGGGAGGAGGAAATATCTTTTCCCAGAGCAGCTGGTATAGCTGAAAAAAAATCTACGAGCTTTCAAACACAGCAGCCCTTCTGCAGGTCTGAAAATGAGTTATTTTATAAAGCTAAATGCATGTTCACAATGATTTCTCAGAGCTTAGCTGGCTACGCATTCATTAGATCTCTGAGGAGAGAGGTAATTGGTACCTGTGAGGTAAAAAGGATGCTAAAGGGGAGGAAGGACGGAGGTGTCAGGGAGAGAGGAGGACAGTGATAAGTTGGTGAAAGGGATATTTTATAGCCTGCAGAATAAAGGAAAGTTCATGTGGGAGAGGAATCCTGGAGAGTGATATAAACCAATGTCTCCAGCAAGCTCCTGGGATGTGGTGTCCCTAAATGTGCTATAGTTTACTTTGCAGACTCAACTTTGGAAAGTGTTTTACAAGTTTTCCTTGATGATATGAACAGAGAGAGACAGGGACATGCTTTGCTGGGAAATGTTTGGGAATGGCAGCTGGGAGTCGTGTGCTTGATGGATGTCCCCAGAGGTTCTGGGGTGCGCTGGGAGAGGATGCCCCTTTCCCTGAGACACAATCCACCAGCAACCACAAGCACAGTGATGACTGGCAAAGTGCCAGCAAATTACTTCTACTTTTTGTTTTTCAGTATCTGTTTCCCAGATCACACCTTTTGCCTGAGCAGACGATGAAGTTTGACAGGCTCCATCCAGATTTTGGTTCCGTAAACTGACTAAAAACTCACTTGAAATGTTTCTGGGTGAATCAGAAGAATTTTCAAGGGAAATCCTGGACACAGAATTATGTATGTGACTTAAAACCTGCCCTAAAAAAAGCCTAAAATCCAATACATTTATGAAACATATCTATCTTTTTCTTCCTTTTTAAAATTAAATCAGAGGAGCAATGACAGGGCATGGATTTCTCAAACTACCAAGTGTCCTGCCTTCTCCTGCCCAAAGCAAACTATCCCATAATACCACATTTCATCAGTCCCCTTCAGTCATTCAGATTTTTCCATTATTTTGCATTGTGACACATGAAAATCAAGTGCAAAACACTCGTGTCCAGAAATACAAGTTTTACACCAATACCTTCTATTTTCTACACGGACAACAAAAAGTTTCTGCTGCTGGTAAAATATGCTTAATTTGCTTCTTATCCTTCAAAATGTTGTTTCATTTAATTTTTAACCTCTCTTTCAAAATATTCTGTTTCATTTCGCTTTTAATCTCTTAAATAATGTCAATGAATATACTTCACATGCCTTGTATTCTTCCTTATGAACAAGTAAAACCAACTTTTTAATTTTTTTTTTTTTTTAAAGTCCAGGTTTTCTTAGAGTAAAACAATTCTACAAGAAGGTTGTAATGAAAGGGTCTCTGAGAAACAAGTAGTCCATTACTCTAACATGTAAGGATATGAGGAAATTACATTGTGGAACTGAGCTTAGCAAAACAAGCTCAGCAATCAAAAGTATTTTTATTTCAGCTGATTCAATGGAAATGTCTTTTGAAAAAGTGAAAAAATATCCATTGTTTGCTGTTAAAAACTTGTACTGGAGAGAAACTGCATTATGCATGAAAATAAATATTTAAATATTGATCATATCTTATACTAATATTGTGCATAGCATTTACATAAACATGGGCAGTTGTAATTGCATTTCGTATATTTTAGTTATAAATCACAGAAAATGATCTAAAAAGGTGTGCATATATGCACATGGACATATATATCACAAAATATTCTGAATTGGGAGGGACTACAAGGATCATCAAGTCCAACTCTGAAGTGATTGGCCCACGCAGGGATCAAAACCATCACCTTGGTGTTATTAGCACAGTGCTCTAATCAACCTCATCTGTGGTGTCTCCACGTGAAATTCACATCACACTGAAGAAACAGTGTTTTCCAGTACAAATTCTATTCCATTTCAAACCCAGCCTCACCTCCAACTTGTCTTCCATTCAATGTGATGACTTTTACTTTCAATGGGATTCAAAGAGGGCAGAAGTTTTCCAGCTGAATGGATTATCCTTGGACCATTGTTGACCAAAGCCAGACCAACTGTATTTCTCATCAAGTACGCTTGGCAATTAAGAGAAAAGTGTTCTGTGGCATAACCTTTGAAAAAGTCAAAAATAATAATGATACTAATTATTATTTTATACTTCATTCACTTCTACAGAGACCTACAGAACCATTAAAAATGGTATGACATTGGTGCATTGCAGTATTCTTAAAATTTCCAGTATAAACCAGACTTCCCTCCACCAAGAAAACAATTCGCAGGTTCACCTGGACGTCTTCAGCAGGACTGCAGTTAAAATTTTAAAATTATATTAATAACTGCATTTAAAATATTTCATAATTAATAAATGCATAAGTGATAATTCTCAACAATAAATAATTTTTATTATTCAATATAATAATATATTATTAATAGAAAATACCCAATAATGTGTGCTTTTATTAATTAATAAAGTTATTGCCAATAGTTAATTTAAAATAATGAATAATTAATGACTGCAGATAAAATTACAAAATTACATTAGTAAGTGTAGTTAAAATGACAAAAAAAATTACAAAAAAAGTCCTGCAGTTAAAATTACTGCAGACTAAAAGTGGCAGAGGTTCAATTTTCTGGTTTGGGGTTTTTTTTGTTGTTTTGTTTTGTTTTGTTTTGTGTTTTAGGGTTTTTTTTTATTGCTCATTATTTTGCTCATAAGAACAAACTTAGGGGACGTGGGCCTCAAACATTTATTGCAGAGATTGCTCTTCAAAAGTCTTTATAATTGTTAAAAATCTGATCCAAAATTACCAGTCAAGTAAATTTGTGCTAAAACAAACTTCATAAGATGACAGCCGCCCAAATTATTTGAACAAAGACCCTGAAAATCCTAAGTTGACTTTAACTTAAAGGTTAACAAACTATGATATTATCACACGGATGAAATACAGCTAGAGTTGGGGTGGTGCACCCTTCTCCCCTCCTTGACAGTTAAACGGTTTCATTAGTAAAATGTGTGAAATAAATAATTTTCACACTGAAAAGTTTCATTAGCTCTCTAGAGGCACATAAACATATCTCTCCTACTTTTGTATCCACTCGTTAGATCCGTTATTAAGAACTCAGAATCATCCTCTGCTTCTTTGACTTGAGACGGCAATCCGGAAGACATAAAGTGAAATTTTTAGCATTTGGTAGAAAGATATGTTCTTTAGTTCTTTATGTTCCTCCAGCCAGTGAAATAAATTATGTTACTGCTCACTCAGTCCTGCAGCAGACCCATTTACGAAAAATTAATCATAACACAACTACTGACAAATGTGCTATTGATGACTGTGATTGGATCACTGGAACAATCCTATGGAACTTTATAGCAAAGAATGCACTCCACAGGCTATAAAACTTTCACCAGATTATTTTAAAGCGTTAAGGTTTATAATGACATGCACAGTAGTACCTCTGTTAGTTTATCACTAACTAAATCCCAGCTAGCCTAGTAGAACATTATTGTTTTCCACTGTCTGACAAGGAAAAGGTAAATGCAAGTTCTAGGCAGATGAGGTAAGAACTTTTTAAAACTATAAAGCATTTGGAAAGGAAAATACATCTTAGCTTGTCCTCAGAAATTATTTGAAAATTGGAGCTCTCTAAAAACATAGCAAGATACCTTTGTAGATATGCACACAAAGGTAATGGCATCGAGGGTGATTTAAACTTGTAACTATGGAAACCACATTCTTTTTTAAAAAGCCAAAGCCTGAGATTATTGAAATTAAGACAAAAATAATTCTCTAATGAAATTAGCTATCTTCTTTACCTGGATGTTTCACCAAAGGATAAATCACCATACAGGGAGTCTACCCACAAACTCTGAAGAAAAACTACGCCCTGAAAGTGCAGGGAGAGCTTTTTGGGAGTCAAAATGCTGCATGACTTAGCTCTCTTTGTAGACTCAGTCCCACTTGCCTCAAAATTCAGATGAAGGGTCAGAGCCAAACATACTGTGCAAATTCAGTACCTTCATTTAGGCATCTTAACACACAGTGAGAAGTGAAAAGATTAACAAAAGGACCCTGTGATTTCCTTCACTGGGCCTGTTCCACCCTGATTGAAGGTACAATGGCGTTTCTGCATCTTACCCTCACTGAAACAGCCCTCACTGAAACAGGGCTGATGTCCCTAAAAAGACAACAGCTTATTGAAGCAGAAATATCTCACACACAGGAAAAATCTGAATAATACTTGATCAAATATGACATTTTTGAAAAATTACTGTGGAACATTTAGAAAAATCTTTGTTCATGAGATGAGGTATCTTGCGTCATGGGGAACAGCTGGAGACAAAATGGGTCACTCATAAATGCTTTTCTGTGAGAAAATTAGACCCAAAATTACTGCCTGGAGTGGCAAATTCTTAGAGTATTCCTTTGCTCTACTGATTGCAAGAATTTGTAGTCACATGAAGCTCCTCACTATTTAATTTTTGCAATGTATGAGGGCTCATAGGAAACACAAAATAATAGGCTGTTGAATTACAACAGTTGAAACGTATTGAAGAAATGACAAACACAAGCAGATTTTTCCAGAATCAGACAAAACCCAGCACTTCATGATTTCTAGAGGAATAGACAATTAAAAATAAAGAACTGTAAGCTAAGAGCAAATAACATCCACCCGTGTTTCTGGAGTTAGTGGCCGTAAGTGAGCTAGGGTTCAAAAATACCTTTAAAATTACATATTAAAAGAATTACAGCTTTTTGAGGCTCAGTTACAGATGATACTTAGAGACCATCAGGAGCATGGTCATGAAAGGTGTCAGGACGAGGCTTGAGCACCTAAAGCTGCAAATACATCAGTAGGATCTCCTGAAAGAATTAAGAAGCCAGCTGTGTTGTATTTTTATTTTGTAATCTCATTTTTTCAGTGTTTTCTTTGTGCAACCTGACACAGAGGCTAAATTATGCAGTCTTACACCCACGAAGTCTTAAATTCTTTGTGAAAATACACAACAGTAATTTACCTTCCCCTTGTAAAGACATCAGGATTTCCCACAGCAAGTGCAGGACATCACTGTAGCTGGTCATTAATGCCTAAGCATTCATTTAATTACCAACACATCAATAAATTTGGCATTTAGAAATAGTTTGAATATTTGTTTTGTCATTTCAATTTTTTTCAAAGACCGAAAGAAATGTTGCACTTTGATTTTGCCACAAATAATATGCTAATTAATAAAGGATGTCGATGGCACATTGAACATTTAAAAATTCAAAAGCCAAAAAAAACCACCCTAGAAAAAACTAGAAACCATTATGAAATACATTTCTTAAGCAGCAACTTATTACTGTGTGGTTCTCAAAGTCTCATGTGAAGCTGGCAAACACAGAGGTCGACAACTTGATGAAACATATTTATAACTGATCTACAAAATATTTGTCAAAGCCAAATAAAATGAAGTGTAGACTGGAGGAAACAATGGCAAGGTGAGTAAAACAAATAACAAAAATAGCAGCCCTGAATATTTAGTTCCAGGACTCACTGGCAGTATCTGAGTGTTTCTTGTAGTCTTTTGGGAGAATTACATACAAAATAAAGGAAGACACTGTTTTTACAAGATCCAGCTCCAGGGATCAGAGATATCAAGGTAAAAGATTCTCAGGAAAGAGTAGGCATTTGTGTCAAAGATGCTTTGTGATAATTTTTAGGTCACTGCAGTCTCAGAGCTGCTCCACCCCTCAGAGAAAGAATGGATTAATAACATGCAATAATCTGAAAACTGTGTAGAAGAAGTGCCTTGATCTCTGATCTCTGGCTGGAGTATGTCCCACTCTGGGATGTGGAGCAACCAGAGGCGGCTCCGAGATTATGACCAAACCATCTTCATATGGATATCAGGCATCTCATTCCATTCTTATAACATTAAAGACAGTTTTTAAGGCTTTTTCATATGTATTTTTTTCTTGATCAGGAGGTTTCCCTGGCAATGGAAGCAAGGTAAACCACCCCTGACAACAGGTCAACATTTCTCCACTAAGGCAGTGAATCCACACCAAACCAAATACACCTGGGGACACTTTAAGAAGCCATATTTAGGAGCCTGGGTTTGTGGAGGCATAAGTCTTAGGAGCCAAAATAAGCCCAGTAGAAATTCCATGTTCACTTTTTAAAGGATTCTGATGATTCAGCTGTTGCAGAATTGCATATTTTTGAACTACAAAAGATATCCAGATATCTTATGCTACTGGCTGCTCCCAAAGCTAAGGGAAATAATTTATTTCAGAAAGGGTGAAAATTAAAGGTCAAAAAATGACTGACTCAGAAGAGTGAGAGACCAGTGTCCAAATCATCACTCTTTGCATACTATCAGATTTCTTCTAATTTTTATGTAACTGATTGCAATAAACAGATTGACAATACTAAACATAAAAATAATGTTTTAAAAAAGAAAAATAAAAGAAAAAAAAGAAAGAAAAAAAAAGAAGAAGATTCTCGCAGCTTGTGTTAGAGAAACCTCAGTCAGTCCTGACCTAATTAAGGATATTTTTCAAGAGTACTCCCTCATAATGAAAATATAAGCCTTCCCCTGAAATGCTGCCAGGGAAACCTTCCTCTGGGATTATAATTGTCTACAGCAGCAGAGAATTAGACTGACTGGTGCCCCAAGTGGTTTTCCACTAAGGAATTGTGCTTCTTCGTTTTACTTCTTGTTTAGATGTTTAGATTTCTTTAGGTCTTCGCCGTTGTCCCTCCCCCAGAACATATGTTCTGCCAAATGTGGGGGAAGCTGTATTTTGGGCTGTAATGGCAGGCAAATGCTACATTACATAAGTTAGTTCTTAAAACATTAGTCTTATTGCAAGGAGAACTTGAAGTGCACACTGAATGTTTAGTGAAGGCAGAAAACAACATTAAATGTTGTAGAAACAGTTAGGCAACAGAATTTTGGAAACCTTCAGATGTGTTCATTCCAAAAGTTATGTGCAGGAAAATAATCAAACGATTTATACTAAACTACAGAATAGAAGTTTTGTGCATAGCAATGCTAAAAATGGGATTTCCTCAGTGTTTTATGCCTCCTTCATGCCTGGCTAAGGTGGGTTGGAAAACACTTGGCCTCAGGGCTGTCCATCACTTCAGCTAGATTTTGTAGGGTATGGAACATATTAGTCAAAGCTTAGAGTCGTGATGACCTTGGCACGTTCAAGAGAAAGTTGTCAAGATATTTTTAAAAGGCCTGACAAGTTCATCAGCAGTGACTGACAAACCAGAGAAAGATGAACTAGACCCAAACATCTCCAGTCCAACGGGAAATACTGTCATCAGATTAAGAGGATCTCACCTATTCTTTAAATTCTGCCCCCTATCATCAGACTTTTAAATAAAAATACCTAATTACACCCTTTGGTAGGTGTACATTAGGTCATAGCTAAGCAGAAATGCACATGCGTCTGTGAGCCAATCTCTAATTTCACAATTGCCCTTTTTCAGATGGCTCCTTCTCATTTTTTTTAAATAGAAGGCCAACAGATACTAACAGGAGGAATAACTTTTTATCCTTCTGTTGTAATGTACAGCTTTGTACATTATTTATGGGTTCTGTCACTTCAGGCTCCTATACAAAAACGGTGCTAAATCCACAGGGTAACTTTGGTGCCAGAATTACACAGAGTCTCAAAATCCTCAGTCAATGCCACCCACCCACCAGATGCTTCAAGATGTCTAGTTATGAGAAACAACACAGAATAATAAACAACCTTAATATCTCAACAGATTCTTAAAACAGTGCAATTCTGCAAGGAATTAATGCAGGAAAACTCCTAATCAAAAAGGCTGGCACTTGGCTCCTGAGCTACTTGGAATACGTATGCCACATGCTTTACGATTACTAGATGCTAGGAATATCTCAGTTTCATCAGAATATATTTCTCTTTAGTGTTGTTAAGTGCATATGGCAACAGGCTCCAGGCTGGATGGTGCATAGACAGGAATACACAATAATTAAAGCAGACCAGTCTGGGAAGGGAGAATTGAAAGCAGCATCACTTGACCGACACTACAGGGTCTGTTTGGGGGTGTTGGTGTTTTTTTTAAACTCCTATGAATCTTTAATACACATCAGTTTTACCAAAGGTCATGAATGTGGTTAAAAATGGTCTCCGCCAAGTTTTTTTTCCTCTAATACAAATTGCTGTTAAAATGGAAGAAAATATTCACCTTTGTGAATAAGGATATGCTCCATACAAACACTCATGCAAGATCTGTGCGTTTTGCTTTGTGTCCCTTTCACTTTTTTTCAGAAATCCTCCAACATTTTGTTTCCAGGCCAAGCTGGAAGATGCTGGAAGTAAGAGCATTTAGGGCAGTGACGAAACCTTGATGCTAGCTTCCCCCAGCCTTCACTGAGCTTTGGACCCTCAGCGACTGGGTCAAATAGTCACTTTATAAAATGTGATTATTTGTCACACAAAAACACTCAAACATACACACCAGGGGAAAAACAGGGTTCATAAAACATCGTTTAGAAATTGCGATGTAGTTCCAGAATTCACCTTATTCCAAAGAGTCTCTTGATGAGATACAACAAGCTTCGGTCTGTGATCTCTTTTTAGGCAACCCCAAATTAATTTCTGCAGCTCAAAACAGTGCTGGGGCAATCCAGGCCATGTGCAAGGTGGGATTTTATTTCACTCTGATGGAGCTTGTGCTTAGCTTGAGAAACACAAAATTTGTTTGAGGCAGTGCTTTAATTTCAAGTAACTGGAATAAACTGTCAATCCATTCCAGATGAAGGTGTTCAATATCGCCTAAATTATTAATTTTGCCAAGTGACAGCCCATACTTCCTGTATGAGTCTATGGTTATAGAAAGGAATTTTGAGCCC
Organism: Oreocharis arfaki; assembly: GCA_013398015.1. Taxonomy (NCBI): domain Eukaryota; kingdom Metazoa; phylum Chordata; class Aves; order Passeriformes; family Paramythiidae; genus Oreocharis; species Oreocharis arfaki. Next base: position 142,941 of record VZRR01006231.1, on the reverse strand, counting down.
CTACCCAGGACACAGTATTAGTTTTTTCCAATATATCAGTTTAAGCATGGAGAAGTCACTTAGGGTTCGTTGAGTTTCAGTTCTTCCAACCACAGGATGAGATAACGTGAGGAAGCCAGTTTACAATGTTTAGAAATACTTTATGACAATTTTATTATATATTTGTCTCAGAAGACAGTATTTCCACAAAAGACTGTGGGCATAATTTCAAATAAATGAGCTGTTATAACAGTAATAATTCTTTATTTGCACTTCTATTGTTACTTTTAATTGCATTTGTTCTCAATGTCAGAATTTATAGGTTTGTGATAAGAACAACACAATTTAAGTTTTCCTGCTCATCAAAAATACCTTGACAATAATAACTCACTTCAACTATGAGTATGAACTACATGCATGAACATTTAAATCAAAGGCAAACAACACTCAATTGACAGATTGTCACCATGGTGTTTTTTCTTTGGTCTGATTCTGTTTGTCATGAAAGGGTGAACAAGGACTCTCTTCATATTGATTTGTCCATCACAGAAATGTGCTCAGTGAAGTGATGCTTGCAGCATGGTGTTTCAGGTGTCTGTGTTCAGGGGAAGATGCTGGAGAAAAAGCATTATTTGGCTCATTCAGATTGCGAATATAAAATGTATTTAGTAGATACACAGCGTTATGGAGGGATGCCAAGAGAGAGCAGTGAGATGCAATAAAGAGCAATTCTCTAGCTTATCTCACCCCGGAGCCTGTAAAATTAACCTCACCACTTGTGTGGGTTTGCTTTTAAACTATCCTGCTTTTTGTTCAGGACCACACCACCCATAGCAGTAACTCCTTGCACAGCATTCCAGCATTTGTGCTTTCAGCCATAGGTGGGCAATGCAGGAACAATCAGGAAAAGGCAACAGTTATTCAACTTCCAGAATACAGATGAGCCTTCAGACGAGCTCACTCTAGCTTCAAAACCCACTCTTACTCCTACTGGAGCTGATGAAAATTATACCAGAAACAATAATGAGCTTTTTCTTTTTAACCCTCATTTCTTGTACTCACTCCAAGGTTGCCTTAATGCAAGAGACACTCGGTGGCACTGGTAACTGTGCAGAGCTCTGCAGAGCTCATCCCACATTGTTCTGTGCTTTGCCTGCAAGGAAAGCAATGGCAATGCCTGCCCTGAGTCAGTTACCCAAATCTAGAATTTCACAGCAATTTTTAGAAAAGAGTTTAATGTCTAAAAGAAGCTACTCCTGAAAATCAGAAGCACGAGAGTGTAACAAATCTGACTGGATAATGGCATAATAAACTAGCTGGGTTCCAGTGAAAGCCAGACCAATAAATTAATAGATGCTGCGGTGTTGTGTAAGCTGCATTGATTTCCAGTTTTTTCTCTTAGTACGTACTCTCCCTGCTTTATACACAGGTACATTAAATAGAAACTGAGATCGTGGACCCAGAGACTCCAAATATCACCAAGCATCACAAAAAAAAGCACTTTGAAAGTAAAAATCTGATAGACTAGCTGAAGTATCTTGTGTATTTGAAATAAAGCTAATGTCCTATCTATTCACCTGTGCCATAAACAACAGCTGAATCATTCTGTCTATAAAATACAATATTTTATCAGTTTATGCCACTAAGTTATATTTTCTTGACACGTCATTTATCCTCTTTATTTTTTTGTTGCTGCTGTCATGCATTGCCCTGAAATATTTAGGCAGAAATGCAACCTGTCTCGATTCCAAGAGTTGCCATTGCCCAAAGTTTTTGACATAGTGGATTAGAGTTCTTTCATTGATCCTAAGAAAAGTAGAAGCCAGTTCTTAGAGCCAAGGACCACATGGCTCAAGCTGCAGAAATGCCATCCTGCGCTGGGAAAAGAACAAATTCTGTAGGTTTTGTCAGATAAATCTATAACCAGACTGAACCACAGAACCCTACCAACTGTCAGCAAAGGAATAAAGGTAAAAATATATGTGTTTTAATTTTTTGTCAAATTATATATTTTTAATGGACACCTCCACAAATTTTTACTCACTGAGCTGTTCACAGTGACCTCCACTGCTGTATTGTCATAGTACCTAGTAATGATTAATTTTGTCATATGAATAATGTAATTCCTTATGGATAGCAAATCTTCCACCTGATAATCTCTTCTAGTTATTGAAGATTTATGTTCTACAGAACATCAATCAGAAAATGGCAGAAAAAGAGTTTCGTTCAATCCAAGAAAAAGCAGTCAAGTCTTCCTAAGTCTACTGTATTTCCCATGCACATCTCTGTAAAGTTGGTAGGTGCCAGGTAGTTATTTGTCCTGGGTTGCAGTATATTCTATTACCATCTCCAAGAGCTGTGAAACCAGGTGGGGCAGTGTTTCTTTGCCTCCTCCCTCCGGACCATCTTCTGTTAATGGGAGCATTTGTGCCTTGCCAAAGGACTCATAGATAACGGACTCTGGACTATCTCCTGTTAATGGGCCCATCGGTGCCTCACCACCCCATTGTGAGATGCTCCGCCTGGGAGGGGGCACTGAACATTTCCCACCTGGATATAATCAGGGGTTTCTCAGGCACAAGGGAGCTTCTCTCCGCTGGACTTCCAGAGGACGGGAGGCTGCATCGCTCGACCTTCAGGCGAGGACCAGACCCTTCTCCACGGGACCGCCGTTTTCACCGGAGCTGCTGCACCCACCCTGCTCACCGGGAGCCACCAGCGCTGCTGCCGGCTGTGATCAACACTGCTCCGGGAGGGGAGGCTACCGGCTGTTACCAGCGCTGCTCCAGGAGGGGAAGCTGCCTGGCAGCCGAGGAGGCTGCGCTGGGTGACTGCGCTGTTATAACTGCCATAGTCATTGCTGTTCATTGTTTTGTTTTGTTTTACATATATATAAATTGGGTAAAGAACTGTTATTCCTATTTCTCATATCCTTGCCTGAAAGCCCCTTAATTTCAAAATTATAATAACCCGGGGGGGAAGGGGGTTACATTTCCCATTTCAAAGGGGGTTTCTGCCTCCCTTAAACAGACGCCTGTCTTTCAAACCAAGACACAAATTCTAATAAATCCAGGTCAGTCCTGGATTGCCTACTAAAATTTTATGTCACTTTTTGAGAAAATTCTTTGGGAGAGTTTTTACTCAAAGAATTCAATATTTAATGTCATCAACCATAATACTTGTATTTTGCTTGTCCAAGTAATCCTGAAATAACAAGGAACAAGTACGCTTTTAATTACATTTAACTTCTGACTATTCTTGTTTTGATCAGGGGGCAAGGTGTGACCCAAACTCCTGATGTGATTTTATGATTCAGCATTTAGCACAAATTGCCTACTGGCTTAGAATTTAACTTCTCTGACTTTCCCAGTTCCTAGAAAGGGCATTTATTCAGGAGGTGATTAAGTAATTTTTCCTTAATTGTTATATCAAAACTGTAAAACACAAGAGCTAAGCAGCAGCTTATTTACATACCAAAAGCTGGAGGCTGGTCTGTTGAAAAGTATGTTAAATCCCCCAAAGCTTTCAACAAAGACTAGGCTGCAGCCTGAGAAATGTCTGAATCTATTTAGCACTTTCAGAGGGAAGCATAAGGAGCAAAGAAAAACCAAGGAAAATGTTTGGATTTCAACTTCCAGTATTTGGGTTTGCAAATAACTTATTCTAGAGACCAAGTACAGCTCTAGAGCACTACTGCTCCTAAAGCATAAAAATGCTGAGTTTTGTTTAGATTCCCAAGATGAAAAGCCAAGCTCAGATTTAAATGTGCAAATATTGAACACAATCAGAGCATTTCTATTTACTTGAAAATTTAATTCCCTGAAGAAATATTACAGCTTTAGGGATATATGCTAATTATAATTGCATTTATAAGCCAAATGAGCAAATCCAAATTCCCCAACATAACTTCTAATGAAAAAAACTACACAGACTGAATCAAAGTTTCATCAACTAGACCTCAGTTGACATGCAGGCCTAACCCAAGACAATCTTAGCTGATTCTGTGGAGTGGGATGCAGCAGGAAGTCTTCTGCATTTTTAGGTCAATGTCAGAAAAGGTATTTGAACAAAAATTAGTCTTAGAGCCTGAAGTTTGCAGGAGGTTTATGAAGCACCAACACCGTTCTATACCCCTGTGCCAGGGTGGGAAGATGACCTCCACCGTTAAGGCTACTCCAGGGAAAATTAAAGCTTCTCCAGGGAGTACTGAAAATCCAGAAATTCTGGTGCAGATATTTAGGACAGTAATAAATTTCATACTTTCTTAAGACTGACCGGGAAAAATTGTCATTGTGCATTGAGGAGCCGGGATTGAAAAATAACACTGAAGTATGGAGACAACAGCATTTAGGCGAGTACCAGCAAGTCATGCACACACAGACAACTGACAGGATATTTGCTTATTTCTATTTCAATCACAGCACAAAGATGTTTAGGCCTGTCACAGATAATCCATTACTGCTTTTTACCTTTGCCTCATAGTCGTATCTACCATTATTTGACCTGGCTTCATTCAACCTGATCTTCATCTGATTTCAGACTTGACTTTTAATATTTTTTTTCTTTTTTTCTAAATTTAGAAGGAGCCAAAAAAAGAGAAGTACTGCTTCTCTAAAAACTCCCCAAGTCTCTCTGATCTCTTTCTTATCACTTAGGCCCTGACAGAACATGAAAAGGATTCTCAGGTTTTAAGACAACACTTATGGTGTAAAGAGGAGATGCTTCTACCAGCCCCAAATCTGTTGATAGGTTTGAAGCCCACTAATGCTTGAGGGATTCAATGCTTCCAAAACAATCCTTTATTTCAGGTGAGAGAATTATGTGCCAGAACCTGACAGCCTCTAGGAGCCCCAGCTTTCTGCTTAGCAGAGATAAACCATTATCTATTACACAAAAATGAAAGGAATCTGCTGCACTTAAAAATATTTTAGTGACGTAGCAACCAGGAATCAGTTACTTGAACTTGGAATTTTCCCCTCTTTGATGTCTTGACATGTTGTACCCAGGAAATCAGATAAATAAGCAACTGAGTGGGAACCATTTCAACAAATCTGCCCATAAAATAGTGAAAGCTGAATTATCGTTCAGGTGTAGTATTTGGAAATGGGAAATTTTAATTAGTCTATCAGACCAAGCTTAAAACTGCAGGACATTAAAACTCATCTTGTTTTCAAGTAGTTTCATTAACACCTTCATTCTTTGCCTCCAGATCTGGAGCTGTTTTTAAAATATCAGTTAATTTGACACATTTGTAAGAGACAGAGAAAACAATCTAGATTTAAAAACAAACAAACAAACAACTAGAATTACAGTTCATGGCTAAACATATTTAATTTGGGAGACTTACTCAAAATTTCCACATCTCAAAAAAAATTCATGATTTGTGTCCATTGGACATAAGGGATGAATTCATTTTCTAAGTTGTATAAATTAAGCACTGTCTTCAAGCAGAAGACAGTGTTTTGTGTCTTTTACACAAGACCAAGGTCAGATAAGTCATAACAGATGATAGAAGTTCTAAGTGGCTCATAAGAAAGACCTAAAACTATTTTTGCCAAAATTTTTTCTAGTCAACTCTTAGATTAAAACGTATTATGCCTGTATACTAGAAGAGATTTTTATCTTTCTTACCCTGAAAATCAACCTTATGGTTATTACCCCGGTGGATCTGGAAATTTTGACCAACACTGGTGAAAAATCCCAGATTTTCATGACAGGACTTTTTTCTCTGGTAAACATCTCATACAAATAATACAGCTGTAAAACTCTTTAAAGAAAAACTTCCTTTTTTTCTTTTTTTCAACAAGATGCAGTTTGTGTTTGCCCGCACACAAAAGAATAAGGCTTTCCAGAGCAGGGAACCTATTCTCACAGGTTAGACATCTCAGCTTCCATGACTAATCCCAAGAGGCTTGGAATGGGCAGCATTTATCCAAATCTCTTCTCCTTATTGCAGCTCTCCATTGAAGTCAGAGGCCAGTTCCCCAAGGTTATCTACTTCCGATATATTAATTATGTGCATAAACACCTTTGAGGATCTGGAACGTATGATTTCTGTCATCCTTACACCTATTTATGTAAAATACGACAGCAGTTTTCTCTCCCTCAACGTCACTAACCCAGCAGCTACAGAAACATTAACCAGCAGCTCTCTAAATCGCCACCATCAACTGGATTGGCAGTGAGGTGGCAAGGCCAGCTTTTAAATCTGCATCGAGCCAAGAGAAAATAAAAAGGAAATATTAATTAATACTATCTCACAGCAAGAGCTACTCTTACTGTTTTCCGTCCGCTGGCAAGCCAGGGATGTCCGGGAATGAACTTGGGGGAAGTTCCAGCGCGGCCGGACCGGCAGTGGCGGGGTGTGGGCAGCAGGTGGCGCTGCTCCCTCCCCGCGCCCCCGCCGGATCCGTCATTCCAGCAGCTGGGAAAAGCCGGGCTCTGTTCTCCTCCCGCCTGCCTGCCTGGCCGAACGCGCGACAGACAGACAAACTGCCCTTCTACGGCAGCACAACTCGTATAAACCCGCTCACAAAGACCTAGTAAATACTAGGGAATAAAAGAGAGAGGGGGAAAAACGCGCTCAGACTCTGGGTTTCTCCCTTTGGAAATGTAAGATTTAAATACCTACCGATGCCGTAGTGTTCCCAAACCTCAAGTTACTTTGCGTATAGAAAAAACGAATTCACTAATTGTGAAGAGAGACGAGTTTCTCCTCCATTGACGGGCATGGGTTGTAGCCCTCAAAAGCTTCTACAGCCATTCTCTGAGTTTCATCCACTTATCCATCAGAGACACACGAAGGAGAAATTGCTGAAGGAGATTACTCCCTCCCTGAACCAAACCAGACTGTCTCTGCACCATCAGTGGGTACAGGCTGCTGCGAGCAGCATCTTTTGCACGGCTGGTGAAACCAGAGGCCCTGAACTGCTGACCCGACCCTGTGCAGGTCGTCAGCTTCCCGCCTGCTCCTATTCCATCCCACTCCCAAATACAGCCTTTCCTCTTCTACCCTCAAGGCTATTTCTGTTCTTCTACATTGCTAAGAAATTCTTGGTTTCCTCCTCAAAAAGACACTTAGTCTTTAGATAAAGTTTAGGTGGTATGAGCAAGATTAGCAAAAATGTCCAAGTATATAAACATGCATAAAAGGATGTACCACAATTAAATCCTTTGTGGGATGCAGTCACTTAATCCATTTACAGGATTTTGTGAATTCTTGCAAACCCAAGTATATCCATGTCCTATCCAAGCCCATGCTACTTGCTTAGCTTGCCTGTATTCAGAAGACTAATTGCTAAAGAAGTAACATGAATGACCTTGAAAACTCACAGCACGCTCTCAGTTCTTCTGATCCATTACTACATTTCTGATCTGCAGACAGAGCAGAACGACCTGGTGTGAAAAACCCTGCAAGTTTTCCCAGTAAATGTTAGAGCTGGTCTGCTGGCCTCAAGCCACATGGGAAGAAATACAAGGTACATGAGGCAGTTTTCATGATCCTTATGAATTTTTGAGTCATTGGTGAATTTAGACTCGATGTTCTAGTCATAGAAACATTACATACCACTTCAAATCCTTCAAAGTTTTTGTACAAAAGGTCTTAGATCGTGACAAGAACAGGACCTAAGAGACTTCTTGGTCTTTCCAATTGAAAGAGAAGAAAAATATTAAGCTAAGACTTTCACTTTCTTTTGATCCTGACAGCAATAACTGAAACTTGAAAGTAGTGGAGTACCAAAAAATAAAAAGTAATGAAAAAAACTCTACATGGCCTAAAAGCTCAAAAATCAGTTTATTCCCTACAGATGCTTAACAAATGAGTTGTTTTGATTCTCATTTGGTTCATATGAGTTCAGATAATTTACTCTGAGCAACACGTTTTCTGTGAAACACAAGAGATATTTTATTATTTTTTTTTAATCAGCTTTAAAGAAATAAAGCTCTACCCACACAGCCTTCTTCCACTAAAAATGATAATAAAAGCTAACCCTAATTAAAGTCACTTGGTCATAAAAAAAGAAATGTTGCAGTAGACCAGTACAGCTTAAGCTTGCACTAAATTGTCATCATACAAATGATGGTAGAGCCCCTCCCTTGCTTAACCCCCTTATTCTTTAAGAAGGAAACACTAACTCTAGATCAAAACACCTCTTATGAGAATTTCTACAGGACAGTCTGGTCTGTAAATAAAAAGGGTCAGAAAATTGGGCAGGCTAGAAAGGGAAATTGCAAAAGAAAGGTCATTATAGGAGGGTATGCTAAGAACACCCTGCCAACCGGCACAAGTGAAAAGGCAGAGCTTTTCTCACTGAAAAAACAAATATAACTACCAAAAAAAATGAAGCCTTTAAAGAGTATTCTTCTCAAAGAAAGGCCTTCCAAGGGAAAGAATGCCATTTCCAGTATTTTCTTGTGTAGACGAGGCAGAAATAAGGTCTTTTTAAAAGAACGGGAAAAGCTGGCACTTCCAGAACTGCTGTGAAACCTCTGGTTATTTTTCTCTTCCAGTGGTTAAGAACTGAAAGAGATCATGCTCATGAAAGGTTAACTGCCCATTTTTGATTGCATTTCAATGCTCTGTTTTGGGAACAAAATGTTTTTATCCAAGGCTGCTCCACAAATGCTTGTATATATCCTCATAACCATTCTTGGAAGATTTTTCTTCTTTTTAGCCCTGCATCTTCTAAAAGCCCTTCTGAATTTCCTAATTTTCAGGCAACCTGTCAGTGGCTTAATAAAAGCCTCAGAAGGTTCAGGAGTTGAAGCAACTAATAATAGAGTTCACAACATCTGCTGACATTTGCTTATCCCTAATCATAGTCTCCACTCAGGGGATTTACCTTTTTGGAGAGGCTGATGTAGCTGTAAATAAGATGATGCAGAAAAAGTATTGCAGAACAAAAATGACACAGTTCTTTTCTTTCCTTTTGAATTTTTATGCATCTTTTCAGATTACAATCATATTTTACACTTTCTTAAGCACTTCCGCTCAAACAACCCAGTTTTTCAACTATCCATGTGGAACTGAAACGATGTTATTTCGACAAAATTATTCCTTTAAAAATTAACACATATTTTTCCTGTTTTTGCTCTTTGTATTCATCTAAACAGAAAAGGCTTTTAAAACTTCATTGACAGTCTACTCTCTTGTGCAGCCAATATTAGAACCTTCCATACGTGCTTCTAAATTATTGAACCTACAAGGCCAACAGTAAATTTTGTGTTAAAACTGCTCTGTTGACCAGCCTGCCATGAGATTTCAGACAAAACAAGCCCATTTTGCTTGTGTTGCTTGGTGAAACTTTCATAACCACCATGGACATGATGCCCAAAATTCTTGTATTTCTCTCCAATTTAGATAATCTTTGTACAAAAAGAATAATCAGCAAAGATAAAATTAAAAAAAAAAAAGAGAGGGAGAACCAAATCAACAACAGAATGATGGACAAAACAACTCTAAATTAAACCCTGCCACAACTACAGCATAAGTAGTTGTGTTGTTTCACCATAAAATTAGGAAATTGTAATAATTACTAAAATCATGACATTGTTTAAAAGGGATAAATATAATGTGTTTTCACACATATATTCCACATGTGCCGAAGACTTAAATAATTTTGCCTGTGAACAAAGTTTGCATCCTGCCAATTGTTAAGATAATTTGGTAGCAAAAATTAAGCAAACTTTCTGAAAATCAGATTATCTATCATGTTCTATTTAATATGTATTATAAAGCAAAATCCTTTTACATATATTCTACAGCAACTATACCTTGCATTATCATTAATTACTCCAAATTAATTAATTTAGGCTTCCACAGTAATGTTTTTCCCCACTCCCTAACAATTTCACCATCCGTGTCTGAGAACTGCATAAAATAGAATCTCATTCTTCTCATGGGCTGGAATTTACTTCTCACAGAAAGATTCTTTCCATCTAGAACCAGTACTGTCTGTTTATGAAATCTCCAGCCTTAAAAGAGAAAGAATTTGCAAAAACAAAGCAATACCAAAAAATAGCCCAGATTTTACATTTGTTTGTAATTGCTAGAAATCACATAACATAACATTACACGAGTTTCCAAACAAAACTTGAAAACTTCAGTTCAGAAATCTCCAAGACTTAAATTTCCTAAGAAACTAGAGGAGCCTTAAAAAATTGGGAAACTGTAGAAACATTTCTACAGAGCTCTCTCAGCTGTAAAACAGGAAAAACAAAGTTTCGTGAAGCAATTGGACTCTCATAAAACATTTTGTGCTTGGGTAAATTCATAACACAAGACCTGGTGCTGCATTTTTGCATATTGATCTTGAATTAGAAGAAAACTTCATAATCGCTATCAGGTAATTTCTACATTAAAAAACCAAAGAACTGTAGTTGTCCACCACAGTGAAGTGGAAAAAGTTCTGCTAAGTTTCAAATCTTAAATAGATTTTTTTTATTTCAAACTTTGTAAGAACAATTAGTTTTCCAAATCACATGGGGAAGATAGACATTTAGATTAATTTAGCATTTGCTTTTGAAGCTCTTTCAACCGATACCAATCTACTGATAACAATCTACCTGTACTTCTGAAGCAGGAGAGCTCAGCTAAATCTGCTGCAAATTGACAAGACTAAAATAATAACAAAGGCATAAAATCAGAGGAGGAAGTGAGATATTAAGTGATTTTTGCAAGAAACATTTGCATTGGAAGCAGTAATTTGCTACATATATGCAGCCATGTTTGCTACCATAAAGAAGGAATTGGCTTTATTTTAACCAGTAGAACTGCTCATCTGTTGAAATTTGTGTTTATTTCAAGCTTTTGTTGAGGCAGGGTCTCTGATCTTCACCTGTGTAGGCCGTAAAGGATCTGCCAGCCACCTTTTGCTTAACTTTTGCTTAACAGAGATGAGCCTGTGTTTCACCTATATAAAGTTATCCCCTTGTTACCTTGCTTGCAGGGGGAGATGGGTGGTTCTGTTTTCTGCTCAACTTAAATACAAGATCATTAATCTGCAAGAAAGTCTTTGAGGGATTTTTTGGGTGGTTTTTTTTGGGGGGGGCGGGTTGTGTGTTGGGTTATTGTTTTATAGGTTTAGGGTTTGTTTGATATTTTTTTAATTCTGAAAATACTTTTGCTATTGTTCTGTAGTCAAACAGTTACTGATATTCACAATTCAGATCTTGGAACGAACCAAGCCAATGCAAGACACCCCAGTGGCTTTAATGGGATCAGGATTTGGTGCTGTAAAACCACTGGCTGCTCTCCTCCCAAATGTCATTTATTATGTGGCGTTAAAACCATGGGTGGTGTAATCCCTGCTCCCTGCATCATTTTACTGTGTGCATGCTGTAGGGTAACATCATATGTAGCACAACTCGCTGCAGTAAAGTTTCCTGGGAAGGAGATGCAATATGAAGTAATTAAAATTACAGCAGGATTTGCCTTCTTAACCTTAATAAGCAATTCTGTAAGTGTCCTAAAAGCTACATCGAACACATTGACTTAAAAAAAGAAAAGTTGGGTGTCTGCTTAAAGCTGATTTAATTTTGAGAATGAGAGAAACAAGTTTGTTTCCATTTGCTTGATTTCTGACGAACTTTCCCATTAAAGTTACACCAATATTTAGCTAAAAATATTTCTGTATGAAAATCAGGTAATCCCTCACATGGGATATACTGTTTAATCTCTGTATTTCAGCAACATTGACAGTAACTTAGGAATGGAGAAAGGCATGAAAGAAAAAAGTTAAAGAAAATTTAATTAATTTCATGTGCTTCAATTATAGGGCAACCTCATTCATACATTCTCTGGCTTCTAAATCTGATTCTGTTTAGATTAAATAAAAATACATTCATTTTTTTAATGAAGTGTTGTCCATGTTTTCCCTCAGTGAGAAATCATAGAGAAAGCCTTAGGGTTTTTAAGCGCTGCCTCTAAAGGGAGCAAAGTTTCCCAGTAGGCACTTTAAAATATTCTGAATAATTCAGAGAAAAACCAGATTGTTAACTTACAGCAGACTGAGACAAAGATTTGTGCGGACAGACCATCCAAAAGGGAGCAGAGAATCCAAAACTCAAATGCTTACTAATCACACAGTGATTGTGTAGCGTGGCTTTATCAAGGGTTCCTTCCAACAAGAATTGCATAGGAACAAATATAGAGCAATTGGAGAATGGTTTCCTGTAGTTGTGTTCACAGTCTGTGCGGGAAGCTCAGTTCGAAAATAAAAAATCTTTAAGATTTCCACGTACGAAATGCAGAGAAATGCTGTCGTGGAAAGTCTCCATATACACCAGAATATCCAAATGTGAGGGTCAAGTCCAAACCCAAAGTGTAGCCAAAAAGCATTGTAAATAAAGAAGCAGTTGATGATGCTGAAGGGCTAAAGGAAGACACACTAGACATACGAAATCTTTAAAATATTTATTCAGAAGGAGATTTTCAGCTCATATAGGAGAGAAACCACTTTTGTTTTACTGTGAACAACACTGAATCTGAAGAAAAGAGCTCCCACAGGTAAAAGAAAAATCACAGCAATCCAAAGTCTGCTCTGCATTTCCATTTTCATGCCCCTTCATGCTTTAAGTAAGTGAAAAGTGCTAATGAACTCTAATCTCTAACGAGCCGAGATGCAAAGCAGCAATATGTCAAAGGCTCCAGATTCTGCAAAAAATGTTGACTGGACACCTTGCAGAGCATTTCTTGTATATTTGATTACATGCCTGTAGGAGTATACTCATTCTTAATTCATAAATATCAACAGAAACAAGAGAAACTCCTACCTAGAAAAGGCAAGACCAGGATCATAAACTACACAGAATGCTGGCTTTTCAGAACACATTTCCGTGCTGGCAGAAGTCAGCCCCTACACGTACGAGATTCAGTGCCCGACATAAATCGGCTGCTGTGAGGATTTCGCTGCCTCTCTCTGAATATTTTTCAACAGCAGCATCTTTCTCAGTTTGGCTGAAATCAATCAGTCGAGACTGAATGGTGGAAAAAAAAATAAAATGGGGTAGCAGTTGTGTGGGAAAGAAGCAGCTGAAACCTCACTATTGAGGAGAATGCTCTGTTCTGAAAAGCCCTCTCTCCTCTCCGCAGTGACCTTGGTGATCCCTCCAGTTCTGTGGCAAACAGTATCCATTTCTAACACAAAATGTCTCATTTTTTTATAGGTCATATAAATCTTTTCTAACCATTTCTGAGACAGGAACGAAGTATTTCACATCTGTCTGGCTACCACTTGGTATTTCCTGTGTCATTGAGTAGCATTTTCCATCCCAACCCCCTTCCCTTCGAGGGCCACTTTGCACATGGAGCACAAAAAAGCCAGTGAACACAGAGCCAGAAATTAGGCAATACACTGCCAAATACTTCAGGTATTCCTTTCTTTACAGCATCCAGTGCTGCCTCACTCTAGATATTCCTAAAGAAATATGTGCAATGATCCAGTACCATTTATGTGTGAACATTTCACTTAAAGGGTAAAATCCACCCAGGATTGTCCACAGTCAGAGTTGCTATTCTCTGTTTAAATAGCTTGCTAGACTACCTGGCCAGACCACAAATTGCTCCCTCAGGATTTTTGGCTAGGGGATATGGGATATGGGATCAGAAATTATATTGAGCTTTACAAGTTGCTGAACACGCTTTTCATCTCTTCCTTGCACCCCCAGCAAGGAAAAATACGGAAAATATCAAATAACCAGTTGCACAAGGGATCACTCAGAGATCAATATCTGTTTATAATTTTTTACTTGAATAACCAAAACAAATTAAAAAAAAAAAAACAAACCCTCCAACACATTCTCATATTTCTGAGAGAAATATTTGGTTGTTTGGTCAAAACAGACTTTCACCTAAACAGCCTGATTTTTCTCTACGAGGTTCAGCTTCTGATACACTCAACCTGCCTTTCAGCACAACTTCCAGATCTGTGGAAGAACATACATCAACTTGTAGTTTTTGGAGACACCAGGATCACTCCACAGCAGTCAGCCTGACTTGAGGAGCATCGAAATCAGAAAGTTCATCTGATAAAGTAAATCCCACTTCTGCATGTTCATTAGCCATGCACTGAAATCCATTTTCTTTGTGTGGCCTCAGGACACAGTTTTTGTCAGAAAAGCAGCAAGATCAGCATCTTAGATTAAGATGCTAATTTAAAACTTCATCATGCAGCTTTGTTTTCCAACTTTCAGATAAACCTTTCCAGGTTTCAGATAATACTATTCCTTAGGTGAGAACCATTTTTCTAAAATCCAGTCATTTACAAATAGACTGTCCCCGACAAAGTGAATAAATTTAAAGGAATATTTCATTGTACAAAGAACCAAAAGTATCTGACAGACGAAGAATAAGGCATTAAAATGTCCCACCCTCTGAAAAAGATTCCAGTCAGATTGACATCGGCAAGGCAGCAGTTGCCCTATAATGACACAGACTTTTAAAACGTAGGAAGATAAATGAACAAGAATTCCTGGATTGCCAAGTCTTAAAAAATCAGGCCTTTTTGATGGGAAACGAATTAAAATTTGGGAAACCACAAACAGTGCGGCTCACTCAAACAAAACTCATCCATGTCCTTAGGAAGTATGCTATAAAATCCCCGTGAGCATAGCCTTTTTAAAAACATTCAAGTACAAATAGTTGTTGCACGGCTTTATTTTCCAACACTTTAAAACACAGTATGTTCATTAAAAAAAATCTGTTCTTATTACAACACATTATAATAACTGAGGAAAACATTTTGTTGTAATTATTAGCAGATGCAGCTTGCTTAGAAATGTTTCTTTGAACATATAACTTCTGCAAAGGTGACTAATTATTATGACTAGTTTCATTCTTTAGCCAAGGCAATGCAAGCACCATCAGCAGCAAATTTGTGGCCAGGTAGCTTCAGTACCCATCGATATATGTTATGTTATGCTATGCTATGTTATGTTATGTTATGTTATGTTCATTATGTTTGTTATGTTTGTTATGTTATGTTATATTTTTCCCAGACAAGGGCAAGAAAACTGATTTATTTGCCTTCTTGGGGTATCACTAGAACAGTTATCCAATGAGTTCTGGCCAGCTGCACTTCTGCAAATCCAGCAGCATAATTTGTCTTGCAGAACTTTTCCTGCATCAGTAAAAATGGATGAAAAAAAAGAACAAAAACCATCCAGCTCTTACAATCTAGCCTGAGTTTTCAGATATGGGATTTATCAAGCAACACTTTCAACAGTAAATATACTTGACATTTAGTTGCTGAAGTAAAGTAAATATAGGACCCAGTAGTGTCATTTTTATGGAGTAGAACTACACTTCAGAGTATATGTCAAAAAGTGAAATTCATTTAACTAAACTGAAAAGAACCATCTAAAACTGACAAGGGATATGAAAATAGGTTGATACAAACATTTCAAAGATTTTTTTACATGGTATCCCTGAGGAGGAGAAACTGTTAGACCTTCAAAGAGTGTTATCCTGCTACCTACAGAGACTCTTTGTGTAGGATATCACATTTATGCTGCAAAGACTTCGCTGTCCATTAGAATCATTTTGATACTTGTGTGTTGTTTCTCCTATGATATTATACACTCTGTGCTTGCTCATTAAGTCACAATATTTGTTAATCAAGATCGTGTCAACCCGACAACAAATCTGAAGTTCAAATTTAGACAATGCTTATGATCAAGGGGAAAAAAAAGCATTGAATTCTCTGTTGCCTGGTGTGAAGTCATTACCATGTATTTACATAATCTTGTTTCAGAGGCATCTGAAATGACACTCTGCTTCTGAACCTGGTGTTTTTAGGAGAGGCTGGGAAGGAGGGGCGGAGGTGTTGCAGCTGGTGTTAAGGAACGGATAGATCGGGAAGAGCAGCCACCAACAGGCTGAGAGCCTGTGGGTGAAAATGAAGGATCAGGCACAGCACACCTTGCGGCTGGGGTCCTCTACAGGCCACCTGATCAGGGCAAAACTGTCGATGAGGACTTGCTTCAGCTGCAGGAAACATCTCACACCCAAGCTCTCATCCTGAAGTGGGGTTTCAACCACCCAGATGCTTCTGGGAAAGAAATACAGCTGTCCAGGAGAACAAGAAGAAAAACTTTCAGGTCCACACGAGACAAACCAGAGTAGGATCATTAGTGGACCTGGTGCCTGTGGTATGGATAAGCTCATCAGAGAAATGACAACTGGAGGCGGCCAGGGCTGTAGTGACCGTGCCTTGGCCGAGTTCCTCATCTCAAGGAACACTGGTCTGGCAAAGAACAAAGTCAGGACTGAATTTCAGAAGAGTGAGCAGGTTTTTTTAAGAATGAACGGATGAGATCTCCTGGGAAACTCTCCTTAGAGACAGCAGAGCTGACCAGAGCTGGCCACATTTCAGGATCGCTTTTCTTAGGAGCAAAAGGGCTGTCCATCCTGGTACAATAAGAAATCAAGCAAGACAGGCCAGAAACTCCTATTTTACCAAGGGAAGAAAGAAATACCTGGGAAAATATAGACCTCACCTCTGTGAGAGTAGATCTTGTGGAAGAGCGAGACTGAAAAGTAATATTAAGGCATATACAAAACAAGGAGGTGTTTAATCAAAAGAGAACTGTGGTTATAAAAAAAAAGCCTTCTTCATGAGAGTTGCAGCAGTAGATTAAAGGGCTTGTTCTGTCCTTCAAAACCACCCCTGCAAATTTCTGCTCTCTGGGAAGGATGTATCAGAGCAGGTCTGTGTCTTCAGGCCATTTCATTTGAGAATTCCATGATAGCATGGCTAGTTATTTATATTCCCGGCCATTTTCCAAGGATAAATGGATGGGAACACTTTTTTTGTTAGATAAAAAGAGAAACACCATTATTCTGATGCTTTGGTATTTGTTTGTTTTCCTTACCTTGGGGCAGTAAAGGCTGAGAACAGCCAAGAGAGAAAGGAAAAGTGAGGGCTGGACTAGATGACGTTTGGACTTTACAAGAGTAGCTTGATTTTCCCACTGAAAGGATTAGTAACAGTGTAGCTCACACGATACATGGATAGAATTAGGAAGTTGGCATAGAGCAAAATAGAAATTAATACTCTTAAAAATTTTTGCTTCACACCCCATGCTATGTCTGTCCACTTGTCCAGCTGAATTCAAGCCCTCAACAACTGAGTACCTTTTCCCTGCAATAACTGCTGATTGTGCTCTTAGGCTGCAGAGCATCTCGGTCCCAGCTCATGCAAACAGGCCAATTTTCATCTCTAGAAACCCAGAGAAACCACAACTACTTTATTATGTATGAACTTGTAGAAGGAAGAATCGGTTACATGTTAACATTCACAAGCAAGCCATGCAGTAAGCTATCAGAATTCAATTATACTCAATATAATGTCTTACTGCAGGAAAATAATTAATCTTTTATTCAAAAGGATTACAATGAACTCGAAATATTTTGTTGAGGAAGCCAACTTTTCAAAAACCTTTGTAATCAGCTCTGTAACTAAAAAGGGGGGAAAAAAAAGAGCAAGAAAAGGAATTCACACCTGTTCTGTCTAGAAGATATGTGTATAAAATAACTGAATAAACAAAGCTGCACATTTCAGATCTGATAAACTATTTTAAAAACAATTTCTAAAATAAATTCAGCCATTTTCATGAAGTTCATTAGTTGATATGCATTATTATCTCATTTAATTCATAATTTGCAGCAATTGCCCCTTGCTCCATGCTGGGGCATCAGACTGTAGCTTTCCATACAAGCTGATATCATGTTCAGTTTTTAATTCCCCTTCCATTTCTCCTTTCTATGTTTTTTGAAACTCATTATCTCTTATTGTTTCTTCTTGTTGTGAATTGCTGCTGGTGACTACATACTCAGCTCTTTCCATCATTCTTCCTCTTTACAGGAAGGAGTTTCCATGAGATGGGCAGATCGTGGTGGCCCATAAAACTCATACTTCAAGCTATCAGGAAGCCAGAAGAGCCTGGAGAGAGCAGGTCCAGTTATCATACTCTGTACTCAGCAAGGTTCAGCCTCTCTCTCTCTACCAAATGTCAGCTGTATGGCTGTCCCTCAGGCTTGCTGAATAGAGTCGTTTACTTCACCCAATTGAATCAGACTCCACATCCAGAAGGTGTCTTCTAAAACCACCTCTAAGAATGCACCTTCCCCTTATCATCCTGGAAAGGATTTTGCATGTTTCCCCTCAACAAGAATTGATCAAATGTATTCACTTGTTCCTTTGCTTCCACTCACCTTCTGTTCTTTTTCCTACCTTTTTGCTTCCACCGTATAACACAGAAGGATCTCTCGTCTGCTCTCTTTCGCTAATCCTTGCACTTGCCTAGTGATGTTAGGCTGTGCTGGTTTTGGCTGGAGTAGAGTCAATTTTCTTTGCAGTGGCTGTGTTTGAGTTTGTGCTGAACACAGGGTTGATAATACAGAGATGTTTTTGCTGTTGCTGAGCAGGGCTTGCAGAGAGCCAAAGCCGTCTCTGCTTTTCATATGGCCACACTGCTGAGGGAGTTGGGAGTGCCTGGGAGGGTGGGAGGAGACACAGCTGGGACAGGTGACCCCAGCTGACCAAAGGGGACATCCAGACCATGGAACATCGCTGTCAGTATATGAAGTGGGGGGAAGAGGGAGGAAAAGGGGGATATTTGGGGTGATGGTGTTTGTCTTCCCAAGTAACCATTACCTGTGATGGGGCCCTGCTCTCCTGGAGACGGCTGAACTCCTCCCTGTCCATGGGAAGCAGGGAATTAATTCCTTGTTTTGCTTTGGTTGTGTGTGTGGCTTTTGCTTTCCTTATTAAACTGTCCTTTTCTCAACCCATGGGTTTTGTAGCTTTCACCCTTCCCATTCTCTCCCTGATTCCACCGGTGTGGGAGTGAGCAAGCTGCTCTGTGGGGCTGGGCTGCTGCCTGAGGTTAAACCACAACATAGGCCTGCTTGTATGGATTTCTCTTCCACCCACCCTCAGGTTCTCTGTTTCCAGGAATAAAGACTTTGTTCTGCCTGTACAGCATGTGACACAATGCCTGGACCATGATTAGATGTCATTACAGCTATGAAAATAATATCTCAAAACTATTAGCTTTGTTTAGAAGAGAAATCACTGCTTTCTCTGAAACAAAGTAGATCTGGATTTGATTACTCTCTAAATCTCCTGCAAAAATATTACAGAAGGCCAAGACAAACTAGGGCAGTTCATTCCATGAATTTCTTGGAAATGTTTAACAGAAACTTTTGCAATTAGAATTCCCACAGAATGTGACAATGAAATAACTAGTATTGACTTCTCATTTTCTTTTAAATTATGACATCATGTAAAGGAATGTTTTTCTGCAATTTTAAAAGACTTTGTTGTTTTTAAATTCCTGGTAAAAGAATCTCTCATGTTTAGTTAGGCCAAAACCTGACCTATCTTTGTACCAATTTGTGAGTAGAATGCCTGGAAAATGATCATGTGAAAAAAAAAGAGCCACAAATAAATGTCTAAAAATCTACCTTTAAAAATTCTATTTATGAAAGCAAGCAAATGCACTTGATGCAAAAAACAGCGGGACTACCAGCTGAGCTCTAATGGCCTGGACCATTTAAAAAACATCAATAAGCTCAAGGTTACTTTAGTAGCTCCTCTATGACGAGAACAGAACTATCACACTGTGAGGCAGCCAATCTTTTTTCTTCCAGACTCACCCTAAGCTACCTTAGGGGGCTATTCTGTCTTCTCTGGATCTCACTGCTATACGACTGGTGAACTCCAAGATATACTATCTCAAATATTCCTCTAATTATTATAAATTTGTTTCCAAAACATCCAAGAAAAACAGGTGGAGCTGGAAAAGTTTTGCAATTTATCCATTAAAAAGCGTTTTTTTTTCCCCTTGAAAATCTTGATTTACAGTATTCCAAAATAGACAATTACAGTTTAAAAATAGCCAGCTATACTCATCTAAAATTGCAGCCACAGCCCAGGAAGTGAGAATTGATATGTGGCATGAAAACTCACACTTATTATGCTGTGTGGTTTATATATAACTGAACAATTTCAGAGCACTTAACACTGTAACACACTGAGCTTTCTCTAACTCCAGCACAGTATTTTATGCTCATCGAAAATCAGATTTTTTTTGGTTCCTCAAAAAGTCAAAGGTGCTGCACGAGAAGTACTCAAACTAAAAGCTAAAAGTAAGAAAGGATCATCATTTTATACATGTTCCATTCATGATCATCGTTGGAAAGGATGTCTGACACAGGTTTGTTTCATATTTGCGTACTGAGCTGTTTCCTCCTTTTCTCCACTCTTTCTGCTGAGAATATCTGGACCAAAGGGATCACACTTTTATTATGGGATTGCAGGTCTATTTTAATATAAGCACCTTGTTCCACCCATCTCCACCTCCTTCCCGGGGTATAAAAATAGCTGTAAAAGACAAACTTTTCCCACAGAACACCCTTCTTTTTTGGATACAGACATTTGCTAGTCTATTAATTTCACCAAACTTCCTTTCCAACACCTATGTCTTTCACCAGTTATTTATAAAACTCAAAGTATGGTCCAACATTTATTTAGCACCTCAGAACTGCACACCTCCTTCTTCTTCAGGCAGTGCCTTAGGACGTTCACTGCAGACTACGGAAAGAAGCATTTTATTTCTGAGAAGAAAACCATCTCCAGGGCTCTTTCTGAGCCCCACCAGAAGTCACCAGGTGATGGACACGCAGGTGCTTGTCTGCCTCAGGGCAAAGATCACTCACTGTTATTGTTGCTCTGTGTCAGGTGCGTTTGTGTCTCTGCACAAGGACAGATAACTGCTGTAAAGCTTTGCCCTCCCCTGTGCCTCAGGCACTCAGAATGACCATATGAATGCAATTCATTTTAATGATTGGTTCTGTTCTCTCACACTTGCAACATGTTATTTAGTGAATTAACTTTGCCTCTCTTCCCTTTCAAAAGAACGCCATAAATGGCCTTTCCCAGCTCAGAATAAGTAATTGATTCTTTTCCTTTGACCGGTGTATTACCATGAGGTGCTGCTTTGCCCTTGCTGTAAAGTCTAATAATTAACAGATAGTCCTAGGTGTGCAAAATATTAAAGTATTTGCTAGAAATAGGAATCTATGTGTCCATGAGATGTATGGAGAGAGCTTCTGCTCTTAATGCAACTGAGAATCAAAGGTGCTCTCAGATAAGTGACCTGAAATACAAAGACGTGGAAAACGCAGAGCCAAAACCTAGCAGCCTCCCCAGCTTTTAATTTCTTTGATATTTTACACCAGAGCACAGCTTCTGACACTCTTTTCTTTCACTTTCATTTTCTTGCTCTCAAAAAACCAATTTAGCAATCTTTTTTCCACAGAGTTTTACATTATTTGAGAAAGTATATGTAAATATATGGGAAATGAAAATAGCAGGCTGATGGGAATACTTTGGAAAAATTGTACATGAATAAAAGATGTGAAATCATACTGTTATAAATGTCTTCATCCATTAAGTTTTAGTATCAAGTAAATTTCCAGCCATACAAATCTGATCTCTTCATCTTTCTTTCCCTATAGAAGTCGCAGTACACATTTGGACTATAATATGTGCTTCATAATCCAAAGGAAATGCTATCAACTCTCAAAATTTTCCTCCAAATTAGAAAGTCAAAAGAATTTAATTCCCCTGGCATCAAAATATTTTTTTCATGCATGAACAATGGAAACTCTTAATATGTACATTTCCAGAGTTATATTGGAGCTTCTCTACATCATGGAAAAGCACACTATAATTATAAACAGTTCTTTCTTTTTCCAATTGTGCCATTATTATATGGTTAAATATATATTACATTCATTATTAGGATTAGATGACTCGGTACCTTATGACATACATTATACACATTGTTTCAGATATAATTTATTGTATAATCATGCAAACAGTGAATTGTTTCAATTTAAACTCTTAATTTGAACTCATTGTAGGGTACAATTTAATCACCAGAATAGTCTGAGAGATGAGGAAAATGGAAAATTCAAGTGTGAAAATAAAAGGTTGGAAAACTCCTCTAACATTACTGAATCCAATCACTACCCCAGCACTGCCAAATCCCACTAAGCCACGTCCCTAAGTGTCATATTTATATGCGTTCTAAATCCCTCCAGGGGCAGTGACTCCACCTCCTCCCTGGGCAGCCCATTCCACTGCCCGACCACTTTTTCAGTGGGGAAATTTTTCCTAACATTTAGTTTTAGCCTTCCCTGGCACAACTTGAGGCCACTCCCTCCTGTCCTGTTTATTGTTACCTGGGAGAGGTGACCAGGCTTCACCTTGCTGCAACCTCCCTTCATGCAGTTGTAGAGGGCAATGGGGTTCTATGTCTGCTTTCCTTCCCTTTAGGACAGGGTAAATTGGGGAACTGGAACTTCTCCGAAAACTGCTTGATACTATCTGAAAACTAAACTCAGGAATGGTTCAGGCTTTGGTTCCCTTTAATTAACCACCACAGAACCTCAGTGTAGCTCAGCTTCAAGCAGAGAAACCCCCTCCCTTTGAATCAGGGCCTACCACATAAAGAAAACCAAATCCCATTCTGGACTGGTACTCAAAAATACAAAGATAGCCAAGTCTTAGTCAATGGTGAATTTCAGAACCTAAAAGTATACTAAGAAAAAAGATATTTATAAAAGATCAGCAAGACTTCAGTTATGGAGGTGAAGCTACAATCAAGTGGACATATTTCCAAAAAGCAGGGCCGAAGAGGGACAGCGAGAACATTTTAGTCACTCTCAGATGTTTTCCACTCTTCTGACACACAGCTAGCATGTCCAGGTTTTATTCAGGAGCTGTTCATGTGTTGTAACAATGATGATAGCTTGTGAAATGGGTGTGGAATGCCTCCAGAATGATGAAAGAGCAGAGCTATACGGTATAAAACCCCTTTTATATGCACTGGCATGAGCTATCCCAAGTATTGGGGGACAGAAAACAACAGATAAATTGCAGTCAGACATTTCATTGATCTGTCAGAGAAAAACATAAGAGTTTAGAAATTGTTCTCAAGTTGCATAACAAGTTGTTTCTTCCTACACATTTTACTAATCAGAGAGAAAGAAAGTTGCTAAACCAGAAAGTCTGTTTATATGATAGACTGGGGGGGCTGGGAGAGGGGGCTTGTTTTTATTGTAGAGGCAAGAAGATACAAAATCCTTGCATTTGCTGCTGCCAGGTTCTAGGGGAGTTTTGAGCTAAAAGCAAGGTCTAGGTCTCTACTGTGTAATATGGAATTGTCAACCCTGTACAAACTCATTTTATAAAATTTTAAATACTAACATTTTCTTCCAAAAGACTGTGTCCTAGCTGGAATCCAAATTCACTTTTACCAATCCAGGTCCTTCTTCATAAAAACAAAAAAGCCGCCCCAGGTTACATAAAATTTTCCTGCAGAATTGAGGACAGGGAAATGCAGAAGAAGAATTTAGATGATATGGCAATCAAAATACACAACCTACTCCTCCGAATGTCTGCATATCATGCTCCCAAGCCCTGGTTTTTTTGATTTCAGAAAGCTAAAAATAATTGTCTCCATGTATATTTGTGCTCTTTTAAATTACCTGATCTGCTAAGAAAATAAGATACTGTCTGTTGCTGTCTTGGAATTTCTCACTAGAGATTGTTGTACAGAATATTTCAGAGGATTGTCTAAGAGTTCATCACCTGAGAGTTTCTATTAATGACACAGGCAGCAAAAAAAGTTCAGTTTTCTAACCAATTATATTATGGACTGCTACCTAAGTTAATTATTTTTAAAAGTGTATAGTTATGATACAAGCATAAAATATTAATTAAATATAACCAACTTATAGAACAAGTGTCATAAAATATTCCCAACAATAAGGAATACAGACAAAAGAGTCTTTTTTTTGTTTTCCAATTTACCACTTTCAAACTCCATGGAAGACCTATAAGCCTCTTGCTGCCTTTCCAAGATTAATGTTGGTTTAGGAAAGATCAATGATTTCTTAGCCACCAGCTAAGGGAAAAAACTTTTCATTTTTATATCCCACTTGTCAGTTTGTCACAGGTAAGAGTGAGTATGTAGTTGGGTCCAATAGGCTCATAAATAAAACGAACACTGACAAGAGCAATATACTGGGAGCTGCTAAAAATGTTTGATTTTTATGTCTGTTTCTTCCCTCATTCCAATCTCAAAAACACCTCCATAGGATCTATGAATTTCCAAAAGAAGATGTACAAGACCTCCTACAAGATAATGTGTCTCAGTTGTCATTATTTGACACAAATTGACCTGGTACACAGCTTCCTAAATTTTTTTGGTGGATTTTAGCATTCATTTGCCTTTGAAGAGGGTAATATACCGAATTTACCTGTCTGTTCCTCACATAACGAAAGAGCAACTTTGTCATTAATTACAAAGCAGTAATACGAGCAACCTATAGATTTACTTTTAATTAATAGTTCACAATACTTACATCAGAAGTGTTTTGTGGTTTTTAAATGTTTAAAGTGTGTTGTTGACTGATGGCAGACAACAATTCCTAACAGTCACCCAGAAATGAAAAAATTCATAAAGGCAATTGTGGAGAAAAAAAAGACATGAAATACACAAGAAAAGAAAGAAAGAAAAATATAAAAAGAAGAAAGATATGTGAATAAAGTCTAGTGACAGAGAGCTCATTGATGACAGTTGAATAGAACATTTTTTCTGTCACTTGAGATGGAGGTTAGGGAGCAGCTATTGGAAGGCAGAGAATAAGAGAAAAAATGTGAGACAGGTCCTGATATCAATTGTATGATCAGTTACTGCCTTAAAATTTTCCATGTGCTTTCCATGCTACATTTTAGGATCCAGCAAAAAAAGGCTTTGATGATAAATAATATTTTTAAATAAATAAACTGTTGCAGTAAGAATTTTTTTCCATCAGAAAAAAAATCAGAATAAAATCACAGATTTTCTTCATAAAATTGAAGTTTTGACAGTGTTTCCTTCAAAATATTAAAGCTAGATCTCATTTCCAGAGAATCTGTTGGAAATATCAACTGAAGGCTTTCCAACATTAGCAAATATGTATTTCTAAATTTTGAGTGCCTACCTTACTCAACTTTAATTCTGCGGAACTTTTTGCTACAATTTAATTGCTTATTACAAAATTTATATATACGATGGGATAACTTGCTAAAATGTTGCAGTGCCATGTGTCTGTACAGTTTTATTACAATTTGGTAAACAAACAGAACCAACCAAAACACCACAAATGAATGAGTTCCTCTAATCCAACATGAGGAACAAATATAGAAGATTTAATTAGATTATTCATAACAGTCAAATACCAGACAGTGAAAAAAAAAGGTCACCACATTAGTCTCTAAATGTAAATCCTTTAAAGACCACTGACCAATAAAAATTATAACTGTGCATTCTTGTAATCTACAGCAACCACTACAAACACAGACAGGAGACAAGGCTGGAAAGCTGAGGCAATTTCCTTGTAGTTGCTATTCTAATTCACTTTCAACTGCTGAAATACATTACAAAGCTACTAGAAATCAATGTCTAAAACACACAGATGTCAAAAGATTCCACAGTTTGACATCAGTCCAAAAAAAACTTTTAAGCCAGCTTCTGAAAACCTAAGACTGGAAAAGTATGGATTCTGTTTCCCACATATGTTTGTACAGATGCCTTTACATAGAGTTTTTATAATTCCATTGTTTTGGTTCCATGTCCTACTGAAATCATCAAACGTGCATTGTTCCACACAAAATGAAGAAATAGGATACTAAGTCTTGAACACACATAAACCTTTCGACAAGTGGGAGCTGTTGAATCCAATTGGATACTGAGTTCAAGGATTTCAAACCGTGAAACTTTTCTCCTTTCCAACACTCATCTCTCTACATCTAGTTTGGGTGGCACTGCCTTAGATGTCAAGCTGCTCCTCCTTGAATTTGCCCCTAGTGCAAAAGAAAATCAATGACAAAAGCGAGCTCTAGAACTTCCCTGATCCTTCAGGCCTCCTCAATGCACTGCATAGCCATTTCTTCTCTTTTGGTACATAATTTCTTAGGCAGTAAAAAAGATTAAAATGAAGTAAAAATAAGTGAAAATAAGTTGCATGAAAACAACATTTCATGAAGGAGAGCAGGAGGGTTCTCAGTGTTTCTGTTGAAAAGTCAGCACCTCCCCCAATGGTAGGGATTTATTCCCCAAGAGAGAGAGCAATTAACCTTCTAGCCTGTTGAGTCACGTACAGAGGAAAACTGCCAAATACTTCTTTCCCCTCAAAAAATATCTCTAGCACCTCTATATCTTTTTATCTTAGAATAAAAGTCACTTAGAGATTTTTATTTGGGGCAAAACCAGTGTAAACTATTTATTCATAAGTATTATTAATTTAATTTTTTACTAGGACACCTTGGAGAAATTAGTTTTAAACCAAATACCTGCAGCTTGTTTGGCTGTGCACATGGTTAAACTGTGGTTTGTTTCATAAAACATCTAAGGCAAAAGCATTTTCACAAAATAGTTCAATGTTTTTCAGCTGAAATTGGGAATTCAGAGCCACCTCAATATAAGATACATTTCTATGGAATAACTGCAATGGAATCTGTCACAGGATCCTGGGTGAGAACTGTGGATACCTGAGCATTGATACATAACCGAGAAATGGGAACCGTCCATTTAAAGTGAAAATAAAAAAAAGATGGAGGGTGCTCCAGTACTCCTTCAAACCGAAAGCCAGTTCCACCTCCAGCTTCAGTGGGCTGTGCAACAGGCATGGGCTGTGGCACTGCTGACACTTTAGAGGATGCTTGGAACATGTTTCCACAGGAGAAAGAACCAAGGAGCAAGAATCTGAGGGATTGATTAAGAGAAGCACGCAGCAAAACTGACAAGAGGCAAGCAATTGACTGAAACTATCCACAAGTGCAGAACTTCCTCAGGAACCTCATTTCACTCCATTCCCTTCACATCCAAGGAAGGCACCAGAATCTCTGGTTCCCGAGGGCCCCAGGATTCCACGGCTCGAGGAATCCACGGCTCTGTGAGCTCACGGACGCACTCGAGGGCTGTCTCCAAGGCAGTGAGAGAACGTTGTGCCAGCGGGAGGGGCGGCAGTGCAGGCGCTCCGGCAGTTGAGAGGCAACTGCTGCTGCAGCTGCTGCTGCTGGGGGCAGTGTCGTGGTGTGGCTGAGCAGGGGCAGCTGCAGCCCTCCAGCCTGCAAGGAGCCGGGAGCTCAGGGCACAGCCCGCTGACCCAGCTGGGGATCGCACTTGAGGACGCACAAGGAGAAGGGACACTGTGCCCACGCCGTGGGCAGAGCAGGTCTGTGGGAAGGAGGGAGGGAGGGCAGATGAATGCCCTGCCCAAGGCTGCAAAGGGAAGGGCTTTGGGAGAGCAAGGGGACCTTGACCTGACACCCAACCCTTCAAGGACCCAGCTGCCAGCTGTGGTTCAGTCCACACTGAGCAGGATTTCATCAGGCCTTGGCTCGAGACAGTGGCAGGGTCAGATGTGGCGGGAGCGGCGGGAAAGCAGGGCCGTGCATTCTCTCTCCCCAGCCCATTTGGGAACATCTGGCCAAGGCCTCCATTGTCTGCCTGCAGCCAGCTTGGGGGGCTCTTCCTCTCCTCCTCCTGCTTGGGGATCTGGGCTTGTTTTCTTCTGTCATCTGCAAAGCTGAACTTGTCTCTCCTCAAAGCTGGCCGTTCATGCTTTGTGTCTCTGTGGCTCACACCTTGCTCCCCTTGCTCCTCACCATGTGCTCCCAGAGCCTCTTGGGGCAGCTGGCTTTGGAACTTGCAGCACCAGGTGCACCCTGAGGAGCACCTCTGGCCTCCAGCCTTTTGGCAGAGCTAGCAAGGATGCCAGAGCTTTTCTTTCAGGGCCGAGCTGGTTTTCTTTCTCTTCTTGAGGCAATACAGGCTGAATCTGGGCTCTTTCCTCCTTTCTTTCTCTGTCAAGGAAGGACCAGCCATGGGCGAAGGAATCTTCCGGATGTGCCTGGTGCTGATGGCCGTGGTGGGCGTCAACCAGCCGCTGCAGCCCTCTGAAAAGAATGGAATTGTTCCCGAGGGCAGGGAAGAAATCGTCCAGAGGATGAAGGTGCGTGAGGAGAGACTTCGGCTGCAGCAGCTGCGCCTGGAGAAGGAAATTGCAGAGCTGGAAGCCCCACAGGAGGCCCTGGCACAGCCAGCATCGCACCGGCAGAGGAAGATCCAGCGGCACACGTGCGCGGTGCTCGGCTTGGTCGCCCCTGTGCTGCTCATGCTCTGCAGGCAGCATTGGAAGGGAGCCACAGCAGAGCGCACAGCAGAAGGAGAGACTGAGCCGGCGCTCCTGGGGAAAGCCTGGCAAGGAGTGGCCTTGCTGACCAGGCCCTTTGTGCTGCTCAGGGCCGTTTCCGTCTCCATGGGCAGAACTGTAGGATATCTTGGGTTACTTGCAAGTAGACTGCTTCGATTCCCCTTGAAATTACTTCGTTCCACTAACAAAGACTTCGTGCTTTAGTAGGTTAAGTATTTCCTTTTTGTATTGACTGTTAGAAATAGTCTCTGTGTTTTTAGAAATAGTCTCTATATTGATTGTTTAGAAATTCTCCCTTCACTGACTTTTTGGTAACTCTCTATATTGATTGTTAGAAATACTCTCTATTGGTTTCAATAGTCTCTGTTTTGATTGTTAGAAATAGTCTCTGTATTGATTAGATAGATAAATAATATACCTTGATTGTTATACTCCCAATTGTTTGTTAGAAATACTCCATTTTGTTTGTTAGAAATAGTCTTAGTATTGATTGTTAGAAATATTCTGCATAGGTTTTATACTCTCTGAATCGATTCTTAGATATAGTGTGTATTAATTGCTTTTTTCTCTATACTGATTGGCAGAAATAGCCCCTGTATTGATTCTCATAAATAGTCTCTATAGTGATTTCTATAAATTATCTGTATTGATTGTATACTCCCTGTATTGATAGTTATAAATAGTCAGTGTTGATTGTTATACTCTTTTATTGATACAAATAATCTCTGTATTGATCATTAGAATGACTAGGCTTCTTATAAGAAGACAGATTCAAGCAAAGCAATAAACTTAGAATTGTTGGCTTGACACCACACGACTTCCTTCTTCTCTTTTGCCTCTGGCATTGCCCTTGCACCATGCGTTCCCCTCACAGGCCGAAATACAAACACCAAAGAAACAGAGACCCTGTGTAAAACACAACCAGGGGTGGGCACTGCTCTAAATGGACAGAAAGGTAGAGGAGGAGGTTTCAGGAAGAGGCATTTTGGACATTGTGATGGGAAAGCAGGCAAAGAACAGTTTACATGAGCTTTCCTTCTTCAGCAAGAAGGGAGGCCCACGGAGGAGTTTGTTTCAAGGGAAGTCGGATGCTGTCAGCCAATGGTGCCAGCAAAGGTGGAGAAGCTGAGAAAGAGGCCTCAGTACGGTTAGTGCTGATGACTGGACTTCAATGATGAGGACAAAACTTTCCTGAGCTGAACGTTCAATCTCAGACCCATTGCATTTTGGGAAGGAATGCCAGCAAAAGCATTTCACTCCTTGCATGCATTAATGGATGTTGGAGCGCAGAGTGCACCCTGTGAACTTTCAGGGATTGGCGGGTGCACTGTGGGATGTGAGGAAAACACTTTGCAGGCATGGCAGAGGTTGTACATCTGCTCAAACAGATGGGAACTGCAGAGGATTCTTTCAAGGCCCCACTCCTTCCCATTCTGTAGGCAGTGCTCTTCCCAGCATTTCTAGGTCAGGAACATGTGCAGTACATGTGACAGGGAAGCTGGGCAAGCAGGGAGTGCTGAACCAGCATGGCCAGAACGGTGCAAGAGCCAGCGCCAGCCAGGCTGAGGCACCCAGACCAATCCCTCCTGTCCAGGGCTCGGGGCTGAGCACATGGCTTCAGTAACGTCAGGTGCTCTTCCCACAGAGCCTTCTGCGGAACTCTGGGCTAACTCTGTCAGCTTCCTGCTTTATTTCATAGCAGAAAGAGAAATTTTTCTCTCCTTTTGCCCATCTTAGCTACACAAATGTGAGGATGGGAGGCCATCTCTCCATCTGTGCCGCTGGTGAACCTAAGGAAGCCAGTCTGTAAAGTTTCAATGCAATGAACCAAGGATCAAGAACCACAGCCACCAGGAAAATCCCCCACCAGATCTGCATTCCAAACCCCCTTTTGAAGCAAGGACTCAACCTATACTGACACTTTCTTCCAAAGGCTGTGCCCATGATCACACTGTAGTTTTTTTCATAAAATATCTCAGGCAAAAGTATTTTCACGAAATAGCACAGTGTTTTTCAGCTGAAAATGGGAATTCCAATCCACTTCAATATGAAACACATGGAACGACTTTCTATGGAACAACTGTAATATAATAGGCTATAGGTTTCTGATTGATAATCATCTAGTTTCCTCTTTCTTTCAAATCCACCCCTGCACCCTGCATATTTCTTCTGTCTGGGGAGGATACAGCAGAGCTTTTTTTTTTTGTCTTCCATGCATACATCGCCAGTGCTTTATATTCCAGGCCATCTTCTATGCACAGAAGCCCTTTTTTCCCCTAAATAGAAGGGAAAAACCTCATTACTGAGTTCTTATGCTTTGATTTATTTGTTCGTTCTACTGAACTTGGGGTAGTAAGGCTGAGTACAGCCAAGAGATAAAAGAGCAGTGGTGGCTGGACTAGATGAACTTCAGAGGTTTTTTCCAACCCAAAAATTCTATGATGTGGAGACTCTTCCCTGAAAGGCACCAATCACCCACTTGCTGTTTGGACAACCTCTCCAGAGAAGTTTGCTCCCTTTTAACTTCTTACTATTCATTTCTGCTGAGCTTTTTAAGTTGGAAAATCTTGCCTAACAACTCTTATAATTTTTATTTAGAATGGCAAATGAAAGCATCTGGACGTTTTTAGCTAGAGGAACATGTTCCATGGAATTTTACATGGCATTGCTCCTTAAGATTTCTTTAAATTGTTATGTATTTTATAACATGTACAGAATAAGGTATCGGAAATCCACTATTATTCTAGCCAACTATTTATCCTTGACAGATTGCACAGCTACAGGAAATAGGAAAAAGGTGTCAAAATGCGTCAAAAACATTGAAAAGCAGGCCTTTAATCATTGCAGCAAAAGGTTCCAAAAGAAAGTGTGGAAGTACAAAGTGGTAGCTCCATGTACAGCTTAGTACAAAAGAAAATTCTTTTTCATTTAATCAAAGGAATTGATTGATAGAAGTTGAAAAGATTAGTGCTACAGCAATCATGTCATTTACTTTTCAAAAGCTCAATGTGGAATCATTAAATATTAATGTTTTTCCTTCAAACAACAAATTTACACAGCTGGACATCCAGAGCAAAACGCTGCTAGATATAATACAGGGACACCCATGATGAGATGGAAAGATAAACAGTGTTCCTGCCTTACACAAACATCTGAGATGTTGCAGTAAAGCCAAGTTGAGACTTTTGAAAGCTGTTAAGCATATGGCCACTTATATTCTCAAAATGGAGATAATTTTGTTTACAGTACTCAGGAAAGGGAGGTTTAAGGACTTAAATTTGTGTTTAGAATAGGAACAGGCCAGCTTTCGTACCAGAATATCCAGCTCTCAGGAAACATTAGCATTAGCCCCAAGCCTACTGTAAGTTCTGTGGGGTAAGGGAACCTGGCATGACACCTTCCCATGTTTTGATCTGAAATTCTGCCTTAAAAAGTGAATGGCTGCAGTTGTGCCAAGATTGGCTTGTTTGGTTGAAATGAAACAATGTCTTCTGGTCAAAACAGAAAATTTCTCTTCAGCTGCAGAGTTCATGATGTAACAGTGAGAAGAAAAATTTCCAAACTAGAGCCTATCACAAATGCACCAGTCTGTTCCTTGGTGTTTGCTTATGGATAATACCTCTTACTGCTGCTAGACACTACACAAGCATGTGAAAAGTCTTATTCAGAAATCAGGAGGCAGAAATGTATCATCCAGGACACCAGCAAGTAGGCTAATTTAAAATATAAACCTTAGTACAGAGATAGATTCCTAACAGCTTCACCCAAGAGATGGAGTTATTTAGTGACCTACTGAAGCCTAATGTCTCCAATCCAGTCTCACCACTAGACAGCCAACAAAACCAGTGTCTAGAACAGAACAGTGGTTTCAGAGTGCCTACAACACTTCCAGCAAATCTGCTCCAGCTTTTCTGGCACTGTTAACCCCCTGCTGTACCCACACACCTCGATTTTCCATTACCTCCAGCCACAGCTCTAAAGAGAAGTTTGAATCACTGCTTCATCCATTTTACCACTGACCACTGCTCTGTTTATGTTTCTGGAAGATAATCTGCATAGCGTGGATTCAGAACTTTATATCAGAGAAAGCAGTCAAGGAGTACAGCAACATATCTTAGATTTCCACTGAACAGTTAAACAGAAAAATGTTTTTATCATGTTTTAGCTAGGTAACATTTCCTTTGGTACCATTTTAAAAATCCCCCCACAAAGACAACCTCAATGCTGCCCAAGCACATGGGGGGTTTTCAAACACAAGCTTTGTGCTCTTTAACACAACAAAAGCCTTGCAAACATTTTCCTTTTTTTCCCCTCTTTTCTTTTTAGGATATTTTTAAAGTGCTTTTCATCTCTATCTCCCCAAAAGCCTCAGTATGCTGCATTACCTTACAACATCTTGGATCTCCTGTTTATGTGCAACAGCCATTGAACGAGTCTACAGGATGTAAGCTGTAGTATATATTATACAATATATATTCTGGAAAATGAGAACTGAACACATAAGTTGAAGTCCAGGTAAGTAGGCTTTTTAAAACTCAGGACACTTACCCATCTGAGATGAAAAACTGGCAGCTCTTGAGAGCTGTGGAATTCAGGAGACATTTGCCATGGTGACAAATTACTTTATTTGCCCAGATAAGTCTACAAAATACAAAATAAATTCCCGTGAGGCTGCATAAATTGCTAATGTTCCAAGAAGTTCTCCTTTCATTACCAGCTCACTAGAGAGACATTATTCCTCTTTGGAGAGAAACTAGCCTAAAATCATGCATGACGATGTTTTCATAACAAAAAGAAGAAAGAAAATGCAAAACTCATAACGAATTTACACATATGACCTTCTCTAATCACTGCCATATTAAAGCATTGATTTGATGATGAATCACTTGTGTCCAGACTTTGAGAAAATGATTTTAAACAGCCAAAGATCCCTCTGGCTTGGCACTATAAAGCTCCAGCAGTGGCTTTAAAAGTTCCAGGTAATACTGCAGAACACGAAGTTTACACAACACTCCTTCCTCAAAATATACTCCTCACCCTCAAAAATAAAGAAGATTGGAAAAGTATCTTTGGATATGATAATCCTTCTTGATTATTGTGCTTTGATGTTCGAATCGAAAGCTGAAGATACCCACTGGATATGTTTATGAAATAAAAATAGACCAGATAACTCAGAGCTCCATCCAACCTGGCCTTGAATTCCTTTGCCTACATGTGCATATTTGCAAAGGAACAAGCAAACAGACAGCAAAAAATTAAGCTAAAATAATCAGCCACTTGAATAATAAACAGGGAAGCACTGTACTGGGAGTACCAGAACAGGTGGACAGAGAAATTCAGTGCAGCTTATTCTTTTTAATAGAATATAAAGTGCATTAACTTTCCTAGGTTCCATTTTCAAGAATGCTTATTAATAATGCATCATTTAATTTAACAATGCCTTTTAGTAAGAAAAGAAAGGTTAGTGATTACAGGTTTAGTGCTCCTAGATTGTACATGGAAGGGAAATGCTGAAATACCACGTATAGGAAAGTGCTGCAGCTATTAATATAATCTCTGAGGGGTTACATTTTCTGTCTTTTAAGCAAAAATATCAGTGGCATTTGGAACTGTTTGTTTAAAACTGCAGACTGACAGAATGGGGACATAAAAACATACGGCAAAAGAGAATAGATGCCGTGAAGTTATACGCATCTACTTTGCTATATTGATTTTTAAAATATATTCCTTGATGGACGTACTTTTCTCTGTTTTCACAAATTAGTTTTCTGTAAAGTGCCTGCTGTGATACAAAGAATGATAATTAGACTTATTTTTAACATAAAAAATATGCACTTAAACGTCTCCTCATAGTGTGATGGTCTTTTTCTGGTAAATTGTAGAGCTATCTGTCAGTTGTCTTTAGTACTGAGTACTTCGAAGTCTTGAAAAATTAAAGTGATGGACCTAAGGTAGTTTAAGAAAGTTTTATATTCACAAATTTATTTCAGTGTGTCAGAAACTAACATCCTACTAGTGAACCAGTGGGAAAAAGATGGTCAAATAAATAAATGTCTCTTCTTGCACAGGGATGATGCCTTAGGATTTTAGCTTTTATATTTTTCTTATCCTGTAATTCTTTAGTGTATAATTCTAAACTCCATATAGCCTGTTAGCTACTGTTCTCCCATTTTGGTCAGATGAAACGAATCTTCTCTAGGCTTGAAACTCAAGGACACCTTACTGTCTCAGGCCCAAGAAATGTAAACAACAGTGAGTTAGTGGGGAGCAAACTTGGGGTAATGACTTCATTACCTGAAGCTGTAACTGGAGAATTAACCCCCGATATGCCAATGGTCCAAACTCATAAAAGTATGAAAAATTTCGTGACCCGTTGCCCATTTTGGGTGTAGCTCCTGGGGGCTTTGACTGCCCCAATGTAACTTGAAGGCCCTTCAATAAATATAACTGCTTTCATTCGCCTAATTTTGTGTAGCCTCTGTTTTTAGGTAGCCCAATAAGGCATCAGGGAAATNAACTTGAAGGCCCTTCAATAAATATAACTGCTTTCATTCGCCTAATTTTGTGTAGCCTCTGTTTTTAGGTAGCTCAATAAAGCATCAGGGAAATGGCTCAAGAGCTGCTATATACTAAGATTGACACTGTTCACCTTAGATAGTTCCTGAAATATAAAGTATGCAATGCCACAGAGATGGGTTGTATTATCACAACCTTCCCTTTCTCCCTAGATCCAAAAGCAGCTCATGGAGGTGTGAGGTTGGTGTAACCTGTGGATTAGACCATCTCAAGCTATGAGCATTCACAAAGCAGCAGAAGTGGAAAGTTAAATTTCTCATAAACCCAATGACTTGACATTTCCTGTTTTTTCTCAACTTGCTTGCCTCTGCTGAAAGCAAGTTAATTCTTCTACTCAGAAACAACAAGCATCTTCTAATTTCTATTTAACCATTAGGAAGAATAACCTATGAAATTTTAAGTCTTAAAGACAGAACTGAACTAAGGGTCTGCCTTCTTATTGCCAGCAAACCTCAATCAAATGTAGATTTTAATGTAAACCTGCAGCTTGAGGCCACATTTCTTTTCTCCTGATGATCTTCCTTGTGATTACAGTGTATAGTCCCATACTGCGCTGGCATCGGCACTACAACTGGTAGTGCCTGCAATCATTTAGGAAAGGTTTAAGATGTGTTTTGCAATCATTTTTAGCATTCTTATTTTTTCTTTTGGGAGAGTTTGCTTTTTCCCTCTAAGAGCAATATCTCAAAACTAAGCTTGGAAAATCCCTTACCACAGGATAGGTCTTTGAGAGTCGTCAGGGAAGCTGAGAGAATAAGTTGAGAAAAAGAGAATTCACCTAAGTGCTGTAACACCATCTGACTCAAGTAAACACAAGTAAAACACCTATTGAAATTGCTTTAAAGGCCTAAGGAAGAAGGGATTTACAATAAAATGGTACAGAACCACTTAAAATAAATTTTAAAAATTCTTGATTTACAAATGGAAGGGACAAGCACAGACTCCAAGCCATAAGACGACTAAAAAGATCCAAAGATTCACTACTCTTGCCTTTGAAAACATCCATTATTGTTTCGAGAAATCCTAGTTGATAACAAAAGAAAAAAATAACATCTCCAGCTGTCAGGTACCCTCTTTAACAGAGATCCTAGATAAGGGGAACCTGGAATGCAACAGAAATATCTCTCAAACAGCAATTGATACCACCTAGGCATACCTCACTCTTCTTTTGGCTGCTGCAGATACTTGGCAGCAAATGCATCTTGATCTCTGCTACTCAGTGTGTCATACAAAGTAATATCTCCCAGATTAATTGTCTTAATTTACTTGTTTACTGCAATCTTCATCTGTAAAATGGGGTATCCAGATGAAATGTAATGGACTGTGAGATGTAAAAAGTCACATTGGATAAACCTAATGGCTCTTTCTGCTTCTGAACTAGAAAAAGAGGCATTGTCTAATCACCACAGTTTACAGGGCTTATACAACAATAGTTTGACACCACAGACACATTTCAGACTACTAGAAACGTTACAGGTGCTAAAGGTAAGATATAAGCTGACAATAAATACTACAAGTTCAGAAGTCCAAATGAATACCAGACCCTTTCAAACAGGCAGCACAGACGCTGGGAGAATTGTCATCACCTGAAAGCAGGGAAACCTGTGTATAGCTCATCAACCACTCTCTTCTTTGCTCTTTCTTGCAGTCTCACCAGTACTTACAAAAACTGCCTCTTTGGCATCTTTTTTCTATTTTAGCAATCTAATCAATTTTACTCCTGATTTCCTTTGATTAGTCCCTAGCAGCCACTGGGGTATGTATACAACAGAATGTCATTTTCCCCTTCCATCCTCACATCACCCCATCTGAAGAATGTCTCTCAGGCACGGAATTTGTTTCTGCATATCCATAAAAGTGAGACAGACACAGTGAGGTTTTGCAATGATATAAATAAGGTATTCAGCCTGTGCCTCAACAATTTATTTAAAATGACAGCAATATTTCTTTTGTCCCAGTGGACTTTACATGAATATACATATTCTTTAAACATCTATTTTAATTTTCTTATGCTCAATCATCATGTCTGAAACAAGGATGTAATTATGAAAAGGTAGCATTTGGATTTACAAAAAACCAAGCACAAACTACTAACTGAAGAAAAAGTACCTTAATTAAGTACTACTTTTTTGAAGTAACAGACACTACAAATGTTTTTCTGGAATTTCTCTGAGCCTGTTTAAAAATTCATCAAAGCACTTCCACATAAAGTTGGGCTTTGAAATATATAATCAAACTTGGTGTTAGTACAGATCTCCCTGCCCATTTTGAGCTTGATTGCCTAAGGAAGCACAGAAAACATGACCAACCTCTATGCCAGTCTCCCTCTTCCAGCCCTTACCTTTCCAAAACTGTTGACCAGTTTCCTTCAAAGACAGAAAAGCATACAAAAGGCTCAAAAATAACAGTATTTCCTCAAGTTTGAAAAACTTTTTCTAGGTATAGAACAGAGATTAATGCTGTAGACTGAATCACATCCTGAGATGCAGTACCTTTTAGCCCTAGCTGTCTGTACCTGAAGTTTGTACAGTGACTCTATTTTTGCTACTATCCTATTTGTTTTGTTAGATTTTTAACTAAAACCTTAAACATGTACAGAAAAAAGCAACTCACCTTATGCACGGCAAAAACAACCTTTCATAAAAAACGTACCAAAACCAAATTAAATTCTGAGGGACAAAAAACCCAATCCTGTTTCCACAAATCAATGGAGTGAAAAACTCTCCATTTTGCATATGAGCTCTCGCAAACCATGCAGTTCAGTGGCCACATATTAGATTTTCTGTGCAGGAATATACTGACGCACACACTTGAAGGCAAGTGCAGCTGCCTTGGATGTTTGATAAACAAGTTTCTTTAGCAGGCCAGGGGCAAAGGTGGATTTTAAATTGTAACTGACAGTTCCTTTGCTTTGAAGGTGTTCTCAAAATCTGATCACCTGCCTAGTTTTTACTGAGAAGAAAGACTACCAAATAATCTTTTAGAACCCTCTATCTGATACATTTTTCCATAAGTCCAGTGAAAACAACAGGAATAACCTGTGGTTCAAACCGAAAGCTACCACAGAGAGGACTCTCCACTGTAATAGAGTGGAAGAACTGAAGAGGTTGATACTCTTGATGCTCTTACATTGTGAAACATTTAGCACAGCTGTAATGCTTAATAGCCTGATGCATTTAGGCTATTAAATCTCATCCACATTTTCAGAATTAGACTCCTGACTATGTTCAGAGGTGCTTGGGTTTCACCTTTAATATTCACTCACTGCTAGTTTTAAAAACAATTATTTAACCTGCAAAAACTTACAAATTAGCTTTTGGCAGAAAATTGCATGAGTTGGATTCATGTTCTACTGCAGTTGGATTCCCACAGAAGGTACCTGAAACTATTTACAAGGTGATGGTTTTCATTGGAACTGGCAGCTGCCTTCAGTGGGACACAGGTGAAGCAATGAAGATGAAAGGCAAATGAAAGAGAGTTACAGAGGAAGAACTCCTTTGGTTCTGATTTTCTTCCTTGAATTCCATGCTTACAGGAACCAAATCCTACGGGAAAAAAAATAAAGAAAAGAAGGAAAAAAAACCAAAACCAGAAAACCCCAAACAACCACCAACAAATAAATAAAATCTGTCTACCTCTACCAACTTCTAATTCAACTTACTCCACAGCTGTGTCCATTGACACCCAGTAGCCTGCACAGCCTGGAACGTGTGGCCAGGGTGACATTGCTACGTGACAGAGCTTTTTTAACCAACCAGAAATTTCCACGGCATACTGGTCCAGGAGAAAGGCACTGCCAATCAGTTCAGAAAAGTTTCTCCAGACATAGCACTACTGACAAGTACACAGGGAAATATTTTCAGCCTCAGGAACTTGCCTGTGACTGGCAGCTGATGAAAGACTTTGTGAGAATTACTGAAGCAACATGTACTCCATGTGGCAATCTGTCCCTTCGTGTTGTACTGAAATAAAACAAGCACTCAGTACATGTTCACAGAACTTATTATATTTTATCTTTTTTTTTTCCCTGTTAAGCTTAGATTCTTTAGCAACAGGCTTATGCAACTCCTCTGACAACAATCTTTGTTAAGTTTAAGAGTATTATACTTCCATGTCCAAGGTCTTCAAGTGACAATAAAATGATGCAGTACTTTTTGTCACCTCCTCCTGAAAAGTCTCTGCTTTGACTTGGCAGAGCAGCCCCAGCAAACAGCGATTGCTGATGTAAGAAATGAGAGCATTTGTTGCACGAACAAAGGGAAAACAGAGTCCTGCAAGCTCCCTGCTCTGCTGAGCTCTTCTCTGGGTACTACACAGAAAAAAAGCAACGGGACTTTTCAACAGCATCTCAAATTAATAGCTTTCATTTGAAACAATGTCATCTATTTCTGTCAGAGTTGAGTCGTTCACAGCTTCCACAGCCCGCCTCAGGGTACCTCCAGTTCTGAAGACCCTACCCAGAAACCAGGATTCTGTTTCAATAAGGACTTTATCACTCACCCTGAAGCACTGGGTCCCACTGCTGCAGCCCCTGTATACGGTTATTCTATGAAAAATACATTCTGCTGTACTAGACTCTCTTACTGCCTACTAGGAGTGAAGCTGCAGGTCTAGGCCATTTGTATTTTGCCTTCCCTACTTCAAAAGATTTCAATCAGAACTTGAATATTGCCTTCTGATACGAACATGGAAAAATGCCTAAAGCTATCTGAATTAAATTTGGCACAAAACAGTGCTCTGAAAGTATTATTTAACTACTTTTAGCCTACAGCAAGGGCTTTACAGCCAAGCTATAAACTCCCTAATAATAAGATGCCTAATAAAAGTGCTGACAGACCATTCACAGCTTCAGCAGCGCTCATTAAAATGCACTAGAATAGAACACTCTCAGGATGACGGATTTCCAGTGCCCAGGAACACCCGATACCTTGACAAGCACGCGCATTTCTCAGCATGTGCACCACAGACTCACTCCTTCTCTCTGGACAGCTTGGAATTACATTCCTTTCTGAAAAATAATGACTTTGGCACCGAATATTAATGACCTGTTTAACAACTAACATAAAATCATATCCTACCTCGCTGGAAGTATATGCAACTTTAATATGCAACAATATTTCCATAAAAATTAACTTCTAAGGAATATTTTTACTGAAGGATTTCATAATAGATTGCTTTGCTTCAAGGCTTTATTTTTTCTGGGTGTCCTAACTCTTCTATTTTTTTTTCATAAATCTGTTTAATTTTAAAAATACGTCCACATGCGACAGGATTTCCATTTAATCATACAAGCTATTTCTCTGAAACATCAGGAAAGGACATAAATATTGTTTTCTTTTCTAAAAAGTCAAATGTTCAAGAATTTAGAATACACAAAAGTACTTTGGTACTTGCTCCCAGGAACAGCAAAATAGCATCCAGACTTGGATTCATTGTCTGCAAACAGAGGGGTTGGGAGGATTTTAGTTCCTATGGAGGAGATTCCCAAAAAGCAGCAAACAGAGACCTCATAAATTTTTATGAGATTTTTGAAATTATTCTGAAATGACAAATTCATAGCGGAATTTATGCTTTTGCTTAGTGTTATCCCCCTCCTCAGAGCAAGGATAACTTCAAGGATAAGTCAGAGATAACTTCAAGGATAAGTCAAGGATAACTTCAAGGATAAGTCAGCTTGCTTATGGTCTGGTCTCATTAAATTTTGGGTTAGACTAGAGGTCCCTTCCAACCCCAACTATTCTGTGATTCTGTGAATTTTGAGTGTCTTAAGGAAAGAGGTCCTACATCCTCCTTTGGAAAAGCCTGTGGGAGATTCAGACCCACAATTTCCCCCTCAAACTACAGAGATGCTCCTAATCCTCTCAAAAATATCTTTGACACACATGTAATACCTAAATCTTTACTGTCTGGGCCCACACATGAGAGCCCAGGCCCAGCCATCCTCCTGGTTCCAGTGACTGTGAGCAGTTGGTATGAACCACAATTTAATAAAACGCAAAATTGATGCTGAAGCAGGAACTGAAATCCCAGCCTAACTCCTGGAAGCACCTGCCGCTGGAGCCGTACTTAATCTTCTCATATTCCTGTTACTCCGTGAAGAGCAGCACATAACACAAAGGAAATCCCACTGACTCCTTTAGTCACAAATCCCTCCCAGGTAATGATTACCTTAAAACACAAATGGAAATTTGACACAAAGCCTTGCTGGCAGGACACTGTTCAGCAGAATGCTTAAATCCAATACCATGAAAGGTGCAAAGAACAAAAAAGAATAATGAATAAAGAGCACAGGTAATTCTTCACTACTTAGATCTTAACAGAGGTAAATGAATTATTTAATTCAAATGTATATAACCAAAAATATTTCTCGCTATAAACCTTCTCTGATTTAGAAAATGTACGTTTATTTTATTTTTTAATTGTCTATAAAGCATGTTTTTCAGCATGAAAACATGATTTTTCAGGGTAATTATTGATCTCTACAGAGCCTCTAATGGGACTGGCACAGAACCACACAATTTTCAACATCCATAATGCAGCCACAGGCAATATTTCTGCTTTCACAAAGCACTCCAGCCTGGAGTACCAGGTTATTTGAAACATCATTTCTTAGCGAGAAATAGCTGTAACACAGAAGGATTCAAGTTGTCAGTTGTCAACTACCTTTTTTTTGTTTGTTTGTTTAAGAACTGAATGACATGTACAACATCTTTTTTTTTTAAACCAAACATGTTTTCTTTGTTGCTCAGGAATGGCTTCTAGAAGCCTGGACCCAACACGGTCCAATGCTCATGCTGCCACGATTCTGTAGGTCACAAAGTTCTCCATACATTAACTACTCCTCTTTTATGGTGAGCTATCTATTCAAGCTCTTTTATTTAGTTAGACCATGTATCAGATAAGAAAAATTAGAGAAAAATTTCAGAAAATTACGAAATTCTATTAACGGAAATGCTACAGAATAGTCAGAGAAATTACGCCCTCATTCCATATCATGAAGGAGTTCAAGAATGCCAGGGATATAAGAACCAATCTTCAGCCACAATTACAGATTTTCTTGTCTTTTATGTTTCTTCTCATAGTCTTAAACTCTTGGATGCTTCTAGGAAGACATTTAGATATCTTCTGTAGCCTTTGCCAGTGAGTCCAGGACAGTATTTTATGCCCTTTCTCTGCTTTGTGAGAGAGTTTGTGCATTCTCTCATATTTCTGACCATTACAAAATTCTTTGTTAGAAACCAGAATTTTTCCTATAAGAAATCAAGTACCCAAGAATTTAGCCCCTTATTACCCCATCCATTTCCTTATTACAGAATTTAGTTCCTCTTAGTGTGTTTTCTAAAAAACTTCCCGCTTTATTCTCAGAAATCCTTTGCCAGGAAAAAATATGAGACTTCTGATGGACAGTCTGCTTTCTGCAGCCTGAGACCTCAACCGCAAGAGATTCAACATTCATCGGACTCAGATTTGTGCTACAGCTGTCTATTGTTCTCTGGTTCAAGCAATTCATTCACCTTTTACTTGCAGCCAGAATCACTGATTCAAGGTCAGAAATCTTTCTATCACAGCTGAAAAATATTCCAGGTGCAGCTGAGCACCACTAGAAAAACAGGAGTCTTATGCCCTATGAGGAAATGGTTGATAAAGGAGACAAAACTTCAGGCTGTTCATTTATTCCATAAACAAAGTTTATTAAAATCTCCTTCAACAAGACATTATCTCTGTTACATTAAGGAAAGTCTAACAATTTAATTAAATATATTTGCAACTGCAGTTCAACCACTTTTTTCTTTCATCATGAATTTTTGGTCTTTAAAACAATTTTAATGGAGAGGCCCACCTCTTTTGTTATAAAATGAAACAATAAGAAAACTCAAATCTGTGGCATATAGTGAACCCTAGGAAGCTGTAATTTCCCCCTCATCTACACACTTTACCACGTGGCAAGGCCACAAAAAACAACTGCTCCATTTATCAGACAAATTTAAATCAGAAAAAAAACAAAAAAACCAAAACAAGCAAACAAAATAAAAGCAAAAAAAGAACCTGCCTCAAATCAATTTCCAGTTGATGCAGTGCTGTTCTAGCTGACCCAGTGTTCCAGAGCATCAGACAATAAACCAGAGTCACAGCACAAAATCTCTTTAATAACGTAGTAAAAAAGATGTTGTAAATGAGGATGCCTCAGGGATAGATAAAACTACAGCACAGCAAAGGAAGATGAGATGAGCTGATCCGGTTCACTTACAGTTTGCCAAGACTGGACAGGGCCTCACTTTTACAGAGCTTAATTCAAGATTAGAGAAGAAAAGACCACAGAAACTTTGAGATGATCTGTCAGACTGTAAGGATGCATTGTGCAGAACATTAACAAAATGTGACATTAACTATTAGTATTAAAACATACAGGATTTTTGAAAATCTAATCTCTGATGTCTTGAGACCCCTCTCCAGAACACTTGTTTCAGAGCTGTCACCATTTCTGAGGGTCTAGAGACAAATGTCCATTACGAGACATCAATCTGGTACTAATCCTTTCTATGAAGTGGTACTCAGCACATGAGAACACTGAAATTCTCCTGTTACAATTACACAGCAGCGCCTGGTCCCACAGAGGCAGGTGTTTGTTACAAGCTCACTTTGACACTGAGATGTTGCCTGCATGATTGTTCTGCTGCCAAATACACACCAGCTACTGTTTGATTACCAAGAAATGTCTGTTCCACAACAATACTCCATGCTCCAGCCACCAAAACACCTCATCTACCTCAGCTGCAATGTACTTTGTATTGTAAGTGTCCTGTTTTGGGGACAGCAGAAGTAAAGCAGCAGGACTATGTAGGATTACCGTGCCAACACACTGTCATATTTAGATTCACCCAATTCACCTAAGAATTTCTTAGCATTCCTTCATTGAGCCACATACAATATGCTGAAGAATTATTGAATGGTGGATTTCTGCTGCACATGCCAGATTGAAACCACCCCTCTTGAAAGACTTTCTTATTACTCTACTCATGAAATAATGAAGCATTAATCCAGCTGAAATGAAAATCTCCTTCCAAATCCTAGGGTTTATATATAGATGCAGTTTTTAATATGCTGAAGATTAAAAATGCAGGAACATGAGGATGTCCCTGTTGGGATGTTTCACTGGCATCTCATTAGATGAAAGATATTAGAAAGTACATCCTTGCCCATTCCCTTAGTGTCTTTGCATGGACTTGTTGACCATGAATTTGAATCTGCCTCCACATCCTCCTTTGGCAATACATCTCAGAATTCCAAGTGCTTTCTTCTAAGCTTTAAACCAAACTCCTAATAGTTTCATCAATACACTGTAGCTCAAACATTGCAGGATAGGGAAATAACAACTCTGTATTCATTTTACCCATGACCTTCATGATTTTGTGAACATTGATCATATCAACTTTCAGCCTCATTATCTCCTAGCTGCCTTTTTTCCCAGCCTTGTCTCTTCCTTATAAAGCGGCTGCTCTGTTTCCATTAATCATTCTGACTCCCGTACACAAATATATTGTGAAAATCATTCTCCACACAGACAGACATAAATAATGCATGAGTTTCCTCAATACCTCTTGATCAAGACTCAACTTCAGCGCTCAGTAAAAATGGAGATGAATTTTGCTGGATCTAGCCCTGATCCTGTGGCAGGATCATAGCATTGATTTGCCAGATAAGAGATAACAAGGAGTATGACAGAATCGTGCCACAGGTCAGGAGAACCCTGGAAATTGTTAAGTGTGAAACAGACCTTTGCCACTGTTGTCAGCAGGAAAAATTTAAAACTATCTTATGACAAATGCCACCTGGTTCTTGCCTTTCTCAGCAGACATTTGTTAGGGTAGTTCCCCAAATAAATCACCATCAAAA
This sequence comes from Oreocharis arfaki, assembly GCA_013398015.1. Taxonomy (NCBI): domain Eukaryota; kingdom Metazoa; phylum Chordata; class Aves; order Passeriformes; family Paramythiidae; genus Oreocharis; species Oreocharis arfaki. The sequence goes on along the minus strand of VZRR01006231.1, from coordinate 98,216 downwards.
ACAAAGAACTCTTATAGAAATAAAAGATACGCTGGTGTTAGGAAAGACAGTTTTGTAGGGGAGCTACACATGCCTAGACTTCATCGTTTAATCAAGTGTTTCTCACTCTTCTTTTACTTCTTTTATGAGATTTCCTTCATTCAACGTCCTGAAGGAATCCAAAAGGGCAATGGACACTTCTCAGAAGTGCCTTTAACTGGGAGTCATTTCTAAACAGAAGTGAGGTTAACTATAGTTCAAAGCATTTGCAAAATTAGAGCCTGGCTCCAGAAGTATTGGTGCAAAAAAACCCTGGTGCACGGGAGCTGTAAGGAAAGCAATGCATCTCTGGAATTTTTGGTATTGGAATTTACAGGATTGCAATTCCCCTGTGCTTTAAATAACAAAAGCTTTAGACCTATTTTGAGTGCAGTGCTATGTTATGTAAGACAGTGTCCCTATACACTTTCTCCAGACATCAAGAGTGGTATGTTGCTCCCTCTCACCACTATTGCCCTGAAAAAAAGAATAAATTTGGAAATTCTTGTCTTGCAGAATTTAAATCACAGCAGAACATCTTGCTCTTTTTTTTTCTTGATATATGTAATTTTCTCACTGTTTTACATTACATAAAACTGAAGAGTAGCTATGCCTCACTTCAAAATAAATAAGGAATCATTTGAACTGCCAAAATGAAAATGCAAAACATGACTTTCTTTCAAGCCTGTAAACTGGATTTTCCTAACAGTAGTTGCATTTTGGTTTGAGTCACAAATATCTTTGCAGAAAATATACACACACACATATATACAATTTTGGAGTTTAGGTTTGGGTGAATACGCCACTACTGATGGTGCTTAGACAGGAGATCATGGCACTCATCTTTCTGAGAATGCCTCTTCAGAAACTGAAGCAGCACACACAGTTATGTTCACCACCCTGTAAACATTGTCTCTATTTTGTAAGAAGCAATCACTGAAAATTAAAATTATAATGACACACGAAAGAAAGAGGTTTTTGTGAAATAAAAAGCATCAACTAGAAATATACAGAAGTCCGATGTCAAATGAAGCAGCTATTTCCATTTTATTTGCATTTCAGATTACCTGCTAGTATATTCTTGCTCAGCAAACCCCCACCACAGTCAGTAAGAGGAATTTTGCTACTTATAACTTGGAAAAGGCGCCATTCTCACGGACTTTAGAATTTGTCTTGCACAAATTCTGCTTGCACCAACCAGTTTCCTACAAAACCTTCTTGCCAAAAGATCAAACTCTGCAGTTTTACTCAAACAGAAGTCCCTGTGAGAATTCTACTTGATTATGGACAGATTAAAGACTGCACGTTAACACCCAAAGGCTAAAATTTTCCAAACATGCAGAGAATTTAGATACTCTTTTTCCCATCAGTTTTAATCAATGGTCTGCTTTGAAAACCTCAGTCCAATTGTGTCTTGGATTAAAATAGAAGACCCAACTCCTGAGGAAATTCCTAAGTTCATCTCCAGATCTGAACAATGCCAAGTAGATAAGGAACTGGCATCAAGGGACAGGGCTTTCAGGAGTGTTTACTCATGTTCTTCATTGGACTTGATCACAAAATTTCCATTCATTTTAACAGAGCACAGTTCAGACAAGATTTACTGTGCTTCTCCAGTATTAGCTGGTTTATAATGGCTATCTATCCCTTGTAGGATATATCTTCCAACTTGTCATTCCAATCCACTCCTACCCTCTGTTTACAGCATTTTATAGGTTCACAGAACAAATATATATTACAGTTGAAAACTGCTAATAGCAGAGCAGTATGAATCCCTACCCAATTATTGCCTCCATCAGAGCTGGCTTTTGTGCAAAGCCGTTGGTTGCATAACCGCACACAGCCACCACGAGCTGAGCACCAATAATGCCTAAGAATCTGAAAACAGTTACGTTTGGCAAGAGATTTTTTCTGGTGCCCCACACTGTCACCTAGACCTGTGCTACCCTAGAAGCAGCACAGCACTTCAAATCCTGATTTGAATCTATCTTAATGTATTCTTTCATCCAGCTGTGAAATAACACGAGTTAAACCAGGGTTTCAGTTCCAAAGGTTACCATGGTAAACAAACAGCACGTCCTTGTTTCATTTTGTACCCAAGAGGCAATATCTATTTAACACAGTATCTTTAAAGAACTCTTATTTTCTGGCCTTCCAAGGTTCATATAGGTTACAAAAACAGAAGATTCTCAGTCAGAGCTATCAAAAGCTGAAGAAAACTTGGTAAAATCTGCTTTTCCAGAAAACATTACCACACCTTCTACAGAAACCTTCCTATACTAAGATGGGTCACAAGGCTTTATATGCATATTACCTCCTTAAGATCTTGATGAATGTGGTTGCTATTAGGTGTTTTTGTGGTTTGGATTGTGATTGCAGTTGGTATAATTTTTTATTTTTTTTTTTTCCGTAACCATTACCTTGCAGAGAGAAAATGAATTTGTTCTCTTACCTGAACGTGTTAAAGTCAGTCACTGGAGCACACTTCTAAACAAAACGCCCTTGAGGAAAAGGAAAAAAAAAGAGAGATTAAAAGAGGGTTTAATATCTAGATTAGAGTTCTAAAAAGCAAGAAGTTTGAAAAGTTTCCTGTGAACTATTTAGTATCTTTAAGCTCCATGACATCAGCTGCAACTGAAGATTTTACAAGACCTGGCTCACTTGAGCACAATTTTAAACGAGTATTTTCAGCAACTTCAGCAGTTTTTGGTCAGTCATTCCATAGCGACTTAAGAGACAAAACCACGAACTGTGGCCAGAAGTCTCTGAATAAGCCCTGAGATACAGGCACAGAGATAAAAAAGTAATTTCACCTGTGTACATCCTAACATGCAGCATCGTACATCCTTACAGATAGCTTTCAGAGTGACACAGAGCTTTATATCATTTAAAGACACTGCTGCCTCCTGGGACTTTTCCCTTATGTAGCTGAAGTGGCTTGAAGTAACATTCATTCATGCACAGTTGCACCAACCACCCAGGAAGCACAAAAAAGAGGAGTTTTGTCATATAACCTTCTTTTATAAACATTTGAAAAAACATACTTGGTTAAAAATTACACATTTTCCAATGTAGAGTTCTTTTTTTAAATCATTATCAGTGGCTTTAATTTCTTTCAGAATCATACTGATTTCAGTGCTTTTTATATCACCAAGTCAGTTTCAATACACATTTGTATCAACCTTCACGAGGCTAGTTTGAAATATCTGTCTAGGTCATCCAACTCTAGTCAGTGACAAAATAGCACAATTTCCTTATTGTCTGCTCTTCCCTATTTATTAAGGAGTTTGTTGAAATAGCTGTTTCACCATATTCATATATTAAGAATTATCTACTCCATCACCCTTTTCTTCCCTCTTGTAGCTGTATCACTTGTACTACTCCTAAAGTGGCCTGTGGTTTCTCTTCACAAAGTTTTTAGAGATACTGAAAGATGAAACTTGCTTATCTCAAACTGCAAGTTTTTAGTGCTTCCTTTCTGCAACTTGTGCATTCTAATAGCATGTATTCCCTTCATGTTTTGAGAAAAGACAGCATATTAAATCAAACTCCCGACTTTGGAACTTGATAATGTCCCCAAATCACTATTTGTCCTGAACTGCTCCCTCCAAGCAAAACAAACCCCGCCTGAATGAAATAATTTTTCTTGTCTTGCCTGTGATAACAACATCTCTTCCTCTGTACACTGCCACCCTGGCAGGCTTGCAGGAGCATTTGTGTGACAACTCCTAAAGCACTTACCATGCAATAGTTTACAAGAGGCTATTTTAGCTGTGCTTGTGCTTCCGACATTCCTGTTAGCACCTAAGTGTTCCCTGGAATTTTCAGAATATTTAATAGCAGGAAAAGGTTATTTGGTCCTGGGGATTTTAGAAGGTCTACACATGACAGGGAAGCTTGAAAACAGGTTATCTACGAGCAACTGGTAAATGGGAGCCTCAAGTCTTTTCTCCTACCTGTTATTTTTCTTATTTGGGTTCAAGGATACAAGACATTGGATATTTTAATAACACTGGATTTACAAAGACAAGATGTGATCTCTCTCTATATATATAAAAATATATGTGATTGACTTGCTAAAAAACAACAATTATCCATTGACAGTGGCTTTTTAACTAAAACCAGGACACATTAACAATCATAGCTGACACAAAAACATGAAAGTTAAATCTTATTAAGTTCAGAATAGTTAAGAACTCTTGCCTTGCCTTAAACACTCTCAAACTCTCTATTAGCAATGACTCTAAAGAATAGGTTCTTCATTCCACAGATATAAATGCATGAAAGGAAAAAAGACATTGAGAATAGGTGGCTTCAAATGCAGGGAAAACAGATTCAAATTAGGTTGTGAACACCTCATTCCAAGCACACCAGGAAAGCGCTCTGAGACAGACATGAAACCAACACACAGATTTCCTTTCCCATTTGAAGCTGATCAAAGCTAACTGTACAAAGCTCTATACAAGCTAAGTGCCAGGAGATTAAACAACACCCAGAACAAAAGGAAACACTTCTTTTCTTGAGCCACTTTGTCTGACCAGAACATTATTTCATTAGGCCTTTTTCCATCTTCTGGTTCAATCACATCACGGCCAGAGTAACTACCTGAAGCTGTGCCTTCATGGCAGCCTGAAGAGAGTGATGCCCTTTTTACAGCTCAGCTGCAAATCATGCATCTAAGACAGCTTTGCGATTAGGTGTGAGGGAATGAGGGGGAAAGACAGCTAATATATCCATATTTTAATATGGATCTGAGGTACCTAATGATAACAACATGTTGATTTGAACAGCTACTCACTTCAATCTTCTAATTTACTGGCTGATGGAGGAACTAATTTATTTTATGCAAAAATTCAAAGGAAAGTTCAAGAAGACAGCCTGAGAAGCATTCTATAAAAAGATACCTACTTTCAAATGATTGACGCTGCAGCAGCTATCTGCAAGGCACTTCCAACAGATATTGATTTTGTTGATGTAAGTGCAATTCATAAATATTGCTCCACAGAACATCCTGTTTACAGAATTTTCTATGAGACTAAGAAGAAAAAACTTTTTTGATCAAGGAAATGACTTAGGAACAAATGTTGCTTTGGACAAACTGTGAAAACTGAGAGAATTTTTTTCCTCTGTCCGCCTGTTTAATGAAAACATGGAACTGATTAGTGAAATATGCATAAAGTAAATGCATTTTCAGGGAAAGTGAAGAACAGCGACTTTTTTTTTCCCCCATAGAATATGAAAGCTAAGATATCTCAAAATTGGGGTGGGGGGGGCACGTGGGGGTGGAAATACAAATTTAAATTGGGTATTAGTTTCTGTGTTTTTATTTGATTGTTTGGTGTTTGCTTCAGTTTTTCGAAGATGAAAAAGGAGGCACTTCCTCCCTCCCAATAAAGGTGTTGGGTTTATGAGGGTGTCCCAGTATTTTTTTCTGTCAGAGGGAAGAAGAGGTGATGTACACTGAGGCCTCATCATTTCAATCAGAAATATGGCAGTTCCAGAGCTCGTAAGGTCACAACATTTTCCTGCAGCCTCAGTGCAGGCGGAAAACTGGGAGCACAACTAATTGCCCCCTTTCGTAGGAAAAGACATAAATTTTAGCACTTTTAAGGGATAAGGCATAAAAACATGAAATTCCTTAAAAGAATAGGAGTATTTGATACAAAAAAAAAAAAAAAATTTTTCCTTTTATTTTTGTCTTTGGAACCTGTGGAGTGAAACATCACTATGTTATTGGGTGCCCGAGTCATAATCAGCCCCCGCACTAGGCAGTGTCCGTGTGAGGGGAGGCACGGCCCGGCCCCACGGGCTCGGCTGGCAGCGCCTCCGGAAAGTACATTTGAAAATGGGCACCGAGTGGTGAGGGACAAGGGTGACAAGTGGCCGTGACACCTGGAGGTGGGAGGGGAAGGGACAAGGCGTGATTCAGCAGGGATTTCCCTGCGGACAGCGCCGGGAAAGCCTGAAGGAGGAGCTGCAGAGACCCCCTGCACAGCTCGGGAGGGAAGTTAAAGCTTTAATCTGTCTTTTCCTCACCATACAAACCTATTTTCATTGGAAATAGCTTAACTTCCCCAAGGTGAGCCCTTCTTGCCCAGGACAGAATGGGGTGCCTTCTCTCCCTGTCCTTATTTTGACCCAGAAGCTTTTTCCCCATCTTTTCTCTCGCTGCTCTGCTGAGGAGGAGGGTGAGAGAGCAGCGGGGTGGACGCCGGGCAGCCGGCCAAGGATGCCCTCCACGCACAGACCGCACTTGTGCTTCGGATAAAAAGGAACCTTAAACCCATAGGAAGCAAAAAATTCAACAGCAAAGAGCTTAAACGCTAACAACAGTGGGGGAGCTCCCTACCTGCGCAGAAGTGTGACCTCAAATAACCTCATCATCCCGCTGCTCTCAGGCATGACTCATTTAAGTGTCCATCTCACACATTGCTTGAAAGTGCTGCTGTTCCAGCAGCAGGGCTTCCGAAAAACTTTGTGGGGTTTTTGTTTGTTTTTGGGGGGTTTTTCTTGTTTGTTTTTTTTTTAACAAAGAGCATGTTTGTATTGGTCAGGAAGACTACAAAGTCACAGCCTCTACGAGTAAAGAAAAGTATGAATGTTCCCTCATGAACAAACTTCATTTTAACATCTGTATTATGTCTTTTGAAAATGGAAATTTAATCAACAATCAGAATGATATGCTGATTATTTGTGAGAGCTCTAGTTAAAAGCAATGGCTCACGTTTTATTTATTCTGTTTGCGAATTTTTTCCCCTCACAAAAAAGAGGTCTGTGTTAGAAGTACTGTCCAAGTTCAGTTTTTTACTGTCCAGTTCTCCTTTTGTTCAGTTTGCTTCCTTAAGACTGTTTAAACAGTATTTTAGCTAAGATTATAGTTGTTATCTACATAACTACTCTTTATTATTTCAAAACACTTAATATTTGTCTTTCTTTAGAATCTAGTGCTGAGGCTCCCACTGATATCCCTATCAGCAGAGCTAGGACAGGGCTAGCCAAGGTTTGAAATGTCCTTACTTATCCAGAAGTGAGTTTTCTTCCATAGTGTACAGCAATTAAAATTGACAAGAGAAATACCTGTTCTAAAGGATGAATTAATAACTCCATTAGCCCTGATTTAATTCCAGTGGGAGTGACCACTGTCTCTCTCCTTTGAAAAGCAGCAACAAGTTGGGCAGGAGGTAGGAATGCCTCACCCAGCTGTGTGACTCTGGACACACTGACAGGGAACAGCCTCCAGAGCTGCCACTTTGGGGACATTTTTAACACACCCCCAAAGCCGTTAAGGACAATTTGGAGTGAAAGTCACTGACCCTGAAAGCTAGGTCTGTGATTAATTTTATTGCCAGTAATTGTGTTTTAAAGTGATGTTATTAATATAAAATTGTACCTAAAACGAGGCACTTGTGCAGGTCTGAAGATCTGGATGCTGCCCAGAAGAGAAAAGTATTTTTCCTTTGTTCCTCACTACACATAACTCAGACAAAAAGACAATTCCTCTGAAGAAAAAAAGAGAGTAATCCAGCTGCCTTTATAGGCACAGCCCTTTATTAAAAATGTAAATTGAAACTCAACTGCGTATGTAACCTTTACCTCTCACCACTGAAGTATCTGTTAAGCTACTGTCTGATGGAATAAGCAAAAGGCTTGCTTCTCATTTACTGGGTGACTGACTAGCAGTGCATACACTTTCAGTCATTATAATTGCAGTGTTGGGGGTTTTGTTATTGTTGTTGTTTTGTTGATTTTTTTAAACACTGCAGAATGATAGATCTGCCAGACACATTAGAGAGCAAACTCTCTTAAAGTAATGCTTGCATGACCATTTCAAACTTAATTGTAATTAAGTGACTGTATTATACTTCCATAGAATGACAGCATGAATAAAATATAGAGAATTCTTCTCACGTAGCTCTTTAAAAAAAAAGTAGCACACAGCAACAGAACTATCAGGTTCCAGAGTCACACTCAAAGCTTGGAATATTCCTCTTAGCAGTAACATGGTGCTCAAGAGTTTATTCCCTCAAAAATGCAAACTCAAGAAATAAAGCACAGCATCAGTTTCTTTGGTTTTATGTATTTAGGCTTGAGGTTCGCTGTCCTTAGGCAAAAATCATGTTTCATTCTGCCCAGACTGGCAAAATAACACAAGCTTTTGTATTTGATTTGATGTTTTAATGGATAATTAATCCAGATCAGATGGTTTAAAGCAAGGAAAACTTATTCCAGGGATGTACTTGATCTGCTGAAAAGACACTATTCTAACTACACTTCGTTGGAAGAAAGTCAGCCTGCAAATCTGGCACATAAAAAAATCCAAACTTTCTGCCTACAAAACTGAATTTACCTTGCAGTTTTTAAATATTAGCTCTGAAGTGTGATTACACAGATGAATATAATAAGTAAATTTATCACAAAGCAAATCTTACAAACACTAAAAAACTTGAAGCACACTTACTATGAAGACGCTAGGAAAAATAAAATGCATTTTAGAAGAAAAACGTCTCATTTTTTTTTTTACCAATTTTCAAAAGAATGTGGCGGCATAGCATGGGTTGGGGTGGAAAAGTTATGGAATTTTTTTTTCCTTTTCTTTTTAATCAATAACTCATAAATTGATGCTAGAAGCATGTTCTTTAAAGGGTGATCAGAACGGTGGCAAAGGTGTTTTGATTAAAGAGCTTGAGATTCAGCCCACTGGAGACAGGCAAAGCTAACGCTCGCTGTATTGGACACTTCACGTGACAAGTTATTAGGATGGGGGTAAAACAGTGAGAAAAAGGCAGAGCAACTAATTTGCAGTCGAGTTCTCTTTGCTAATATGCATCTGTGAAAGGAAGGAGCACAAAGGAGGAGGACAGACATTCAGAGACAGATACCGCGTGTGAAAGCACCCTGGGAAACACACTCTCCTCATTGTCAGCAGAGCTCCTGCTGCAAGAGAACTTTCCTCCTTGGTTGGCTTCCTCTAGAAGAAAACGTGACAAGAAGTAGATAAATGTGTACAAATTATGTTTGTCATCAGTGAATTCAAGCCATTCTCTGTAGGATGTCAAGGAGGGGGGGGAAAAATCAAAAACCATAGTATTTATCCATTTTAAAAGCAGGATGTTGTGACCTAATCAAACAATAGAATAAGAATAGAGGGTATAAATTGCTGGTTTGTCTATATGAAATAAACGTCAGCTTAGATTCAGAATCACTAACAGTCAATGCTGTACAGGTGTTTCTTGAAATAATTAAAAGTTGTTTCACAATATGATAGTGACCGGAAGTATGAACCGGAACCACCACAATAGTGCTTTTGAACTTAAAAGTTTTGAGGTTCTTATGTAATTGTGCTCCCTTTTTGCATCTAGAAGGTTTCCACTTACAAACTATCTTTCTTCGTGTGGTCAGCATGATCAGAATATGAGCACTATTCAAAGTTCAAAAGCACAGGCAGGCTTTCTAAGAAGTCGTTGCATTTTTTTTTTTTTTTGGTACTAAATTTGGAACTCTTTATCTTAATAGAGCTCACTTGCCTCCAATATCTTCTAAACCCATGAAGTTTTTCACAGCCTAGAAGGACTTCTGTACATAAAATGGTATGTAGAAAAGAGTGAAGTTGAAAAAAAATCCTTGAAAACACACAGAAAAACGAACCCTCCAAGAATTCATGAAAGCATGTTCTTCTACCCTCTCATCCCACTTAAAACCCCAAACAACATGATAAACATCAATCCTCAAACATTCTTGAGATATCTTATTTCAGACATTTTTCCCCCACAGTTTCTTAAGAAATGGCAAGTGTCATGATCACAGTTTGGATTGCTTATTAAGATAGATTCATTCTACATTTAACAACTACTATTTCAGAAAGTTTATTCAAGGACTACTGTAGAAGAGAGATCCTTCTGATTTCTCCTCATTTCAGTCAGTGGTATTGTCTTGAAAAATTCTTTATGAAAACAGTGCAACATTGATGAGATTTTGGATTTGCTAGTTCTGCCTCCAGGAAAAGACTTTGTGTTAGAAAACGTATTTCCCATCAGTTAATGCGCTTTTGTCAGGGAAAGTCAATTATGATTCTGAAAGAGCATTTGCAGTGTGTTACACTCAAACATGCAAAACCATCTCAAAGCCTTTTAAGGCTGACTTGTTTCTCTGTTACCATTCACATTTAGCAACGTGTTCATTAGCATGCTGTCTGATAGGGTACATTTTCCCTGGTAAAACAGGATAATCTGTGTTGCTTAAACATATGCTCTACACGAAGAACCCCCTCATGGAAAAGGTGCAGTGTGACAGCCATTCCCTGCTTCCTCTTAGGAATGTAGAACATCCTGCTGTTTATGCCTAGATAACATATTTGCTATTTTTTACCCTCCTTTGCAATCTATTTAAGAATTAATACATGGAAACAATGTCGCAGGGTTTGCAATGCTTATTAAAAAGGAGAGGCCTAAGTTTTCACAGGCAATAAAGCAACCAGCTTCAGGCATGTAAGCTAACTCTTTTCCATCTATGCAAATATATTCAGCTATTGTTTCCAAACCTTTGTGTTTCTGCAAATGTATTGAGCTTCAAGTCTAAACCCCAGTTTGATGCCACTGCTTCTCACAACTTCAGTGCCAACAGTGTCTTTGTGCCAGTTCAGAAAATTAGAGAGAAAACTACAGCAGTGGCTGGGGCAGTCCTGACTATGAACTCCTCCTGAAATGCCTGGTAACAGAGACTGAAGTAGTCACAGTTTCACAGAGCAACATGAGGAAGAAGGTAGCCAGAAATCGTGAAAAAGAAAGGAAAAGGAGCTCTGGCATGGCAGCTGAGAGGACAGCAATACTGTCAACATTTTGGCCTCTAATGTGGAAGTCTGAATCCTGTCCTTCCCATCGCAAAACAGCTGCACAGCTATTTTGGAGACAGCCCTGGCAAATTAAGATATTAGTCCCCACCAGCAGTTAAACTACCACAGGAGATTACATTGAAGACAGCCAGGTTATTTTAAATTGACACTTAAGGTATCCTGTGCTCATCTGTTGTGGTTTTGAATCAAAGCAGATTAGAAACATTCAAAGAATCTGTTAACAGCAATTTGGCAGCTCAGACAGCAGAATCCAGCTCAGTAACAGAAATAAAAAATCATTCCAACTATAATTTGAACAAAATTCTGTGAGCCTTTAGAAATGGAAAATAAAAACTAACATGCTGAGCAGAAATGTTCCTGATATCAATACTCTGAGCAAGGCGTGTAGTTTTACTGGAAAGGAAAATACACAGGAGAAGAAGATTTCTGCACGAACAACTCACTTAAGACACTTTACTTAATGATGACAAAGGCCTCTCTGACATTCCAAGACTGCATCCTAGAAATCCCTCCTAAGTATGGTCACCATAGACCAGACTGATCTTTAAGTGAGAGCAGGGCCACTCTTTTACTAAAGGCATTGTCAGAGAAAATCTGTTGACTATTTTAAATGCAGTAGCAGGGAGCTATTCAAGATGTGAAAGATATGATCTGGTTGTCTCTATTGTCCAAGTGGAATAGGATTGAAGGATAATTCAGGTTGAAAAGGACCTTAGGAGGTCTCACAGAGTAGGATCAGCTAGATCAGATCTGGTTGCCCAGCTCTTTATTCTGTTGGAGCTATAAAACTCCAGAGATGGAGACCACACAACCTCCCCAAACAATCCACCTCAGTGCTTTCACAGAATCGTTGTGAAGCAGCTGTATCCTTATGTCCAGTGCCTGCACTCAAGGAGTGTTCAAAAGCCCTGCAGAAGCCTCTCTCAACAGCAGCATTGCTGCAGAGTCCTTGCACAGTCGGCACTCTGCAGCACAGGGCTAATTTCAGCCTCATTCTATAAGATATTGCCATTAGCATAAAGCAGCCTTTAAATATCCTTTGTTCACAGCTCAAAATCTATGCTCCAAGATGGAGTAAATTACCCAGGCATACTGAGAAGAACCAATCGCACAACTTATAGATTCTTTATGACAAGGGTACAGAAATTACAAATTTGCCTTAGGCTACACCTGACGCAAATGTGTGGGTAGCAATGCTATTTAGGTACTTAAAATAGGGAGTTCAAGCAAAACCATGCCACCTCACAGGAGTCTTTCTTGCATCTTTTCTCAGCAATTTGTCTAAATGGAATAAATTTTCTCCTTTTATGTTTATGCTTTTTACCCAGAGCTTCTTTGATATACAGGACACTGATGAGGATGGAAAATGATAGTGCTTTATTTGCTCATTGTACAGAGAGGGAAAATGCTTTCAAGACTTTTAAGTACAATTCACATTTTACAAGCCAGGATTTTAAATCTTTAGAGAGATTACATGATTTCCCAGAGTCTCTTAGTGAGATAATGGTTGAAACAAGAACAGAACTACATTACCTCAGCCAGTATACCCAGTTCTAACCGATCCCCTGATTTAATTCATCTCATCTAATATTAGAAATTAAAAGTTAACAGGCTCAGAGACTAACGAGCAAGTTCCTGGAACAGAATCCAATGAAGATGACTTAATACACAGAAACCATTCCGGGATGAGGAAGGCTCTGGGACACGAGGAGTTGGGAGACAAGGAGAGGACTCAGGTGAAGCATCACCAGTGTCTCTGCTCTTCCCTAGCCTCCTCTGTTTGGATGTTGCTGGATAGCAAACACCAGGTGAGATGATCTTTTTTATAATTTACCTTTTGTAGGTGTGCTAAGTAGCATAGAGAATTTGATAAATCACCAAATCACCAACAGAGGAGATAGTGCTGTAGAAATAACACGATGGGAACATTTGGCTGTTGGGAGATTGCAAGAGGCCAACTGTTTAACCGGTTTTGCCTCAGATTCCTAGACTTTTGGAGTTACTATAACAACACACCAGCTCTACCTAAAAAATGTTTTCCCTCCTTTCTTTCTTAAATATGCACAAGACTAAAGTGTTTTAGAGAATCTGATCTAATCGAGGAAGTGTAAAGAATAATGTTGACCAAAGCTTGCACAAGTTGGCAATCTCACAGACAGGGCTGTATTGCACTGCCTGGACACTTAATTTTCATAAAAGGATTTTAGCCTTGCATCCTATTTCCCAGGATCCTCAACAGCAGTGGAGGTTTCTACCTAGATACAGAGAAATTCACTGATGGACAGCTTCGGACCATGAAGAAACAGCATCTTCATTCAGCAGCACTGGGAAAACTTGGAGCCAAGAATGGCCCAGAATTACAATTCCATGGGGACAGGATTTGCATATTAACAAGGGTGGGTGCAGTGGCTTTGCCTTCAGAGCAGTTTTGGCCTCTGAGGAACAAGGTGTTACTCCATTACATGTGGGTTATATCAACGTGCCAGAGGTGGCAATGTTCTGCTGTTTAGGGAAATCAAGATGCTACTGAATATTTAATGTGATAATTTTATGGTCTTTTAAATACAATATTCCAACAAATAGCCCAGCTGATCCTACTGGAAATGGGAGAGGAAAGACATGAGAGGCTGCCTACATTATTAAACTGCTGTGGAAGCTGCAACGAATTGTCAGAATACAAACAGTATTCACCTTCTTCCTAGCCCTTCCCTAATATCCAGTCACAGCTATACATTTGTTTAAGCTCCATGACTTGGCTCTGATGACAGGCATATAATTCATATAGATGGAAGAAGCCACACTGCTGGTGTAGACACTGTGCTGACCTTTCCCTGTGGTAGTTAATTCTTATACTTGTGAGAGTCTTACTTGTTATTTTCTGCTGTCCTAACCTATTGACCAGAAAGAACTCCCACACAGTCTATACAGATAAATCAACTGATACTTTAAGGGGGACTTCGCTGCATTTTTATTTTATAACAAAAACCTCTAAGTGCTCTTAGTACAGTTTAGCACTGAGGCTAATCAGTTACGAAAGAGAGAAGGGAAGAAATAGACTATAAAATAAGATACGTTACTAAAAGTCACTGTAAAGTTCTTTTGTTTATTTAAAAAAAAAATACACTGCACTTGTCTCCTGCCCAGATACCGATCTACCCTCGGAACTGAAAAATACGTTTTTGAGACATCTTATTTGATGTCTTACTGGCTGTGTTATATATTCAGAGCAGGTAGTCTGAAGCAAAGAACAAAGGCTGCGTAATTTGAACTTTAACTCATACTTCACAGGTCGATGCCTCACTCAGCCTGCAAGAAAAGGCAATTATTGCACTTGAGCTAACAATATTATAAAAGGGGGTCAGAGACACACCGCTTGGTTGGCAAAATATATATGCAGTAAAAAAACTAAAATAAAAATAATTAATTTTATTAAAAGCACCGTAATTTCACCCCCCCAACTGAAGAACTGCTCAAAAGCATAGAGAAACACACTGACATGACATTAGCTGCTTGAAATCTTACCCTGAAGTAATTCTGAATACAGTTATGATTGAGCCTTTTTTTTCAATTTTAATACCACATTTTCCCCTCTATGTTGCTAATTAGATGCTTTCCTGACAAAAAATTTTAAACAATGACAGCTTCAAAACAAATAGTGTGATCTATTCCTAAGTAATGTTAATTTAAAGTAAGATTATCCACTTTTGGTAGCTTCTGTTTTTAACAGTGGCTGCTTTCATTCTCGGAAACAATTCCTTTTGGAACAGGTAAATTGCTCCAGTGAGTGACAAGTCAGTCCTCTTACTGAGACGCTGGAAGCTGTTCCTTCAACCAAAAATAAGCTGGTTGGAAATAACAGATTTTATGCTTCACTAAGTTTGGTCTTGCCTGAATACAAGAGGACATTATCTCAGAGCTATGGAGAAAGGGAAAAAGGCCCTGTGTGGCTGATGCACAAAGTGCTCAGCCAGAACCTGCTGCTTAATGAGGGGACAGGGAAAGGAGAGAAATCTCCTTTCAACAAGCCCTGCTTGCTGTGGAGGCAACCGCTCCAAAACTCAGCACAGAATCTGGTTCTTAGTATAGGTAATCATTCCCCAGCTCTTCCCACTGGACATTCTCTTCCTTGAAGACCTTAAATTGAAGCACGTACTAGAAACATTTATGGATTGTGGAAATATTTGACCTAATGTAAGATGAGGGGAAAATTTCTCACTCACAACTCCCCAGCTCACTCTCATTTTGCATTTTCACCTGTTAATCAAAGTGAGGATCAAAACACTTAATTGAAGCCTTTGAACAAAAATCAACTCATAACCCAAGGCATTTGCTCATGCTCACCCAGCTCTGCCCCAGTCTCCCGTAAAACACTGCTTTATTTATCAGGACAGACTAATTAGCTGCTTTTGCTGTGTTCAGCTTTGAGTGAAGCAAAGAAGCTGGAAAGCTGTTAGAGACACATTTCAGCAAATGGAAAAGCAGCTGGGGCAGTTATACAAATTCGTCCACTGTGGGAAAAGAAAAGTTTAAGCCAGTAAATGCAGTATCAGACAGTGCTTGACCTTTGAAACTGTGTGTCAGCCTTGGTGGGAAAACAAATACTCCACTTGTCATTAACAGGCATCTCTTCTACATGTGAACAACGGGCCATTGTGCCACAGAGAAAACCAATGTCCTCAACATCTTACATTAATCCTCCCATGGGGGAGTACTGGGAGAAACGTGAGGTGGGGGCACACACATACAAAACAAAACAAAAAAAAAAGTCCCCAAAAGATCAATGCTGTAATTGTTTTCTTTAAATAAAAAAATAGTAAAATCACTGTAATAAGTTCAGTTTTAGGTTCCAGGTTCCAAGAGACTCTAAAAGCAAGGGTCTTTTAAATATTTAAACTTACTACATGTGTATAATCATCTAAAAGCTGTGAGGGTGAAACAAGAATAGCTAGGAACTAAGCGATGCAGTGCAACACCCTTGGCAAGAATAGTGTAGAAAAACTATCCAGAAACCAACACTGTCCTTGAATTTCTTCCCCTCCCACTTTTTAAATGTAATAATTTGCAGCTAATGACCAACATCGCAAATGTTAATTTCATTTGCAATTTTGTTTTGGAAGGTCAAAGACTGCACACAAATAGCTTAAGGTGAAATAGCATAAGAATGAGAATGTTACTCCAACTCTAATACATCTGTTGAAGCACAGTTAGACACTGAATCGACTCTTTTTAGAGGACACAAAACACTCTGCTGGTGTCAGGATAACTAATCATGTTGTATTATTAATCTAGCATTTAAAAAAAAGTCTTTTACGTGCATCATGATAAGAAAACTACTTTAAAAATTATATTAACCTGTATGTCCCTGTTGTCTTATCATAGGAAATAAAGCAGTTTACTTCTGAAATCAAGCATAAAATGCGAGTGTCTCAAATGATTAGTTGGCTGTATATAAAATGGAATACACATCTATTTATATTACTTGATAGGTTATATGTATGAACTGCAGAAACCATATTAAGAAATAAAATCAAATCAAATCAGAATACGACAGCTCTTGAACTGATCTTATCTTGCACTTCCTAACTGCAGACAGGCCAATCTGCTTGATCTAGAACAACCCAAAGCGAGTGCCTTTCTCAGACCCCTCTAAATCAGGTAAACCAAGGATGACACCCTTGCAAGAGCATTTCTGCAATAGAACACATGGGAAAAATGAACTTTCTGTCCAGTTTATGCAACAGCTGCAAGGAAAATAACAGAGAAAAATCTGCCTCACTATACAGATGTTACTGAACACTTACTGTTGTGGTTTGTGTAACTACAGTTTCTGCAGCATGTTGTGTCAGGGGGTTCCTTGCCTGGCAATGTTCATTAGGAGACTTTATATCAAGGCACTGGTGCTCTCCATCTGTTTTGAGCATATTGCCAGCATAAATCAGCTTAAAGCAAGTTTATCCACCCCTCACAAGATTAGGAGAATCCTCATTTGGCACCAAAACATCAATTCTCATGTGGTCCATTTCCAGGGATGCAAAGCAACTTAGAAAGAGGGCAAGCAGACGACTGCAGAGTGCCAAAGAGCTGCCTTCTGCCCACAGCTCTCCGGTAGCTGCCGGTCAGTGGATTTACACCTCCCATCTCTCAGTGAAGAGGACGTTAAGGTGCTTTTATTCTTTGTCCCCAGAAATCTGTGGTATCTGAACTACTTCCCCCTGTGAAACTGAATTGTGTAACAGATGTTACTTGCAGAGTTTTTGTACCTATAATATGTCTAATTTTGGCCCATTTACAAACCTAGTTAAATCACATGACACCACCACACAGATCAAAACCTGGCGTAAAAATATAACAACTAGCAAAGACTCAACTTCGTATTTAATGAAATGCCAGAACGTTTTTCCTACCCTTTACCTTTTAGACTCTGATGCTTGATTTTAAACTGAGATTTAAAGCAAAGCATGCAGAAAGACAATCTACATGGAATTGTAGGCTTTCATTCACATCTACTAAAGAAACAACATAGCACTCCAAGGAGTGCTGCAAAGGACAAATTCTACACCTTCAGCAGGTAAGGGGAAGGATTCATGCCCACTTTTAATGAAGAGTTGGTTTTAAAGATTCTTCTTCTTTTTTAAAATTTTTAATTTTTTAAATGTGAAGAATTATTAAAGACTAGATAAACTGCTATTAAATGTTTAGGGACTAAAAATGTGAACAGTTTTTTCTATCATCATGAAATTTAAGTCAAATCAATGTGTCTGTTCGTTCATCAATTCAGAAAAATGTATTGAAATAAAATATTCCTGAAACAAAACTCTCAATGGGATTGTTGGATTGAGCATGCATGGCAGAAAATAGTCCAGATACTTCTTTCCAGGAGAAAACACACGTAAATATAGGTTTTATTTTCTAAATTGTGAGATTTTTAAGGAGGAAGATGTCCTGTCCACTTCAATATTTCTGGATCACATCAGACTTACGACAAATTATTCTGACACTTATAAAAGTATACTGGGAAGATGTATAATTTCCCTGAAGCTGCAAATAACCACACTCAGAGCTGCGGAGGATGTTCTATATCCTCCCGCCTGCTGCAGAGGTAGAAGACAAACCTTCCCTCCCAAAGCGTCTAGTCCACGTGGGTACAAAGGGCAGTGCTTGAGACTGCACTTCTAAAAGCCTGGCCATGCCCTGTTTTACAAATAAGCAACTTGTCTCATTCAAGCATCTATTAATTAAAGTCTCCAATAGAGATTTTCCTTCAAAGAAATCCTTCATGCATTTACACAACTACTGTTTACAGAATTCCTATTCATACTTCAGAACCAGACCACGAAGTATGATAAACTTTTTTTTTTTAATCTAGTTCCTTTGTTTTTATTCTCCTTTTATTAGATTTTTTGAAAACAAATTTGAATTATTTCTTTTTATATAGTCCAGGTTTGCATATTTATTAATCAGATTAATAACCGAGAACAGTTTTCATCCCTGACAGAAGGAATCAGCAAGAGGAATTCTCAGTTTCAATGTGAGACCTCAAGTTGGAGGTTAGATATTACTTATCATTGAGCTCTATGCACTGGGAAAAATTCCATTGTAGGCAACAGACTTCATTTTATAGGGGTTTTTTCCCTTCACGTTTCTAGATTTACTTTTCCCCCCTTATCTCACCCTGTTTTCTGTAGAACATTTTGTGAAAGACCTCAGGGAGACCCTCTGCTTACACCCATGTCTGAACTAACCTTTAGTATTCCAATAGCTTGGGCAATGTTTTCATAAGGTGTTTTACGCCCACTGAGACCCCATAAGCAACACTGGGTCCTGCTCTTCCATTAGAATAAATCAGCATTTATTTGCTCCTTGTCTGCAGAACTAAACTGGCTCGCATTTGCTATAAATTTGGCCAACTCTTTCTTTAGTGATAGACAAACCTGAATCCAGCTGCTGAAACTTGGAGCTGCATAAAATGCAGTGACCGTGCAGAGACCTGGTGCTTCTCAAACTTAGGATTGATGTAGTTTAAATCTCCAAGTTTAAGGTCTGAAAGGATCCCAATGAATTCCGTAAAAATGTAGCTAGCAAAAAAACCCCCAAAAGGCAAAATACACATAACTTTCTGCCAAAAGCGACACAAAACTTTGAGTTTAATACAAGGTCAAGATAAAAATGGGATTTAGTGACTTTTTACCAATCTGCTTATTCTCTCTCTCAGTTAAAGAAGAGAGGAAGGGACACCAAAGACACAGAAGGCATCCGTGATGAAATGGGGAACAGAGCCGTTGGCGTCACACAGCCGTGATCCACTGCACCTGGAAATATAGGGAAGGATGAGGGACGGCGGCAGCTCTTCCCTGGGGATCATACCTGAGAAGAGTAACAGGGCAGGGTGAGATGTGCTGTACCCACAGCAAAGGGCTTGGCTCAGAAAGAGCCATCCAAAACATAGGAGATATCAACCTTTTTAAATCAATGGCAAGTGCTACAACAAACTTATTTAGAGGAAGCGTCATCCACAGAAAGCCCTGGATTCCCACAGTCTGTCCAGAATAGCAAATGCCTCAAACTTGAGTGCCTCAGAGTAACAGCTCTGGCAAGGGAGTGACCAGGTTTGTAACAGGCTCAGCTGAAGCTGCTGCTGTTTCTCGCCATTTGCTTTCCCGTTCGCGGGACTTTAACTTTTGTTGCTGTGAGGAGCCCTGAGCCGGGAACCAGCACTAAGATTCACACCTACAGAAAGACCAAGTGCAGAACTGATAAACTGTTGGGGTGGTGCTTGGATCCTGGTGTTCTGCGAGCACAGAGGGACCAGCACACCGGCTGTTTCACATATCCCACCCGCCTGGTTTGCACCACTAGCATTTGTCACGTCACATGGAGTACCTTCAAAGCAAACTTCTGCTCTGAAATAACGCTGAGCAGGATTCACTCCCGAGCGAGAAACTTATGGTCTTTTGTGCTTTCACAATTTCCCTAGCAAGGCCAGAGTAAATCAAGGAGAAACTGGAGTCATATTTTTAGATTAGAATAAATATGCCAGTTATGGTTCCCCTGGCCTGATTACACACGCACACCATCTATGATATGAATAAACGGCTGCAAATAAAGGTTCGCACTTTGAGGAAGCTGCACTTCAAACCTTGAAGCACTATGTTTCCTTGAGCTTGGCAGTGAGTACACAGAGTTGTGGTCTAGCAGCACGATTTTTCAAGATCTCTGTGTCTCAGATCAGCTAATACAGAGGAGGATGAAACTAGGATGTACTGCAAAGAGGGCAAGCAGGAAAACAAGTGAAAAACTGTAAAGGAAAGAACTCTTTGGGAAGGAATTTACAGAAATGGAAATAATATTCACTTGAATGGAAAGGAACAAGTAAAAATTTGGGGTTGTAAAAGCGCTTTAAAAACCTCAGTTAATATAAAACATTGTAGGATTTACAGAAGCAATTTAAGCAACTGTCTCTATGTCCATCCTCCACTCCTTCCCAATTCATATTTCTGCTGATGTAACCTCTCCTCAGCTACTAACAGTGTTTTATTGGGCAATCTTTCCTTCGTACTTATTTGATGAGTTACATGCCATAACATTTCTACATGTTACATACTATCTATAAGTTCATGTATATGCACACCATACTGGCTAAAAACAATATAAGAAAAGCCTGCATTTTCCATTACAGAAATAGCTTTTCAGCTCATTCCTGAATATGTCATTGATGAAACCAAGTACAGAGACACAATTTATTGCTTCATTCAGCTGAGTGATTTGTGAGAAAAAATTCCTCTTTTTTTTTTTTAACTTTGGATCTTTTCCATAAATAGAGGCTATTCAGAATACACAAAGTGAGGAATGTTGACAAATTTGCCATCAACCTCTAGAAAAAGAGGACTGTCTGTTTCTTCATCTTTCCAGTTCTAACTCTTAACACTGTTTGATCTCAGACTTTTTTCAACAGTTGATAACGACAGCGAACATACTTCGCTATGAAGTTCTTAGCTACAATTTCTTCAAGGTTATTCACAGTGTTTTACTGAATCACCTTTAATATTAGTTGATTAGTGCAGTGTAAAATTGATTCCTGACAGATCAGTTTCTAAAATGGTCTAGGAATGGTCTAATCACAGGCGAGAAGAAACCTTCTAGGGCAGGTTCCAATTACAATCGAAACAATACAGTCCTAGCCCCATACTTAAATGAAATTACATTTCAGCTTCTTACAAAAGCATGAATTGAAATTACATTTCAGCTTATAAAAAAGAATTATTTTGCGTATCAGTTACTTACAATGGTTTCATTCCTAAGTATTGTGCCATTCTTTGTTCTGCTGCCACCAAACTATCAATAAAATCCTCATCGCTTATAATTGAACTAAAAACTCTCTGCCTGAATGTGATCTTTTTATACCTTGCACTCAAGTGGACTGTGAATCAAGTTATCTTAGAGCTCAGTCTGGGTTCAATCAAACCAAAACTTCAAGGACTGCATTTAAGCAGTATTGTGATTTAAAAGCTCACGGAGAAAGAGCATCAAAATCATCCCTGGCATTTGCAATTTCCTGACATTAAGGCTAGCGTACACGTACCAGCCTAAAATCCGCAGCATCATTTATTTAAACTCTAAAAATGAAAATCTAAGGTTTCTTGTGACAAAAATTTGATACAATGCATTTTCTTCTGGTATGAATGGAAGCTTGAAAATAGATGTTATTCAAAGAATATGGGGCTACTGGAGCAAAACCAGTTCATTTCACTGGGGGTTTTGCAAGCTTAAGAGAGCAGATAGATTTTTTTTCTGCAGAATGTGCACCTCTTCTCCACAAAGAATTTCAACAGGAAGGAAGCACTCAGTAAGCATCCCACTCAAGAGGGCAAATGTGTCTAAGTAATTATATGTCACTGCTATCTGCAAAGCCTCAACCCTCAACAAAACAGCACAAAAGAAAAAAGTCTTGCCAACGCTAGTGCAGATGCAACCTCATTCTTCCTTACCAGTAATTCAACAGCACAGAAAATGTTTTTCAATAAGAAACAACCCTCCTCTGGAATCCTAGGAAACAAATGAAGGGGAAAGCAACACTCAACCACAGCAATAAAGTTAGTGGTTTTTTTAGGGGGCGTTCATTTCACAATGAATTTCTTCCCAATCGAAAGCTCTTTACCTCAGTCCAAAAAAAGACAAGTAAAACTGCCTCTTCAAAATCTGCTACCCACTTTGCCACCTACTTGTTATTCCTTTCATTTTTATGCTCAGTTTGAGACCTTGTCCTGTACGAAGGAAGGGGCTGCTTCTGGCAACAACCTGCCTTCGGATTCTGCAGAGGCTCAAACCCTTCCTGTCTTGTCATCCTTACAACAAAGCGTCACAGTGTGATGGTGATGGGAAGAGACAAATTCTGTCTGTGGAAAAATAACTGGCTGCACTGTTTCCAAAGAAACTTGGTGTGTTGGGCTTGTGTGACAAAGTTTTGGTAGAGGAGGCTGCAGAGTGACTTCTGTGAGCAGGCAGCAGGAGCTGCCCCACCTTGGACAGAGCCAGTTCCAGCTGGCTTCAAAACAGACAGCTGAATAAACATAAATTGAGCCCATTTTCCCAAGTTTCCCAAGTTTCCTCTGTGGTCTGTATACCTTAATACATTCTACACACATGAATAATTATGTTCTGCATTTCAGAAGAGGCAGTAGGAGGTTAAAATTCCAATGTTTCAGGAAAGTTCTTTCCCTGACTAAATCCTGTCAAGAGTCAGTGTGGTGCTGAGCGAAAAACACGCCTTTGGAGGTTCAAGTTTTTATCTCAGGAAAGCTGTAGAGAGAAGAGTGGCATCAGCTCGAGGAGTGCAGATTTTCAAAGGAGAAAAAAGACCAGAGCCTAGCACAGTTTTATAAAAAATATATACACACGCATGTAGTTTCTACCTCCTCACAAAATTGCATAATTTCATTCTCTTCAGCAGCAGGGATCACAAATGTGAGCATCCTTCCTACCACATTAGTACAAAATCAGCTCTGAGGAGGCAGTGGCAGATGCATCATTAAAAATGTGAACTCGAGTGCTGGCCTCAAGCTGTCCCTGGGTTGTGGCACTGAGGTCTCCCATAATTAGTGATGAAGCAGCATTCAGATCGCTGGGAGCACATCTGCAGCAAAGCAGGTGGGGAAATCAGTCACATCACTCCTCCCAGCAGTTCCTCAAGGTTTCATATTTACAGCAAATCTCTGCCTCTGCACTGAGAAAACAAACCCACAAACTCAACACACACACACATCACCACCAAGAAACCTAAACCACTGAACCCAGTTTGGAATCTCTGCTTTATAAGTCTTTGAAAGATCATTCATGCCATGATTCTACTGCATTGAAATCAGAATTGAGGCACTGGGTTTCCTGAATCTTCCACGTATTTTGCATGAACACCCTTTACACAAACAGTAATATTGAAATAAAAACCGAACCAAAAAACAAAAACTGAACAGGCAATGATTGCAAAAGGTCTGTGAATGGCATTGCCAGGTGAATTTCCAAATCAAATAAAAATAGGCCGGAAATCCCACAGGATTTTTGGATGTAGTTGGTTGTTATTTTGTATGGGGGCTTGGGGGGTTTTTGCAAGTCCTTTTTTATTCCTCAGGAATTTAAGATTACAGTCTGCTGAAACAGTTTCATGGCTTACATGTACTGTAACAACAAAGGCACCAGGTTTCCTAACTGGCATAGGAAACAACTGAAGAAGCTTTATCATATCTTAAAGTGCCAATTTTAATGAAAGCTTATCTCACCTCATCATCTTAATGACAGGTTGTATAATTCTATGTCAAACCCCTCAAAATGTTACCTCGCACTAAAAATACGTCTTAGCTATCACTACCTTCCACTTTTCAGGTAGTGATTTTTATTGTCATGTGTTTTGTTCAGTTAAGACTCAGGCTTACCTGATTTCCTTTAAAACACAAGACCTTCAAGCACCAGCAGATAGTTCCCTGGGCACGTGTTCTAGAATCAAACATTTGTTTGATTGTTTTGATTTATTTCCTCTTGCCTCAGTCAGGTTTCAGGGATTGAGCTGCTTGTACTCCTACCCTGGGGGGATTAACTTAATGACTCGCTTTGTTCAATCTGTTTAGTGCATCCCAAAGTCAATGTGATACAACGAGAGCCAGATGGGGGGCGGAGAGAGGGGAAAAAGTCAATCATTTCACCAATAGCACACAACTAGAGCCTGTACAGAAACTTGTTGTACTGTCTGAAAGCTATTTTAGACTTGTTCAGCCTCTGTCTCCTGAAAATAATACCCCAATTTCAGTCCCACTGTTTTATCACTGCATTTGCTCCTACTCAAATACAAATACACACATTAAAAACCATTTTCATTGCACATCCATATTTTTCTAGAAAGCATAATAATACATCTTTAATTAATTCATCTCCTCCTCACACCAACTTGAATAAAAAACTTCAGTTTTTCACATAATGATTTACTTGATTACAGATTGGAGATGGGATATGGGTTTGTAGAGGCCCAGAGAAGGTGACTTCAGTCACAGCGTGGATTGTGGTGGTGCATCCCCACCACCACGACCTCACCATGAGCTGAGAAATAGTCTTGAGCTTCTCAGAATCACACTGTCTGTTCCCAGAACTAATAGGCATCCAAAGAGCACCTGGTTTTTAACCATCAGCCTTGGAAATTTATTTACACCCTCATAGCTCCTGGAGAACTGTGGAAGCCGAGAGCTGCTCTGAAATGTTTCATGGAACTTGACTTGGGCACAAGCACTTTCTACCCTTGAAAACTTTAGCATCAACAGAAGCAAAGAAGCCAAAACAATGGCTCAGGAACTGCAGCTGCTCGGGGGATGTTGTTTTTAGCTTAGATTTGTTTTTTAATGGGTGGTGGCTGCAAGCAACCAATACTTTTAAGAGATGTTAGTGTAGAAGCCTGTGGGGACACAGCACGAGTGCCAAGGGACTGTACAAAAGTAGACTTGGTAGAATAAAATGGGTCTTTTGCCTTTCCTGCCTGAAGTTGGTGTATGTGATTTCTCAGTGTCTCGTCCATCTCAACTGTGACAGAGAACAGCACAACACAGCACAGCACAAGTGCGGGAATGAGGCCAAGAAGTGGCCATGGACTGTAGGGGTGCGTTAAGGCCACCAAAGACCCCCAAAGCCTCTGACCCATTTCCAGAAAGGACTGGAAGAACGAACAGTGCATAAGAATTAACTTCCACAGCAAAGGAAAAACCTGTCCACAAATAGGTACCCCTGCCAAGCCTGGGCAGTGCCCTCAAGACCCCGGCCATTTCTTCCAGCCAGACCAACAGTGCTGGATCGATGCTGAAACCAGGACGGACATCCCTTCAGCTGGACTGACACTGGAACCAGTGCTGGTGATCTCTTCTCCTCTCTCTTTTTCTCTCCCTTTCCCTCTCTTGCATTTCTTCTTTTTCTCTCTCCTTTCCTCTCTCTTTTTCTCTCTTTTCCTTTTTCTCTCTCCCCCTCTTTAATCCATCACTTCCTTTTGCTCTCCCCTTTTACCATTAATCCGAAACCCACTGCTGCGTGCTTGCACAGCAGCCAGGGACTAATACACCAATTTCCATGCCAAGGGTGCAATTTATTAATAAAATTTTCTGATTGCTTGTGGCCCCTCTGATATTTGCCGTTCCTTTCACTCATGAGCATTTATGAATCCCAGGTGTTTCCTTCTCATTAAGGGTGGGTGGACAGGGGTTCAGGGGCTTCATAGCTGTCATCAAATATACAAAATGTGGCTAGATGCTTCAAGGAATGGAAAAATGGGGTTTTCTGAGCTTCCTCAACCCTTGTTTTTTTATTCTGAATACATGTAAAGGTATTATGAGGACTGTCTCTCTTCTTCATATCAGCCTGAGCTGGTGGGAGGGAGAGGATTAGTGTGGAAAGCCAAGAAAAATGGAGAAAAAATGAGACAAAACTTCCAATAGTAAGCACTCCAAACAGCTGGATGTATTCAGAACTCATATCCAGAGCTGTAACTGTTCTTACTGTATTTCTGAGTCTTTAAAAGCAGGAGTAATAGCTCAGGTCCTAAGCCATTCTTAAGCATTAAGAATGTTTATTTCAGCTTTGTGCCTGAAGCTAGTCTGAATCAATAGCACTTTTTGCTCATGGCAATTTCTTTTTTTATTTTATTACTGTATGAGTAAATTTGTTCTTAATAATTTTCTCTGCAGGGAACAGGAAGACATTTATTTCCACAAGGAGCATTTCTCTTTCCTGGGGGTTCTAACAGTTACAATAAAAAAAAAAAAGACTGAAAAAAAAAAAAAAGAACGTAAAAAGTTTTAAAAGAGGGATATATACACTCCTCTCACTGTGAAATATCATCTTTTTTCTCCTTTTCAAGTACTGACAGAGAATTGGTTCTTTTAATTCCCAGGCATTTCAAGAACAGCATGAGACTTGCAAAGGCAAGAGAAAACAATACAGAATAAAAAGTACTGATTAACTTGTGGTGGCTCATTGAGTCAGAATGTGGTTCCCTACTGTGCTGTCTCTAAAAATCTTAAATCATCCTTCCCTCCGAGAAGCACAAAGAATAATTCAATCTCCCAAGGTAACAAAGTTAACTCCTTCAATCCAAAGTAAAAGTTTTTTAAGGGTGGAGGATCTTGATAAATTGCGTTTTTAATTATAAAATCTAATTAAAATGTCCACCAATATATTACTAAGTGTGGGTTGGTTTTTTTCTCCTTTTTAAGACAATCAGGCACAGCTATTTCTTACAAAATAGCCCCACAGGTTTTTGCTTAGAAAACACTTTCTACTTGGTCTTACTTCTTTACTTTACTCCTGGCTCCAGTTTTAATTGCCCAGATTAGAAGGTGTTACCATCAGGATCCTCTGAGCATCACTGCAGAGAAACAGCATTCCCTACCAGCTGGGAGCTCTCCTATATTTTCCAGTATCTATTGGTTTCTTTCACGAGAAGTTGCTCAAATTTCCACCCACTTCTTGAGAACTTTATTACTTCCAAAAAGTAAGGCATTACTACTTGAACCATTTTGTTACCAGTATTACTAATGAGGGATGGGGGGCCATGGATGACACACAGTATGGACAGACGGAACACTTAGAGACAGTTCCATCACATTTTTCCCAGAAGCATTCCCATGATTCTTTTTTCCTTTATTTTTCTTTGGTTCTTGATAACGTGTTATGGATTCCTATTTGGAAACCACCAAGACGGTGACCATGTCTCCAAACCACTCTATTCAATAGCTTTTTTCCCACAGCTGTCCCAGCCTTTCCCCCAGTTTTGGTCTTTCCTCACTACAAAGTTCCTTCTCTTCATCCACTGTGGTTGTCTTCACTCTCTTCCAGGCATTTGAATTTTGAGGAGTGTAATGCCAGCTCCTTCCCTGTTTTTGTGGTAGATGCACGTGATCTGTCACTTTTGAGCTAGTGCTTTTGTCTGTGCATCTCTTTACATTCCCATTTGTTGTTCAAACCCTGTCTTTCTGCATCCAGCTAACTCCAAATTATTCAGCTGATGTATAAATTCATTCCTAAGGTTTTCTCTACATCCCCTACAGGACAAATAAAAGAGAATGAAGCCAGAAAGAAGAAATAAAAGTTTCTCTGGGTGTTTCCAGGCTTTCCTGCAAGTTAGAGAGATTTTGTAATAGATTTTTCCCTTTGCAGTAGAGTTACAGACTTCAAGGAGAAAACCCTGCCTTTTCCATGCTGCAGCTCTCCCTTGCATGTCACACATCATCTCCTGGTGTGTACCCAGCCTTGCTTATCTCAGTAGGCTTCCTCACAGTATAACATTCACAAATAGGGGCCTTGAACTCAGGCCCTGAAATAACATAACACCAATTAGCCCAAACGCTGCAGAATGAAAGGAGTTTCTGAAGTTAGCTGTCATTAGCCGTATCAGGAGAGAGAAATGGCAAACTTTTGTCTTGGGAATATGACATTAAAGCACAAAAATATTAAATTAAACATTGTTGTGCTTTGGTAAATGTCAACAACTACCTCAGTGGGAGAGTGACAGGCCTCTGGCAGAGGAGTTCAGTATAAAAGAAGAGATTTCAAAAAGAATCTGTTTCACTCTTTAAAAGGAACTGTCAACACAAGTCACAAAGGATGACAGACAGAAATGAGATTAGGAACAGCCTTTTAAAAAATCTGTCATCCTAGGAAATCAATAGGAAATAATTAACTAATAAATGATAGCATCTGCTATCTTGGGATTTAGTGTTCTAATGCAAACCTTGCTTCCTAATTTCATTAAAAACAATAAAGATATTTAACGCTTTGGGAAGACACAGAAGCAACATAACTGCCATGTGTCTTCACCTCCAATATAAAAAAAAAACTTCCTATGCAAACATAGCTCAGAATTAAGGATCATCTCAAAGAAAAAGGCATTAATAACATTGTATTATGTTATCCTCGCTATTATCAGAATAGTCAGTTTGTGTTCTGTGTCTGTACAAATACTATATTAAAAAAATAAAATATATGTATATATGTGTCAGCAGTGGATATGTGAGTTGTGCAGTGTACTTTATCCAGGTCAAGTATCTTCTGTACAAGTAGCACTTCATAAAACAATGCAGAATGATAAGGAAAAATTATGTGTCTAATTTATTCCACTAGTTCAAATCAGAACTCACAGCTAATCCCTTTAAGATATTAAAACCTCCACAGAACATCAGATTTCTGGACCTTGTTATCATCTTTCCATGCTATAAATCTACAGCGACATCCATAAATCTACAAAAGCTACTGAGCTTGAATCTAATAACCCAAAACTACATAATGAATTTCTAGCTTGTCATTTTACTCTGCATTTCCTCAAAGGCTGCTATGCCTAAGTTTCTACTCTAAACTGACTCATATAATCTAACATATATCTCAGTAGTGGCTATAGCTCACCCCTATGTACCACACACTCCTTTAATGTCATATATTTTTATAAGACAGTGCTGTTCTGATCATGTGCAGATCAGAAACCAGCACGATGCAAGGCTGGTTTAAGTCCACATAAACAGGAATATCTTTTTCCATCACTAGTTGTCAGTATTTTTGTACACAAATCTACCCACCAAAACACAATAGCTAGAAAAGCAGCTAGAAAAATAAACTTGAAAAAGATTCAGCATGTGGATGCATCTAAACGTTGTGCTGATTTACAAAAAATAAAAACATTTACCACTTACATATTGTTCTGAATAATGATTTATACCTGAGATACCAGATAACGTAAATGATTATTTTCATACCAGTGAACCAAGGCTGTTCTTGCAGTGATACTAAATTAGGCGTTAATTTCTCTGATTAGCTGGCAGATCTTTGAAACACGCAAGCTGAAGACGAAATAAAGGATGTTTGAGGAAACACCCAAATGTCAGCTCTCACCCACCATCAGGTAAGAGTTACCAGGAAGATAGTTCTGCCCACGCAAGGCATTTTGTGAGCACTAACTTGTTGATTTCATTTAAAACTGTCTCAATGTTTTTTGCTTTCATTAACAGCACTGACTTATTGAGGGATTTTTCCTTTCATTGTATTAGGAAGAAGTCCCAAGATCATTTTCAGTGTGAGATCTGTAGGGAGAAGTGACAGCAGTGAGTGAGGTACCATCAATATCACCAACCTATGCAGCTATTTCTATGTGCCACCACACAGAAGAGCAAAAGGCCTTTTTATCCAGCTTAAAGTTGAGCCAGGCTGCACATCTAAATATATTTTGCTTTTATTTCCTCAGGCTATCAACCTCAAAGGATGAACTGAGACAAACAAAAAGGGTCAATCACCAGTGGAAGCCTGTTACATTACAAAATACATATCTCATACACAAGACCTTGTAAAAGGAATGCCACTAAATGCAAGAGATCGTCAGCTAAGTAGCATTGCAATTGCTAATTTGGCAGACATACGGTTTTAATGAGGCTGGAAGAAAAATCCTTTTCTACTGGTGTAGCTGAAAACTATGAGCTGAGAAACAATTACTTAATCTGAAACGAGATTTGTTACATAAATCCATATAAAGCCATTGCTAAAAGGTTTCTACTTCTTTACCCTCTATTAGTTCTCTTGCATCAGCCTTCTAAGGCAGCCCTTATAATAGAAAAATCATAATGGCAGGGTAATTATCAAATGCCAAGGCCTTGGAAAATGTCCTGCTTCCTCAGACACCACTGATTTTAGTTTTAATTCTTGGGTTTGCTTCCTTTTCTCATGAACAATAATCCATTTGCTGAATGAGACCTTTCCTTGTCTTTTCAAATTCCAGGGAATTTTTGCTAATTATAGCATTCAGAGTGCAGAGAGATGTGTTCGCACTCCCCAGACTAGAAATTGAGCCTGGAAGAGGAAGAAACAGGAAAAGAGGAGGAGGGCAGAGGGGTTGTGTGAAAGAAAGGAAAAGATAAGAAAATCCTCACAGCGTAGGGCCAAGCCAGGACTCCAGCAGAAGGCTCTGTAAGAAATATTTCACCACAGGGTGAATGCTGCACCCTGATGATAAAATAAAGCTCTTGGATCCACAGAAATTCCAAAAGCTTGTGCTGACTCTCTTTGATCCAGACATCTGACAAAATCAGCAGCATCTCTCTTAAATTAAAGTAAATTTTTTGCAAATAATCGAACAATTCCACTTCGACAGTTCATCTGCTTTGTGGATAAGGAACTGGCTGGCTGCTCACGCACAAGGAGTTGTGGTCAACAGCTCGATGTCCAAGTGGAGACCAGCTAAAAGTGGTGCTTCTCAGGGGGTGATATTTGAACTGTCACTGTTTCACATCTCTGCTGTCAGTGTGGGCAGTGAGATGCAGGGCACCCTCAGCAAGTTAGCCAACACCACTCTAGGTGTGCAGTCTCTGGGGGGAAGAGATGCCATCCAGAGACATGACAGGCTGGAGAGGCTGGGGAGAACCTCGTGGAGTTCAGCAGGGCCAAGAGCAAGGTCCTGCACCTGGGCTGGGGCAATCCCCAGCACAAACTCAGGCTGGGCAGAGAATGGATTGAGAACAGCCTCGAGGAGAAGGACTTGGTTAAGTGTTAGTTTATGAGAAGCTCAACAGCACCTGGAACTTGCACTTGAGGCCCAGAAAGCCAAATGTACCCTGGGCTGCATCCAGAGCTCTGTGGGCAGCAGGTCAAGGGAGGGGATTCTGCCCATCTGCTCTGCTCTGGTGAAACTCCCCCTGGAGCACTGCATCCAGCTCTGGGGTCCCCAGCACAAACAGAATGGGAATCTGTTGGAGCAAGGCCACCATGATCAGGGAGCTGGAGCACTCTCCTACAGATAGGCTGAGAAAAATGGGCTTGTCCAGCCTGGAGAAGAGAAGGCTCCAGGGAAATCTCATTGTGGCCCTCCAGTACCTAAAGGGGGCCTAAAAGCAGCTTTTCTAAAGGGCATGCAGTGATAGGCCAAGGGGGAATGACTTTAAACAGAAGAAGGTGGATTTAGATCAGACATTAGGAAGTTTTCATGTGAATGTGAAAAGACATTGGAACACAGTCCAGAGAAGCAGTGGCAAACCCATCCCTGGAAATGTTCAAGGCCTGGCTGGATGGGGCTTCGAGCAACTTTTTTCAGTGAAAGGTGTTTTTTAGTGAAGTTTGGAACTAGCTGATCTTTGAGGTCACTTCCAACCCAGGCCATTTTATGATCCCATGAAATGCACCCTGAACCATTCCTTGTTTCCTCGAATATTATGGTCAGAGAAGTGTTACCGCTTTTCACAGTATAAGATGAAAAAAGATGAAATGTTCTTGTCAATAAATATCTTAAAAGGCAATGATCTTCAAGCTGTCTCCTGCTCTTTTAAGAAATCTTATGAGAAAATGGGGAAAATATTGAATGATTCAGTGGCTGTGGTTCAAGGATGCTCAGATCTGAACATCAGTTAAATAACCTCAGGTGATCAGGCTATGAAGAGACTTTTTCATTGCTATCCCTCACCCATATAAAAACACTCATAGAAAGATAAGATTACAGGGCAAATGTTCCTCCTACCTATTTTGACACAGGACTAGAAGGCCAGGGCAATTAAAACCTCCAGGACAGCAGAAGAGGATGTGTACAATCATCTTCCCTGATACAATACTGCCAGAGAGAAAAGATCAGCAACAGGGCTTTGAACTTTGATGAGGCTCAGACATTCTGTATATTGCTCTGTGTGTTAGGAAAGAGGCACCAAAAGTTGGTTCCAGGCAATACCAAAGTAGAGAGCCAACTTAAAGAGAATAAAAAACAGTTATACACCTCCTGCTGGCCCCTCACTAAGATAAAGATACCTGGCATAACCCTCCAACTCCTTCTAAGCTCAGAGAGTTTTGCACAAGCAGCACAAAATTGTCGTCTTTTTTTGTGATGACAAATTGGTGTTCAGCCAACTATCACTACCTATTTTGTTTCCTAAGTGCAGCGTTTTGCAGGAATCTTTTCAAAATTTCATCTGAATTTCAAGTCCTTTCTCCCATCTATTACATATTAGCTCATTTTGAGCTATAAGTTAAGAAATTAGTGGAAAGAACATTATATTATACCTAGGACAGACCTCTCACCTCATGGATGTAATTTTATTGGAATAACTATAACAGTACTAGCCAGGATAGTTGGAATAATTCCATAATTAGAATTCAGTAGTTGGAATGATTCACTAAACAGTTTAATAGTCAGATGAACAATTCAATACTTCCACTGTAAGAATAATTAGAAAATCAAAGTAACTTTTATTTTCAGAATGTGCAGCTGTGCATGGTCAGGTCTAGGAGTGCACATTATTTGAAGATCTTGATGTGATTAAGCAAGAGCTCCAAAGAGGAAAAGCAGCTGCTAAAACTCCTACAAATAAATGGCATTTGTTCAGAGGATCCACTGCACTGATGGGGCCCTGGACTGTGATTTTCTGACACACAGCAGGTCCTCTCTGCAAAAAACTGCATCGAAGAGGAAAAAAACCAAAGCACCAACAATAAAAACAAAACAGAAAGGTAAGAAAAAAAGTAGAAGTACTCTTTGGATATATTTTATGCTGATACTTCTAGCCATAGTTAGAAAAAATAAATAGAATGGCACTAAGCCTAGGGAAAAGAAGAATTTCATATCTTAAAAAGTAAATTAATGATGCTACAGCACCACAGGTGTTGCAGTAGCTGTATCTCTTAGAAAATACTTTAAATGCCCTGTGTATTTCTGCTGTTAAAAACGCACCTTATTTACAATGTTCTGTGGATTTTAATTGCATTGCTCTAGCTCAGTGCTTTTCCCGCACTTAAAAATCATAATTTTCCTATATTTTACCTTAAGTGCAACACAAGCTTAAAGCAAATGAACTGTTGCTTTAACATGGCTCCTTCCCCATGTGCAAGCACAACACTGGAACTACAACAGAACTTTTGGAAAACGTTTTGATGCTGCTCTACAGAATTTAGGAGGAGTAATCTTGTCCAGCAAATGGATGCTCCAGATGAGGGAAATGGCAGGAGAACTCACCTCTCAGACTGGAGTAGACCTGCATGTTGGGGGTTCTTTAGCCTCAAATGGTAGACCTTTTTCTCCCTTGCCAGAAAAGCTGTCCTAAAGATAAGAGGGTAGGGACAAAAGCTGGAGAGACATGTCAGCAGTGACATGTGAGTCCATAGGTTGTAGGAAAGGCCTATTCAATTTTTGTCAAGCTCTGCCTTCCCACAGCCTCCTCAAGCACGGCCTGAAGGAAGCAGTGCACCCACTCCACAGCCAAAGTCAAGTCTGATATTCCACTATCTTCCC
Source organism: Oreocharis arfaki (assembly GCA_013398015.1). Taxonomy (NCBI): domain Eukaryota; kingdom Metazoa; phylum Chordata; class Aves; order Passeriformes; family Paramythiidae; genus Oreocharis; species Oreocharis arfaki. Next base: position 64,584 of record VZRR01006231.1, on the reverse strand, counting down.
CCAAAAGTAATTTCCTGCTTTGTTTCATCCAAGTTGATTTTTGAGGGGCCAATTTTCAGTGTCACGCTTCAAAAGTATAAAAATTATCTCCTACACATATAACTGTTTTCTCTTTTTCTCCATTGATTTTCTCCACTCTGATAAGAAAACTAATTAAAATAGCTGATTCTTTCAAAAAGAAGACCTGGAGAGTTCTAAACACAATGAACTCCACTAATTGCAAGCCTTGAAGTCAAAAGCACTTTTCAAATGCATTAAAAGTGCAAGATGGTTGATTTAAGCCAACATAAAGCAGCCATAGATACAGGGTGGAAAATCAGAATAGAATATCAGCATGGCCCTGATCCTATACAATATTGTCCACTGAACTAAAGAAAAACACTGCTTGGGGGAGAAGGCAACATTTTCTGCTGTTCCAAGAAGTACAACAGCAGAGCTAAAGAGCAATGTGCCAAGCAAAGACGCCATAATACGGAGTTTTTAGAACATAAAACCCAAGAAAAACAAAAGTTTAGACACACAACTCAGTTTTGTTTCTTTGCCACACTCAAAAAAAAATCTTTCTATGTTGTGCACAATAATTATTAAAATGCTGCTTTTTTAAAAAGTTATTGAAAGGAAAACCTCTCTTCCCACTCTCCAAAAACGTCAGGCAACCTGTTGTGGCCAGTAACACACAGTCACTAATGACTGGTGAGTGGTTCCATATTCTCACGATTTTTTTGCAAGTATCAAAGAAATTACCGAACTGAAAAGAAAGAGATTAAACTAAAAATTAGCTTCATCCATCACTCTTTATGAGCCATGAAAAAAGTCTTCTGAGGGAATAAATCTTTGTGCGAGTGACTACTGCTGTTGAGGACTTTCCGTGCTTGAAAAGCGTGAATACCTTAAAGCTTGTAAGCTGTTCTGTTGACATTTTGCTCTTTTGATTAAATTTCCTGTGCTGTTGTGTATAATATGAAATGGAGGCAAGTTGCTGTTGCATTTCAGAAGTACCTTTGCTGTATAAACACATTAGCAGTCTATTTAAATTCTTAGATATATTATTACTGGCCTGGAGCTCTTCTGAGTAGCAGTAATAAGCTTGAGAAGCATGTTTATTAGCGCTGCTAACATACAGCAGTAATTAGCAATTACAGCACTCTCCTCAGGTTCAAAATGTTCTAGGAGTCTCAAGGAAGATCTTTCTTTTTTTCTTTCAAAGCACGAAGAGGAGTTCAATCTTTTTCTTATTTGAAAATGTCATGACACACAAGATTAGAGTTAGATAAACAGGGGTGTTTTACAAACATGGACTGAAGCGGTTTGCCAAGGCCACAGCTGGAATCACCAGAACAGTGAGGTCTGAATTCAGGCTTCCTGGTTTTCAGTTCCAGTGTCAAGAGTGATTTAAAAGAATAAAAATAAATAAATAAGCATTATTTTTCTTATCCTCTTGACCAGAAATCTTCACGCATGCAGTTCAGCATTCTTCTGAGGTTAGGCGATCTGTAAAGCTGAAAATCTTACCGGATATTCTGAATCTTTACCTGTAGAGAGAAACTTTATTCTCTGTGAAAAGCCACAGATTTTTGAGCAACAGTGATTCTTGATAGAAAAGGCATCCTAAGGATTTATTTCCGTGGTTGTCTAAGCAGACAGACGAGTTTCCTACGAAAAAGGCAGCTAATCCTCCTTTCAGAAGAGCAATTCACACCTCATCCCCCTCGCTTTGTCGGAGCTTCATTGGGATGTATTTAGTCGAGTGAAGTGGGCCGAATTTACAACTTCAGTGACTGCAGAGCCTGGCCTGCAATATCCTGTGCATCTCCAGCTCTGACTGAGGTCAGGAGCAGCCCAGATTCCTTCAAGCGTTGCTGAGCATCTGGCGGGGCTGTGCCCAGGGAGAGGAAGACTTAGACAGAATATCAGCACCCACAGTTTCAGCAGGACTGGTACTGTTAGTGTGAAACTCTTAGGTGAATAGCATCACATCCGTGGAAACGCTGAATTCAGCTTTTCTCAACTGAAACATGAGAGTTAGAGGGCTTTGGACCCTTTCCAAACAAGAACTCCCCTCTTTGTACACACTGTTAATTTCTTTCCCCTTGAGCACAAAGGAAAAGTTTACTACAAAGACAAATATTTGTTTAATAAGGCTGCAAGATTAAACTTAATGATTTTTCTCAAAACAGGTGTGGGCTTTGGGCACTTACTATCAGAAGAGAGCTGGGGAGATGTTCTCCATCAGTAGGTTGTTTTGCACAAGGTTGTGAAATTAACTTCAGCCAAAGAAATTGAGTTTTCTAACAGCGTTTAGAAGGTTCCAACAAATGCCTCATGTATAAAAGCAGATGAAGAACCACTACAGCACTGCTCCTGGCTTGTTTAAAAGCAAAATGAATGACAAAACAGGTGCCCTTCTGTGTCCCTGGCCTCTGCTCAGGATTTCCCAGGCTAATATATCCTGGCACCAGGCTCAGGATAAGTCCTTCAGATGCTTCATGTTTTAAGGTTCTCTGGACTGTGGTGACCCAACAGAAACGCCTGACAAAGCCAGTCTGGGATTATGCATCAATCTCAAGGAAACCATTACTTTATGGGGATAACAATCCGGTTTTGTCAGTGCTCAAAAAAACCCTCTGCATTTGAATTACACCTCCTGGCAGAAAAATGCCCCAAAGCAAAACTACTGCTCACTTCACATCTAGATGGATGAAATGTGGCTGTGGGCTGAGGGATGGCTGTTGTAAACTGGTGTGTGAGAAAAGCATACTTGGAAACTAAAGTGTCTGAATAATCTTATTTTATTCGGCATTTTGAACCCACATCCTAGAACTAAGTACCCTGCATTGCACCAGGGTTTGCAGGTGACTGAAGTATTATGGAAGTACTGTGCTAAAAAAAATTATAAAATAAATATTTTTTCCAAAAGATTCCTTCTTCACAGCCTACAGTAGTAAATTACAGATATTTACAGCAATTTCTCCTCCCACCTTCTTTCTGCAGTAAAGTTTGAATGGGGATGACAAACATATCTGTACAAAACCTCAGGAACTACAGAATCAGCACTTGGTGACATTGTTTGCGACTCTTCCTCCCTTCATATTCCAGGAGGCTTTATGGTGATCCATTTCTGACATTTTCAGCAATAAAGAAGAAAGAAAAAGATGCTGCCAGCAGCCCTTTGCAAACTTCCAATTGATGGCCAAGAATGATAAGAGGTGACCTCTAGCTCTTGCTATCTGACATGCCAAGTCTCCAGTTAGGAGGGGTGAGACTCGTTCCTGTCAAGCACAAACGAGGAAGGACTGGGAAGAAAGAGGCTGCTGTGTATCAGCTTTAGAGTCCTTTCTGCCTTTCTGTGGCTGCTGGAGAGCCTGTGTTTGCCAGCACTTAGGGGCAAGAAGCATTTCCTGAAGGGAGCACTAAAACCTGAGCATGCACGTTCGTGGTGTGACTCCCCCGCACAAAAAGAGTAAAGGGTCCTCTTGAGTTTAAGAGACTGAATGTGGTGTACTGGAGAGAGCCAGCTCCATGCAGGAGTTTTCTTTCTCCCAAAATTTAACAGAGCAGCATTCCAACTGAGATGTTACAGGAAAGGGCAGCTGCCCATTTATCAAAATATCAGGAGTGAGTGGCTTTGCTGTATTTGAATTCAGTAAATTCTGCCACAACCTGCACTGCAATAAGAGAAGCAGATGGACAGAATTAATTATGGAAGAACTTTGCAGAAGTAGTGGAATGAGATTTGTTAGGTGACATTTTTCCATAAGACACTGAGAAATCTTCCAATTCCAGCATCTTATTCCCTCACCACCTTCTCAAAGATGCTTTTAGTTTCACAGCAATCAAAGATAAATTTTCCTGGCGTTTTAATTTTATAAAATTTTCGTGAAAATAGTTATGCTAAATAGTGTTTGAATCTTTTAAAGCGTGTCCAGGTGTAGATGTCACTGACAATTGTTCTTTAATTAATAATTTTGCTATTTTATGCTACATTCAACGAGTGTCTTACAACCTAGCAGAGACAAAGAGAAAAGGGATAGAGAATAGTGACTAAGAAATGAGAAAAAGAAATAAGAGACAAAAAAAAAGTCTGCTTTCCAGTATAAATTTGTACTTAATATCACATTATTTAGCTCACTACATAAGCCCTATAAAAAAACAAATTAAATCTTGTTTTCTTCACTGATAAACAGCAGAGAGAAGGGAAAACTTCTTACCATCATTTCAGCCACACCTGAAGAAAGTAAAAGTGGGGACCATGCTCTGCACAGGTGATTTTTGTTTCATAATGGTACAAATTAGGCATAAAACTGCAGAGCATGTGCCTAGCTCCAACAATGCATCTGCCACACAAACTTGGCTTCAGCTGGAGCAGAATAAATTAAAGAATAGAACACTTAGGAAACATCATCTCAGAAAAAAAATCTGATCATAAGAGAGTATTGTAGCTGTCTGCAAGAAAATAGAAATAATGCATCTCAATAGCTGACATTCTGGCAATAAAACACAAGGTTTCTCAAAGTTATACGCGGCTTAGTTGATTTGTGAGTTTTTAAAATATTTTCTGAAAATTATCCTTGCACAACAAACTTTTATCAATCTGGTTGATAGATACAAATTAATATCTTAATTACTTTATTGATGTGTTTATTAGTTATCAATAAGAGCAAAATCCCTCCCTATTTACCAATATATTAACTTTCAATGTATGTGTGTTTTAATCTGGTCTTTTATTATTTTCAGTAGCAACACACTATGTGAACTTGAAAATTGAAAAAGCAAATCCTGAGTGCTTCTGTTCTTTTAGCACCAGCTCACTTGGTTCCACACCAGGCTTTGGTTTTAAATAAACATCTCTTCAGAAAATCCAAGCAGCAATAAATTCTTTGTTTCACTAGACTTTTATAAAACAAGATTTTCCAACCCATTGTATTAACACACGTTCTAAACTGAAGCTCAGTTTTTAGGATTAGTGACAAGAAGAGGGAATAAAAATATGTGAACTGTCAAAATATCATAATACTGAATTGTAAATGAGTTGAAATACTGAAAAAAAAGAAAAAACACCAAACAAATTTCTTCCAGAATAAGTCTGTGTGGGCTGTTGATATTTGTGAGAATCAAGCCTAGAGCTGCTTTAATATTTGCATCCAATTCTCGTTAGGGCAGAAATCCAATTTTGAACAATTGATCCTCCCCTGCTCAATTCCAGCAAAAATTAGAAGCCATGGAGAAACCTTTGATATAGTCCACTTCCATAAAATCTGTCAGGTGCTTTTTTCCAGGAAAAAAGTTAGCACAGTGAGCTTCCTTTCCGTATCATCACCTACTGAGCCTGTTCCTCCTAGGCCTCAAACTAGGAATTGCAGGCAGTATAACACTTTCTGCCCCTTTCTTTTTTGTGGGCAATTTGCATTACAAAGGCTTCAAGCCAGTAAATGATTCTTATAATTCCAGTTGTTATTTTTTTCATGCATCGACTTAAAAAAGATTTGGAGCCCAGCTGCAACACATCTTCCAATGAAAGGGCTCTGCTCCTCACCTCAGAGGACTCTGCACGAGATCCTCTGTCCTCAGAAAACCTCAAGCTACCGCAGGAAACAGTAGGGGAGGAAAGCAAGGAGAAGAAAAGGTAAAATAGTCTCCCTCCTCTGGATCTATGTTTATAAGCAACAACCAGCCAACCAGAAAACCACAAAGCACAACAAGAAAAAATTTCTGCAGACAAAGTTAATTCTGCAAAAGCACTTCTGCATTATTGAAAATCTATGTAGCAAATTGATATGACTGAAAAGATAAAGTTCTAGGCTGAGGAAAGACAAGTGAGGCTCCCCCTTCCTCACATGAAGTAAAATGTTTATTGTTTTACTCCATAGACTTGTCATTGCAAACACTCACAGGGTAAGATCTCAAAACCATTGAACATATACAATTAACTGACATTCTCATTAACATTTTTTTTCAGGAGAAACAGCTATTACTCTTCACTGCTTCATGCAGCATTCTAACAATTGCTGCATTTCATCAACTTTGGCTATTCCAGAAACTTAGTCAATAACATGGTGGGCTAAAAGGAACCTTAGCAAAACTATTTTTAAAAGATAATCAGGTTGTTCAAGTTCTTATGATCATTCACCTGCAAGCAGAAAAAAAGACCTTTTTCTTCTGCATAATGCAGCTGGGCAAGCTCCTGCCTATGAACTAAAATTAACAATACAAGAACTTGAGCAGCACACACGGGAATGAATGAGGAGGAGGTCACAAGTTCATCAGAAAATAATATCTGTTGCTCCTATTTTAGACCCAGGATGCATAACTCCCTCTCTACTCAGGTGCTAGGATTCTTTTTCATCCACTTGATGAAAAATACAGTTATTCCTCTTGGCACAAAGCAAGTAATTGAGACTACAATGAGTACAATTAAAAAGACGGCAAGATTCTGCTCCAGGTTCTCCCCACACGCCTTAGAGTGGCAAAGCCCTGGCAAAATTTGCTTTACATAGTTCTGTGCCTACAGATTGGGTCAATTCTCCTACCTCTGAACTGAATCTCAGCAGATGATACCTGAGAAAGGAACCCCAGTGACAACGTGAGCGTCTTCCCAGCAGTGGGTGGTGGGATGACAACAGATCCCACGCACGAGTCAAATGAAAGAGATTCAAGATGGCCATGAGGAAAGACTTCAGCATTTTACCAGTAAAGCAGTGGGCCCTTCCAACCTCAATTATCCTGTGACCCTCTGAAATGAATCATGATTCTGAGCCTGGTATTTTTTATGTTTAGTTTCATTTGTGACCTCACACGTTTTTGACCTTACACCACCCAAACATGGCATTCAAGAAAGAATAATTGGTTTCTGTGAGGGTTCTGGGCTTAAAGCCTTGCTTCAGCTACCAGTGTGTTGTACATTTCAATTTTTTTCTGTATTTGGCAGATGGATGCATTAAGAAAGATAGAAACAGAAACTATAAATCTGAAAAGTATAATCACCTTGCAATAAGACCTAATTTACCCAGACAAGCCAGTTTGATGTCTACCTGTTCTTTTATTGCAACTACAAATTGTCTCAGTATGCTATAACTGCAACTCTAATTGCAACTATAACTGTGAGTCCAGAATGGATCTGAAGAGCCACGAAGTAAATATGCAGGAAAGGAAGACCACAGAGTGGCTAACTGAAAACTGTTGGTTTGGGACTGCATAGTGATAAAGGTAATAAAAGAGAAATTTGAATGAATTTAGGATTTTTGCTTTGAACCCAAATCGTTGTATAGCCTGGCTTTGAAAGTCTCGGCATCTACATTTAGCATAAAAGGCTAAGCTTGGCATCTTGTCATAAGCTAGGCTTAGCCATCGCTGGACAAAATCCAGCCCACCACATTTTACCCCTAGGCCACATCTAATCTTTTAAATCCTTGCCTCAATTACTGTACTTCCAACTCCTCCACTTGTGTTTTTGTCCCACAGACAACAGCTTTCTTCACCACTCCTGATTTAAACCCAAGGCATGCTCCCAGCCCTGATTTAGCTGCAAAGCACCCCAGCAGACAGCAATTTGGTGAGAATACAGTACATGCTCATTTAATTACAGACAGTATCGTAATGCATATGGACAAGAGAGCTAATTTGACATTGAACAAACAACAGGAAAGGAGAAGCCTGTGCATAGTCTTCTGTTTTAAAGACTATGAATAACAGGAGTTTAATTATATCATGTCATATCTATATGCACGTAGAGCATCAACAAGGCTGCTCCAGACAGCCCTCCGCCAGCTACATTAAAGTTGTACTTTTATCTCATGCAATAAAAGCAGGAGGTTGTCAACTTCCTCACGAAATAACCCTGCCAAGAATGGTCTATTCTGGCTGGAGATTGTCACAGGCATTTCCTGACTAGAGTGCAAAGGAAGGTAGAGGATTCCTAACGTCATTCCACCTCTCAAAGAAGTTTTCTTTATGTTCATTTTTTCACCCCAGCAAAATAATTTCTCCTTGCAGCCAGCATGTCCCTAATGCACTTCTTACTTCACTCTTTTCTTTGGGTCTTTTTTCTAATCTCATTTTCTTCTGCAGCATTCATTCTTTTTATTCTGCTTCCACTCTCCTTCTCCAAGCACTATTGAAGTTATCTCTCCAGGTCATTCAGTACCTTAAAGTTATCAGCCCCTCCTACTCGAATCAGCCAGCATGAGTGCATCCCTTATTTACTCCAGTTTCATGTTTCCTCCTCCTTCTGCCTCTCCCAGTCCATCAACATTTTTAGAATTCCCATCAGTTAAAGGAATTTTGCATCTCAAAAGCACAAAATTATCTCTAAGGTAGGCATGAGACAGCAACAGCATGGGATGAGCCATGGAAGTGCACAAGGGATTAGATGTTTGAAATAATTTGTCTCATGAACATCTAGGTTTCGTTCACTATTTACCATAATTTAAATTTGGTGAGCTTATTTAATTAAAACCACATTTACCTATGAAATTAACTGTATTATCTATGGCTCCTGTAAAGCATGATATAAGTAAAAGCAAGAAACATGCCCCCAACAAAAAAGAACTTTTTCTTTAATTAATTCATGCTTACAAATTTCAAAGTCCTTTTACATATCGACTGTCCAGATGGTCTTGTAAATAAGCAAGAGCTTGGGATGCCATTTTTAGAAATAAGTTGTATGAAAGATGTGAAGTAGAAAGGGTACTGAGAAGGGTGACATAATTTATTGACAATGCTGTGGAGAGGATCTTTTGTGATGCAAGTCACAAGCTAACCTACATTATTTCCAACATCGTTACTCTTTAATAATCTGGAATTTGATGGGAAGCCAGAGCTGGCAAGACTAGTAAATACATGAGGAATATGAGGCATGAATGTATTTTTCCTAATTAAAATAAAATATTTATATGATAATAGATTTTTAATAAGGGAAATCTAATTACTTTCCTTTCTCGCACAGGCCACTGCTCAGATGAGCTCCTCTTCTAGGAAAAACTATGAGAAGAAAAGGCTTCTGTTATTTCTTACATAATAAAGAAGGTTTATCACTTGATGATAAAACCATGCAAAGAACCACCAGCAAAGCAAAGTTGTTAGAAAGCATTTTAAATGGGAGAAAAGAAAAGAAAATACCCCAACTTACTCATGTCATAGCTCACAAATCAACTGAAAGTTAGACTATTTTGGATGCAATTCAAAGAGTTGGCTTCCAGCAATCCACACTTTTCTCAGTGAGGGTAGAATTTTCCTGACATTGTCAAAAAAAAAATTCAGTCAGGAAAGGACCTCAGCAGATATACAGAGTTATTTTTTCAGACTGAGCTTGCTAAATCACAAACTGAGAGGTTCAAAATAGCTGCTACATAAGCAATTTGCTTTAACAATGTACACAACTACTTACTTTGGTGAGAAAACATAAAGGAGTCTGTATTCCAAATTTTTGAATGTCTCTGCTTCCAGATTTCTTGCTTCTAGTGGAGCTTAACTTTTGGTTGACTTGAAAAGGCATCCATTATTGAAGGGGGGGGATTTCATCTGGTGGTTTAATCACCAATATGGTGAAAATCGGCTGCTATGCCCTGGCCCTCGTGGCACTGCACCTGAACACGTGCTACCAACACATCAACAAGGTGATGAACATTTATCATGTACAATGTTTGATTTATCCTCTCTAGAAGGGACTCATACTAAACACCCACCAACAGCACAAAGGGGGTACAGTACCCGAGAAAAACACAAGAGAAATCATCCATTCTCTACATTTGTGCAATAGCAGGGAAGCTCTCAGACAGGAATGCTCAGGTGACCTTTGGGAAACAGGAACAAGGAATGAGTTCATTACTTTTCCTTCCCCACATACAGGTTCCTGTGGGTGTGATTGGGTACAGAAATCCCTAACCCTCGAGAAAAGAGATTATCACATTGACACACACTCCTTCAGAGACTGACACAAGGAGATTGAACTCCCTCCTTGGCCATATGCACATCATTACAGGGTACTACACTGCCTGAAGGTGAGTGATCCTGTGAATATCTGAAATTACCACTTGATGCCCTACATCTAACAATGCGAATGGATAGCAGTAATAAGAACAAATTAGTAAGGTTACCTCTGACAGAACATGAGGATCAGAAGTATATTTAACAGCTTATCCTCTCTCTCTGTTTGCTTTGGTGTTTTTTAATACACAGGGAATTACTCTGTGGAGGAAAAAGGGAATTTAGACATAGCATGGTCTCTAGGTAAAAGTCTTTCCACCAACTCTTTATTCAAAGGTATAAAAATTTAGTTCTATTACAGCTATTTTCTAAGCAGATGGGTTTTGTTTGTTCTATAGTGTTAAAATCTTGCACAATCAAAGGCTGTGGGAATAAATATTATGCTAATTCATGAGGCTGCATGAAAGATTTTTCTTGTCTGGGATAGTTTAGATGGATATCTGTCGAGTTATTCCTTAAGACAATACGCATTCTTCCTGGATTTTTCCCTACTGAAGTTGAAGGATCATTTAGTTCATATAGCTGTGCTTGCAAATATTGGATAACTTAAGGAGCTCAAAATCATTAATTTATAAAGAAAAGTGGATTAAATAATTTTTCCACATTTTCTTTTTCCTTCAGCAGTGTTGATCGTAGGACCACAGAACAGCCTGGGTTGCTGATGTCTCAATGCAAATGAAACGACTCTGCCTCACATGTTGTTTTCAACAAGGACTCTGAGTGATACAGGAGCCCTTTGTCAAACCAAAATCTCATTGACAAGCTCACTGGCCCTGTTCAAGGTGATGAACACATTGTGTGACTCGATACCAACATGTCTATTTAATTTCTATCCAGCAGAAAACTGACTGAACTTTGGTAAGCAGCTGGCACTAGTGAAAAGCAAAATTGTGACATTTCTCTTGCTGAAATAGTGGAGAGATGTATCGGTAATTATAGGTTTTGAAGCATGAAGAACTGCTGTTGCTCCATACAAATTTTCACAGGAAAAAAACCTGAGGCTTTTTTGGACTGAAATTAAAAGATGAATCTTAAGTGTACACAATGGTATTGGGAATTACATAGATATCCAGACATCACCTTAAACTCTCAATTAAAGGAAAAGCAGTCTGACAAAATGAAAAAAAAATAAAATTGAGATATCTATTTATTCAGATGCAACATATATACATCCATAGGAAATGGGTGCCCTCTGGCACTGCAATCTTAGAAGGAACAGTGAGATTTTCTTATATTTTGAGTTCAGAGCAAAGCAATAGTGGCAGGGCTGCAGTCACACAGAGTTTAGATAGACCTAAATTTACACTTCGGCCTCCTGATTTTCGTGTTCACCATGCAGACCTATTTTCAACCTTTCTCTAAGCCAAGTCTGACATTTATAGAGTGTGTAAATAAAAACAAATCAATATTACGTTGGGTATGTATCCCTTTTCCTATTTCAGTACTCTTCTATCATTCATTTAATGTATTATACTGTGAAAGTTTTAAGAAAATAACATTCACTTTGTCTTCCAAGGAGACAGTAATTTTATTCTAGAATATAACATCAATAATTACCAAAAAAAATTTAGCAACCACCTTGGTAATGCCTGATGAATGCACTAAATAAGTATTTATTGTGATAAAGATCACAATTGCCTTGAAACCTGTCCTTTAAAAAAGTTTGTCTTTCAGTTCTTCAGGCAATTCTTCATATGCAAGTCTACCTGAAGATGCTTTCTCAAGACTACCTCGTCCCCCAGTCCTCTTTATTTTCACTCCTGAAACAGGACTAAAGCAGAGCAGCAGCCCTTAGAATAATTGTTTTTGTTTTTCCTTGGCCATTGAACTGTAAATCTGATTCTCTTTGTTGTGCTTATGGTATCTGCACTGCACATAAAGATTTACCCCTGCCTGGCCGCTTCATTTTCACACAGCATTTAAAGGACTACAACAGAGGCTCCACATCAATAATCTGTCCTCTTTGTAGTAAATGTGTGTGGCTATAAAAACACATTTTATGTGTCCCTCTGAAGGTAGAACAGTTTCAAGAGGGCATTATATGCACAGTGAGGACTTTATTTCCACCTTTCCATGTCCCAAACTAGACCAGCTATTCAATTAAATCAAAACAAACAAAAAACCCACCCCACAAACAACCCAGCGTGTCCTGGCAAATGAAAATGTCCTGGCACAGAAGCTCGGTGACTGATCTAACGATGTCCATGCTTGACATAATGCTTTCAAAATACAGCTTTTCTTATTCCACACTGAGTTCCAGCTACTATTTCCACACTATTCAGGTTATTTTAATTCTGTTAAATTGAAAGAAAAAAAAAAAAGAAGTATATGAAACTAGCTCTGAAATTAAAAATAAATAAAGAAACTTCTAATACATTTTTATATCTGTCAAGCAAAGCCAATTAAAGTATCCCTGTGGTGAACATAGCTTTAAAAGTCTGAGTTTTCTCCTGAATTGCACTGTGAGCTGCCTTCTCAGAATGATTCATCATGATCCTCATTATTTCCAGCTTCCAATTTCCCTGTGCTTGGCAGGATTACCCCAGCAAATGACCATTCATTTGCAAATAGTGCAAGTTATACATTGCCATAAACAGATCGTTTGTGGGTTTCCCAAACTCTAATGGGCCTCCCAAACTGAGCAATGCTTCCTAGAGCAATAAAAATCTATTTTTAACTCTGTTTTCACTTGTACAAAGTCAGCTAGTTTTTCAGTAAGTTTTACCAGTACTTTGCATTTTGGATTCCACAATACTCTTCAGTACAAAATGAAATAAATGCATAATGATTGGAAAGGATGGCTGCATTATTACAAAGCACTGTCCATAGCCTTAAAACAAGAATGGCACATTTTCAGAGCTTCATGCCTCTTGAGCACTCTAGCAAAGATTTATACTTTTGGTAAAGTTAGTAAATTGCTATTGCATCTTAATAAAGATACATGATTATTTTATTTTCTTTCCCTCAACTCCAATACTCCTTTGTCCTTTCCATGTTTACAGAAAACTTTATACGCCTTGATAATCAGACCATCACACATAGCCCAGGAAAGAGCAGTTCCACTAAGTCTCAGAGAAAGCTTCAGGAAACTGGGAATAACAGAGATTAAAAAGTAATTGTAACACATGCAATTCTCCTGTATTATGAGGAATATCTATTAAGAAAAAAATAATTTTCATAAACAGTTTGTACAGACGTATTGTACTGTGTGCCTGTTGCAAAGTTCTCCAAAACAGTGAAATACAAAATCTCTTACTAGGTCTTAATAACCTTAAAGATAATTTCATTAGAACTCCTCCCTTTAAGACCTCAAAACACTAAAACTGCTGAACACACTTCCCCTCACCCCACTACCTGCCCAACATAACTCCTTCAATGTCCAAATAATATGTATGTATCTAGATATAAAATTCATTTTCTTCCACATCAAGGTTGGTGATTATATTTTATGAAGTATCAGGAGATGCTGATTGCCTTACGAGAGCATTATACACACCAGAACTGCACTCTCATACAGCCTGGGTTTTAATTCCTTTGCACATCTCTGGTTTTGAACGAGGCAGCATTAATAACATTCCCTGGAAAACAGCACTAACAAATGTTAATGGTTTTTTCCAATCAGAATGCCTGTTCACTTGAATGTAACAGCAAATATTTCTCTCAGTGCAGTAACTGTGCATATAACTCTGGCATTGATGAATTCACAGCGTTCTTAACTATTATTAACTTTTTCCAGTTTTGAATACAAGCTTCCTTTTCCTGAAGATAAAATTAGTTTATAATTTACAACATTTGCTTAGCACAGTGCATGCAGTTTCAGGCACTGATAAAGCTGGTACTTTCTTTGCTGATGTATTTTCTTTGAAGTGCCTCAACAGAACTGATTATCAGTGCAGAAAGCATCTGTGTGCCGTGCCAGCAAGTACATTGTCATCTCAACTAATGCAAAATATTATTTGCAAATATTTCAATATAAACAACATTAATAAGATTCTTCGTTATAATTCAGATCAGGAGTAGGGTTTATGTCAAATGGTTAAGAAAACTTATTTTAAAATAAGGCTTTGGGGGAAACACTGCCTCATGAATCCCCTTTGGTTGATTAGTTTAAATCCTTCAGGTTAGATTCAGTTTGGTCTCTCTGAAGAAACAGTTCTCTGGTTCTTAGTCTCTAGGATTTTGGGGGGTTCCATGCACTCCTAGTCTAAATTTTCTCTTACCCTTAATACACAGACATCTGAGGACAGAACCTCAGAATTTCCACCCTCTTTCAAGTACATCTCCAGTAAGTGCCAGCACTCACCTCTCTGTTTCCTCTTTCCCACCTTACATGGAATTTCTATAGTGCTCAAAAGAAAATTTCCCCTTCAATTGAAAAACCCCACAAAATTAACATAATCTAAGGACTATAGCACCAAACAAAACCAGAATTCTAGCAATGATCAGAAACATGGCTACACAGAGTACTATTAATTTTTAAGGCTGGGACTGTTTCATTATGAACACACATAGCATAGACACTAATCAATCTGATTGAGATAATACATTCCCATTGAGAGTAGGCCAGAAAGCTCCTCATGTTCAAAATAAAGATGTCCTCCTTTTTTTTTTTTTTTTGTCATCTTAACTTATTATGTCAAAGGACATTCTCTTAAGCTCCTTCTCATGGCAAAGCACAACACTAGGTAAAAAAACCCAACCAAAAAAACCACAGGCCGAAAAAAGCTACAAAATATATAGAGAAATCTACTTTATATTCTGTCATAAATTCCTTGGCAACTATCACATGTGATTTCACATCTCTGCAGCCTATTCACTCACTGAGGGTAGTGGTTTCTATTGAATATGCCAGGATGCCACAATTGCACTGTTCAGCCAAAAGAAAAACACAGAAAACAGCTTCTACTCGTTAATCAATTAATTTAGTGTTAACTTCAGGAAAGGAAATGTGGAGCATGTGGAGATATTAAAACAAATATGTATTTTAAAATATCTGACATAAGCTAGGGCAAAAAAAAATAAACATCTCTGGCATGTGTTGAACAATGAGTAACACGAGGCAATACTATATGTTCCAGCAAACATATGTTCTCTGATGATGAAATAATTATGTTGCTGTCTACAAAACACGTGCCTGAATATCCTTTAACTGAAAAAGCAGAGCTTTAGAAAGAAGGAAATGTAACAGCTGACAGTTCTGTGTGCTCCAGCTGAAGTCACTGAAAGTGTGGCGTGCAGCAGAGAGTCACCAAAACACAGAAGCTCACAAAACAAGGAGATGAGCAGGGCAATCATTGGTGTGAAATTAAAGACCCATTGCATATTTTCACATGGTGCACTCTGAAGCTCATACTAATGACAACATAACTGGAGGCAAGGCCAAAATCTGAAGTTCAGAGAAAAGTCAGAAACTCAGATGAGACAGATGTTGTTTTACAACGTCATTACCCCACTGCCCTAACAGAAAGCCAGGACACTGCACTCAAGATGGAATTAAACTTTAACAACACCTGGACTCTGCAACTACTGCCCAATGTGACATGGTGCTCTGTGGCAACCATTCAGTGTCAGACCACAAAGACAGTGCAGCCCTGCTCCAGAAACCAGGGCCCAGTCCAATAAAATAGTAACTGTGTGTCACTGTTCACCTACCTGAAGGGAGTGGCCACAAGTTTTGGGGTGGTTTTTTCTCCTCTTCTTCCTTTGCTTTGTTTTTTCCCGATTTCTGGAGCCAAGAACTAACTGCCTAATAGCCCTTGAAGTCAGTAATAAACTGGTTTTAATTTATTTTAAGTAACTTTTACTTGGACAAGTCAGTTTCAAGAACTTCCATGGTACTGCAAAGGCTGGGAAAACGGCCACCTTAAACTGGATGTTAGGAAAAATCTCTTCATCAAAAGGGTTGGCAAGCACTGGAAGAGGCTGCCCGGGGGAGTGGTGAAGTCACCACCCCCGGGGGTATTTAAGAGATGTGCAGACGTGGCACTTGGGGACATGAGTGAGTGGTGTAATCAGCAGTGCTGGGTTGACGGTTGGACTGGAAGATCTTAAAGGCCTTTTCCAACCTAAATTATACTGTGATTGTGGCAAGTTAATAATTAAAAGTCTTTATTAGGCAGAATGAGCATGAACTGGCAAGGGCACCGCAGCTTCTCCACTTTGGAGTAGTTTAGTTACTGCACAATATGATACAGTAAATTATTCTAGTTGGCTCTGCCATCCTATACTGGAAAAACAATCTTTTGGCAGAAGAAGATATATAAAAACCATAGCAATAATTATTGTGTACATATTCAGTCTGAAAAAAGAAATTGTTTCTGATAAATTTAATAAGCTATGAAAAACGTAATTAGAAATTTCCATAAATAAATGATCAATTTAAAACTCATTTGGAGTCTAGCTGACAATATCTTCATTTCTCTGGGTGAATTTTTTTGTATGATTGAAAATATATCTCTACTAATTTCTGTGTGCCAATGCCTTTCTCTGTTATTTCTCTCTATTGCAGAGCAGTTAAGATGTCAACTGTTTTGCGTTTCCTGGACAACAGGAGTTTCATTTCACTTTATTTGTTAAGACTATGCAAATTCAAGGGATACAAAATCCACCTGAAAGCAACATGGAGAGAGGCTTAGGGCAAGGAACGAAAAAGCCAGTCTCACATAAGATAGCAGCTCTTCCTGCTGCAACGTGATAATAACTTTCTGTACACTGAAAAGTAATCTTTTACTATCTCCTCCATGTATTGATAGAGTGTGTGCACTGCAAGAATAACTAAGATCAAGGTATAAAGTAAGATTATTATCTGTGATGCTAGAAATTAGCTGAATACTTAATATCTTTTGTTGTTCTTTTGGTTCAATAATCTTGAAAAATATCTACTAGGTAGTAAAGGCTAATGACAAAATCCAACAAGCCTGGTTTTATTCCTCTATAAATATGAGCAACGTGGGGTTTATTTGTTCTCATACTTTAAGCCTGTAGGACACATCACCTGCTGTGGCTGGAAAAGATGTCAGAACACTGGAGAAATTCATGTTTCCTTCCTCCCTCCCAGAGAGACACCAGAGTGGCTGGACAAAACTTTTTACTTGTTTATTTAGCTCATCCAAAAATGGGAGAAGCTGCTTTGTCTCGGTTTTCTGCAGGGTTTTGAAAGTACAGTAGGAAGATTTACATTCTCTTGGAAGCGGAAGGACTCAACATATCATCTTCACAAAAGACATTACATTTTAACAATGGTGATTACCTACCAAAAACCCTTAATATTTCAGAATTACTTAAACCATTGTAATTCTTTTTCATGAGCTAAAGGCCCATCAACAAGCCAAGGACCAGGTGTGCTTATTATGCACTTCTATTCTCAGAGCACACATATCTTTTAAACAATATTTTTACAATAATACATTGTTTCTGCCCTGATAATACAAAATATTTTTGAGAATTAAGAAATACTTGGCTAAATAATTCGCAACAAATAATTGCTCATTATATGCTTCCATTTCACAACAGCACAACATTTTTGAGCACTTTTTAACAGCACAAATTTGAAGAAGCTGCACTTAAACTGACTGTTCTTCAATATACTGCCAGGAGGTAAATAAAGGGTCACAGCTCTTGAAAAGAAACCTCTCACACAGAGGGAAGAAACACTTATTGATTGCACAGATTTAAAATACTCTTTAAAGCCTGATGTCCTCCCTTCCGAGGCTGCAAAACCTTTTTAGATAGAAATCTAAAATCAAAGCAAACAAAAACAAAACAAAAAAAAAATCCTAATGGTTCACAACTCTTCTTTTATGAAAGGAAAACCTTGCTCATACAAAATGGTCTTCAAAAATGTAACAGTTAGTACTGAATAGTTAATCATGTGTGTATGTACATGGGATTTCACACATTTCCTGTGTGTTTTGAATACCTTTACAGAACCTGTAGTGGTTACCCTAAATACGTGCTAAAGTAATAAGAGCCAGAAACGGATGATTTTGCCCTTTTTCGTTGTGGTTAAATGAAATAAACCGCAAACAAACAAACAAACAATTAGTATCAGTGACATCCCTTGGCACGAATCATCAGCTAAATATTTTCCCCTGGAGCACGACATTATCCTTATATGAATAATGAGTCAGGGAGCAGACAGAACAGCATCTGAAACAAGTACACCATATCCAAAATTAAGTGTATTGCAGAGCATCAGCTATAGACAGCAGCCGACGCGTAGCTTAGGAAAAACAATGAAACAAAAATAAAGTCTGAGTTGCTGGATTTCTTGGGGTTTTGTTTGGTTGGTTTGTTGGATTTGGGGGTTTTGAGAATGGGTTAGAAGTAATTGAAAATATTTTAAATAATTACTGCTCTATTTTCAAGTGTAACTGGAGTTTAAAAGTCATGGCTAAGCAACCCTCACCGACACAAGCCTGTGCAATTCACACTCTCAGTGGTGAATTCTGAATGACTTTCATGTGAAGCCTGTGTAGAAGTATCTGCTTTCCACAACAAAATAAAATAATTACCTTATTTTTCCCTCCTGTTACATCTCCTTCTCCAGTCACTGCGCACAACATGTGCTGCTCCTGCCTAATTGCCACTAGCAGTAATTCCCACATGGATCCTTCAATAGGCATGCATGGCTTTTTTCTCCAGTCTTCACATTATATTGAAATAAAGATTCAGCATAACACATCCAGCACAGGCCATTAAGCATTATTTCTGTATGAAATAGAATGTAAACCATCTCCTACTCTTTCAACTAAAAATGTTACCTTAACAGTCTTTTCTTCTGTCTGTGAATTAGCCAAATCAACCTAAATTATTTGTAAATTATTTACAGTTTCAGCTGCCTGAATCAAGAAAGAGGAACAGAACACTAGAATCAAGCAGGGATCAGAAATTCTAAGTTAATAATAAATAGGGGATAATACTATTCTCCCCTCCTCACCAATGCCTTCATTTCCATGAGCTGCAGGAAAGCAGAGACATTCTTGTCATGAAAGACAGGAGATTTGAAAATATTTAGTAAGGTATCCAAAGATAGCTGTGCCCGAATCTCTGCGTTTGCAGCCACAGGCAGGGTTTTTATTTCATAATATTTGCTAAATGGAACAGTGGAAAAAAGTCCCCCTATTGAGGCTTTTTTCTTCTTTTCCCCTGAAGATTATTTCTTAGCATTACCTATGTTACATGTTCTGGTTTCAAGTCATTCATAGTAGAGATAAATGAGCAGACACTGAAGGACCCCATCCATATCCCTTTAAATTTAGTGGAAAGGTTGCTGGAACTGTCAAGGGAGAAGGAAAAAACCATTTGATTTTACAGAGATGGCCAGTAATTTTTTCTTCACGGATACATCTATAGCCATCCAGGGCCTGATTGCTTTTTCTGTTTTCTCTTACTGAACTTCATGAGCCATTGATAATATATGAAGATTACAAAAGTAATGTACAGCAATTTCGGATGC
Organism: Oreocharis arfaki; assembly: GCA_013398015.1. Lineage (NCBI taxonomy): Eukaryota > Metazoa > Chordata > Aves > Passeriformes > Paramythiidae > Oreocharis > Oreocharis arfaki. Next base: position 45,146 of record VZRR01006231.1, on the reverse strand, counting down.
AAGAGCGCAGTATTTCAAACACTGGCATGAGAAATCGAGAGATAAAGTTAAACCATGTTTATTACAAAGAAAATGGCAAATTTTAAGATACCACGTTTCACTTGTGATTTTATGCATTAGTTTGATTTGAAGATATTCAGCATTCCCCTCTCTGCTTTGTTTATTCAGCGGCTGATAATACACAGATTCAGCCTGCTAGTGCAGCAAAAACAACCTTATCCAGAGAGGACACCAGCATGAGAATTAACCTCGAGTGGCAGAAGCTGGTCTGTACTTGGTAACTACTAAAGAGTTTGACTTCCTTAGGAAATGCAACTGTGAGGAGACAGACAGGAGGTCCTGGCTAAATTCCCTCAAGATCAGATCTGAACAAATGATTTGAATAGCAGGATTATTGTTTGCCTATTTCAGTTGATAAATTGAGAGTTTTTACTGTAGTTTTATATGTACAATAAGAAAACATTTTTATCTTAAAATATAAAATGCTAAGATTGATGCAATCTCTTTATATGGGAGAGAATATTATAAATACACTTAAATCACAACACTTCAGTGGGGAGGATGGAGAGATGGAGAGATGGATAAACCCTCACAAAAATTTCACAAGGCAGTCTAGTTTTATGTAAAAACTCTGAAGAGGTAAGAAATTAGGTCTAAAAACCCTAATCCCTTGGATACCCTGTCTACTAAAAGAGAGAATAAAAATCCCACGCCTTCCAGCAAGTAGCTCCAAGGTAACTCAGTGAAATTTGGTAGGAAGCATAAAGCAGACAGCCACCAGAATATGCCTTGCTATAAATTTCAGCTGGAAGAAATCTTTCTTATGGAAATCTCGTAAAAGACCTGGCAGTGAAAAAACAGAAATGGAGATAAACAGCAACTTCAGTTTCCTGGCCAAGAAAAAACAGCCCAAAACCCAAACAAAACTGTAGAGCTGTGTCCAGTTCTGGGCTCCTCAGCAGAAGAAAGACCAGGAGCTGCTGGAGAGAGTCCAGCAGAGGCCACAAAGATGATGAGGGGCTGGAGCATCTCTCTCATGGGGAGAGACTGCAGGAGCTGGGCCTGGTTAGTCTGGAGCAGGAGTGATGCTGAATAAGAATCAAGGACCTACTCCCACCACCCCGAGAGCTCACGAAATCCTGTTTTCTCAGAGTTCCTTCTTACCTACTTTCATTCATTAAAAACTCTCAAATATCTCTTCTAATATACCACCAACGTCCTAAATAAAGAGCACTGATCATCTGAAAAGTAAATGTTACTTGCAGATTTAGGTAGAAGAGTTTCTGAAGCTGCTTTAAAAAAGAATAAATAATTCCAAGGAGAAGAGCAAGCTAGCAACACAAACAAAGCAGAACACCGAGGATTACCAAAATGGACAGAAAGTGTGTTTTAGAAGTACAATAGAAAACCTGACCTTCTATTAAAAAAAACCTGAAAAAGAGAAGAAATTAATAATAAACTCCCAAATATAAAGTTGGCGGTTTTGTACCACATATTCATGTCTTTTTTCATGATTCTGTGCAAATAGTGAGATAACATTTTCCCATCCAGTCCCAGAATATCATACTTAAAATAATCAAGGGAAATCACACCATGTGAGTTCACAGCTCTACTCCTCAACTCGAAAAAATATCTCAAAAATCTCCTCAGAATACACATTATCTAAAGAAATAAATGTGCCACGTGTATGAAGAGTCATCCTGTTCAGCTGGAGGGACTCGTGTTTGAAGAGGCTGAAAAATTATTCGGTCTACCTCAACATACAACCCCCACGACAAAGAACAAATTCTCTTTATACTTTGCTGCCATTCCCCTCCAATTGAGGGTTTAAATAGTAATTAGGAATGCATGATGAAATATCTTAAACATTGACCATAAAAAAATTTCAAATACTAAATAATTAGGAAGAGTGAAAGGAAATGAAGAAAGCTGTAGGCCCACCCTCAGACAAATACTTAGGTATTTAATGTATACACCCCAAACAAAGAATTATTACATCAGTAGCAGACATGGATTTATCCAAACTTTAAAAACACAGATTTAGGACTGGCCTTTAATTTCTTTGGATACAGCCCAGCTTCTTTGAATTTGCAGTGAAGGTACATCCAAAATCAGAAAAGAAGAAAAGGAACCGTTTTGCCATCAGCCCAGGGTGGTTGAATACTCCTTGCACTGGGTGAGGCAGCAACTCAGCCAGGCCACCTGAAGCTCATTAAACAATTCTGGCCCTTGCTACCAAGCAAATAAAGCCCAGGTAGAGGAGCCAGGGAGGGCTTTTTTCTAAAAGGGTTAATGGTGATGTTCTGGCAGCAAAGGCACTTGTTGCAATTTGATGCCCTGCAATACCAGAAGGGCTGCTCCCTTTGCCATGAAACTTTTGTTTCTTGGAGTCTCTAATCCTACATCTTATTTTATGCGCTGGTAAAACGGGGACATGACATAGGAAGAGCTCAGCTGGCAGAAAATATTCATGGTATTCTCTCCTTTGCCCTACGCAATCGATTTTGACACTGGAAATGTTTTGCATCCATGCTGTCTCTGACCTTTGGAAATAGCAAAACAATTAAAAATTAGGGTAATTATTCAGAATATAGTCAAAACAGTTGTCCAGACGTTATGAGAAGAATAAACACACACTGCTGTATCAGTGAATTCTGAAGCAAAAAATAAAATGTTTATAACCAACACGGGGCATGAGAACCCATTCTAAATTTTGGTGTTAAGAGTTCAGGCATTGATACGACATCTGTCAATTAGAATAATTTGGTAATTAACAATAGCATGTTATTAATATTCATTAGTAGCTTGATAGCAGCAGGTAGTTAGAAATTTGTAAACTCTAAGCTTGTCTACTACAGCTTCTCTTTGACTAACAGAGCTTCTAGTTCCCTGAAAATACTGCTTCTCTTAAATTAAAATAGGAAAACTTACAAGTAATACAGTTAAAAGAATACAATGACTCTTTGTCATTGACAATAGAGGAATCACCACTTCGTAAAGAGAAACCTACCTTCCCTTTCAGCTTGTTGATGAGACTGTGCTAGACTTTTATGGAAGCATTTACTAGAAGAATGTCAGGTAAAGGCTGTTCATGTATTTGGAGAAACACAAAAAAAAAGCATCTGAACTACAGCAACCAGTGATGGAAGAGACACAAGAATATTTTTTAAAGTAAAGAACAAAATAATGAGTTGGTTAATAGGGAAGCAAATTCTAAAGCTTTACCAGAAAACAGCTCCTTGAAATGAGTCAATAATCAGCTGAAATGACAAGTAAAAAGGTCTTCTAAGCTTTTACATTGTATACAAGTCAGATGGGAAAAGTCCTCAAATACGATGCTGTACAAATTGAGCAACGAATATTTTTTTTTTTTCTATACATGGAAGACTGCTGGTTGTATTATTATGTTATACAACAGCAGTCAAGCAGGGAAATTCACTCCGTATGTGAATAAGAACAGGGACGAGCCCTCTGAAACTCTTGATATTTATCACCAGTACTGACAGAGCAGGCAGGACACCATGCTGCACTAGCATGAAGGTGTGCTTCAGGCACCTATGCAAAAGTGTATTTTAAGAGCTAAAAATTAATTCAGTCAATAACTGTTCAGCAAATGAACTTGGCAATGAACACCATGTTAAAAAAAAAAAGCCTCATAAAGCTGTGTAATGGAATAAAAATGAAAATAATGTCTTTCACATTAAAATAATTTCCCTTTCTTATGAGACATGATTGATCTACTTGTGTAGAACAGTTAATGTTTTGCTTTCAACCAGTGATTGAAGGGGTATCATTTTTAGGTAAATAATATTAACTCAAAAAAAGGCTTTCTAACTAATTTTTCACTCATGTTTTGAAATCTGATATTTTATGGAGCTTTAATTTTGTTCGCCAACATATTTAGTAGACAAAACCTCTCCTGTGATAACTGCCTTTCTTCTTTCCACATAATTTCTGTTGTTTGAAATGTTAAGGAGCCTGAAATGCATAAAACGTGGAAACCAAACACCATTAAATGCTGCATAACATCACAGGGGAAAAGGATGGCAGAAAATTGTTACAACTTGAAATAAACTCCATTAATAAGCACTTAATTTCTTTATTTAGAAAACAAGAACTCTCTAGACAGTAATAAAACAGCATTTCTAATGCTATTAACTGTAGAAGCTCCAAACACCTAGGAGTTTTGAGCCACACAATTGCTATTTTCTTCTCTCATGTCTCTGAAGCTTCTCTTTGGCACAGCACCTAAGGAACTATAAAAGCATTACTGGTCTTTGTGACAGACTATTTCTCTTTTTTGTTAGTGAAGAAGATAAGATTTATTTTACTGTCAGAAGATCAAAAAATGAGGAAACATTTTGATAGCTGAGGAAAACAAGTTTTGATTCTGTATAGCCAGCATTGAAGTCACACTATGAATCGACAGAAACTCCTTTGCACTTGACAGTCTTCATCACATTAGGGAAAAGAATCTCTCAGCAGTCTCAGATGTAGATTTTGATCTCACTTACACGATGGAAACTCAGAGTAATTCCAGTGAAGTGTTTAACCCTGCCAGAACATCTTTGTAGTAATGTTATAATCCATATTTATTTTGGCCCAAGTCGTTCCTCCCGCTTGTGCAGCTCCCTAGCAAGGGATTGCTGATAGCAAGGGAATAACCAAGGGTTCAGAGGTGGCTTTTGAAGAGAGAGAAAGAAAAAGGCAACACCAAATCAAAGGGGAGTGGTGGGGAATGGGGGACAAATGGACACGATGTGACACAGACAGAGAAGAACTAAAATATCCCTACAGCACCCCCTCTAAAATAAGCAAACCCCAACAAATATCATCAGCTTTGCCATTTGGCAAACCACAGCAGCTTCCCTCCAAAGCTGGCACAGCTGCCTTCGTTTAAAGGTCAGGTGCTGGTCAATATTTCAAAAAAACATCTCTCTCCCAGATTAATCAAGGAGGATTGCTTCTTAAAATACCCTTCCTGAGTATCACTGGGAAATATTAAATGAAAACTTATGTAGTGCAGCATATTCTGACATTTACTATGGGACTTGAGGGAAGATGACAGAGAGAAGAAAAATAGGGTTTTAATCCCACATTTTTCCTGTTAAAAGAGAGATTACTTAAATTATTATTTAAATGGTAATTTTATTAATCCATCTTCATAGCAATGAATATTACAAGAAGAGCGATTTTTATTTCCATTTATACCATGACCTATGCTGCTTGCACATCCACATTTTTTAAGAAATAGAACATCAGAGTAACTGGAGACAGAGGCATATTTGCATATTAAATACATATTATTTCATTGGCTTTGATGGTAAGAAGATTTTTTTTACCCATTTTGGAAGCATAGAAGTCCGGAGAACAGTTATGTGAAACATTAATAGCTGATTAGAGCTTAGTTCTGGAATTAAGACTCTCCTGAAGCTTGTGCCAGGTACTTGGTTCTATTTCACATCTCCCTGATGGTGTTTTCTATACAAAAGCTGCTGGCACCAACAGCTCTTTTTCTGATTAATTTTTCTTCCTTGGGTATACGGAGGAAGGTGCAGTTACTCAGTAGTTTTGCCCATCAATCGCACCCCTTTCCCTCTCCTCTCATTCCCACCAGCAGGAGCAAGTGGTAATTGTGATGGTTGATCAGGGTGGCAGCACACCTGTGAAATATGGGCACAAATCCATTTTCTGGAATGGGCATGATCCTACAGAAGCAAAAGCAGAAATTCAGTTTCTGGCAGAAACACCAAGCACTTGGGAGATGCAGAGGCAAAACTGATCCTTTTTCATCTGTCAGAGACCTTAGAAGCCTTTTTTTGAGTTACCAGAGAAACAGCATAAAAAACATGGGTTTTGTCCATCAGCTTTTATATCTTTATGTGCAATTGCTGAAGTACAAACAAAAGTTTCTGATCAAAGTCCTTTCCTGTGGAAGGCAATTACCTAAACTGAAGAACAGAGAAGTGCAATAGAAACTTGTACTCGTCATAAAATCTCATGAGTCCTGCATGATTTTACGGGGATCAATAGGAAGAGGAAGAAATAGAAATAAATTGGTACAGACCAATAACCAGGATACTCCCAGGAACGACTGCCTTTCCAAAGGAATTTCTCTCTCCCATTTCTTCACCTTTCCCTATCTTCAAGCCCTGGTACCCTGGTTGATTCAGAGTTTTGGGATGCTGCTAATGAGAATTTTCTCAGTCTTAAGAATTTAATTGATTTTTACCTTCAGCAGCATGTACCAGTCTCCACATGAGGGGAATTAAGAACTGCCAATCCCACACGCTGTTCCTACCTATCTATTATAGCCCTTGCTCCTCTGCTTCCTTCTTTTCAGTGTGCATTTATTGCTCTGCTCAGCACACAAAGCCTTTTCCCAGCTACATCAGAGCAAGCTAACAGAACAAATACTGTTTAAGTCCCCCAAAGTCTTGTAAAACCGCAGGAATAATGGTGAGTCTCATTATGTGAAGATGAAAGAAGGAAGAACTAAAGGCTTGAACAATCAGTATCTTGAGCCCAAAACATTCTGCTAAGACCTTGCAAGAGCCTTAGGTCCTTAATGGATGTGAGGAAATAAATTCATTCTGATAATAGCATTCATCTTTCTGTATGAGATTTTAAGCCATTTTAGAATAACGGCATGATCTCAATGGATGACAGGATTGTGACAGGTTTCTGTCCTCTCTTACGAGCCAGAATGCCACTGTAAATTGCTACTCTTGAAAAGTGTACCATCTTAATGCATTATCAAAAAGGAGGTGTTGGAAATCAAAACTCAAAATAATTTTATATACACCAAAGATGTCTTTGTTTGTGGAATGTCTTGACAAAAATCAAGTGTATGCACAGGTTTATTTTCCAAGAAGTTCATAAAGAATACACACCTGGTTCTCTAACAACCCTGAAATCTTGTTTCCACTGATGTGTTGCTATCAGATTAAAACCCGTGAAGCACAAAGCAAAAAATATGAATATTAAAGCTTCCCCAGAACTCGGGAGCACTTTGCATAAGAAAGCAACCACACTAAATTAGAAGTGCTTTTTCATTTCAGCCGAGTGCACCGCAGCATGTTCTCAGGCAGAGAAGAAGTCTGAAGTACTGTCCAGGAAAAATGAAGAGTCCAGTTAGCTGATATACTTTAATTAGAATCCAAATTTTCCTCTCAGTGAAAACCTTTGAGTGACTCAATTAAATCCATACTGATTTGACACCCCGAGCTGCGTGTTGGTTCATTTTCAAACCACAGAAGCTAGGACAGAACTTACTGCACAACAGACACGCACATTCCTCTCCAGAAGGGTGGAAGAAGGATCACTTGGAAATAAGATCAGGCTGTATGCTCAGACTGAGCTTTTGCCACAGGCAGCCTGTACTCTTTGGAGCTTTTCAGCAGTTTATTTTTATGGCAGACACATGGCAAATAGCACATTGCTGATTTAATTAATCCCATAAATAACCTTTGCAAAGCTGAGCGCTGAGGCTACAAGAAGTGGCATTAATCACTTATCTTTGTTTGAATAGTTACAGAAGTTTTTTGAGCAAGATTTTTTGGTTTGAGTTTAATATGTAACTGAGCCTGACAAGAATATTTAGATACACATTAATCAGATTATTACCCACACTGAATTACATAACAATAGAGAGTCTAAACACAGTTTAATCTTATGTATTTAAAATGTGATAAAATAAAACCAGAAGATTATCTTATTTCTTAGGCATAGAGATATATCATGGCATTATCTAAATACCTTTAAAAGAAGGGAAAAAAACCATTCAAAATGCATTATAAGCCTCAAATTAATAGCAATAGTACATAAATATTTAATGCAAAAACTATAATGCTTTTACACCAATTGCAAAATAACTTTGCAGGAATGTGCTGTTTTCAGAGCCAGTTCAACAGCTCTCAATAATGTGAGCAAAACTGAATTTCACCAATTCAAAAATAAGAACCAGAATCACACTGTGCCTATCCCAGAAAAGGCAAAAAGTAGAGCTAGAGGAAGTGCCTCGGTAAATGAAAGAGGAGGCAAAGTGGCTCATAATCCAAAAAAAAATTGATTATGAGAGAATTTCCTCTCTCTTTATAGTGCCTAGAAAGCCTCCATTTATTGCTATGATATGCAAGACTATTATTGACTGTGCTGTGTGATTCAGAGCCTCATACAAGCCATCAGTAATTGTAGCAACTTTCTGCCCCCAAAACACACAGAAAGGCACAATGCACTAACTGACAAGCCCAAAAGAAGTGTTTTCACATTTCTCACATATAAAGCAAAAGAAAGCAAGTATTTCATTTTAGATCTAAATGTATACTACTTAATTTTTAATTCACCCCTTCATTCCTCTTTTGCATGCAAAATATCTTTCTATTTTAAGACAGCTCTTAAATGTTTAACTCTTGCTAATGAACCTACTTAAAATGCACATGTTTTGACACAGTATAAAAATACAGCAGGGAAAAAATGTTACTGTCTACTGTCAACTAAACTGAGCTGCGGTCTTCAGAGTATACACAGGAAGGATGCAATGGGGACATTTGACCATTTTAGAAAATGATAAGTTGAGGGTGTGTATCTCCCTTAGGAGGTCAATGCCAGCATAAACCCACACGGAATCTGATATGGAAAGGGAGGGACTTCCTGGAGAGGTGGTTAAATTCAGGAATAACATGAGCATCTTAAGGCATAATGTATCACTGAGTAGTTCTAAAGGAGTTTCATTGGCAAAATCTTGCAGAAAACTGGGAAAGAGCTGATAGTTTGACATTACACATCCTGCTCCTCACCTCTACGGGGCTTACTTTACACACAAGCATCTCCAATATTCTGTAGCATTCAAACATTCAAATGTGGACCTTCAGCCCAGTAAGCCATTAGATTTTTTATTGAAAAATACCTCTAAGGGTATAGTAAACCTAAACATTTTGAGACAGCAGACATTTATTTTGTAGGTGTCACCACCGCAGGCAGAAAGACCAAATTCTACTTCCAATTACATGAGAAGGAGTTGAAGATGAGCTTGCACCAGTGAACGAGAGCTGAATTAGGACAGGTTCTAAGTGATATCAAATAGTGGTTCTAGCTGCTGTAGGTGTAGTTGTCATATTTCAGAAGAAACCATCTAAGACTGCATTGAGGAAAAGCTGTGCTCACTTGGTTCCAAACCTAAGCCCATGGGTGAAACATTCACAGGAGATGAAAACAGGCTTTAAAAGACAAGTTTAAAACACATATTCTGTCTGTTTCTGGGAGCTAGAGCACTTTGAGGAGCACACAGCAGATTCACCTAAATTGGCTGTTAGCGGGCAGAAAAAGCTGCTGAACAGAAAACGTTTCTCCTCATGGTTTTCCAGACTTTGAAGCAGGAGCTGGCTCAGCCAGGCTGAACAGGGCTCCCATGCCTCATGCTTCCTCTGAAACTGTTTGGTGGACTAGATCAAAGCATTTCCAGCACAAAGAATTAACTTGCCTACATTTTGTAAGTGCAAATAGACAAGTCCCTTGTTATTTAATGTACCTAAAAACAAATGACTGGACAGAGCTTAACAGAGGCCCACAGTATTCCAACATCAGAGTAAAATAACAATTTTGCCTTTTTAATGTTCCCAAACATTACAACTTAAAAAACACCATGTTTCCCAGTACTCCCACTACCTCTCCTCACTCTGTATTATTCTTAGACACTATTTTTTTTAGGAAAAAAAAATGTAAAAGGCAAAACAAAGTTGTGCTACGTGGGAGGTAAAGTCTGGAGTTTGCTCTGCTATGGCTATGTTCAATTAAAGAACACAGCAAGAAACCACAAAAATACCCCAAGTAAATTAGTCAGATTGACTTAGATCTGAATTATTCATAAATATTTCTAAATTGGAATCTCTTCAATAATACCTTTCCTTGATTAGTGAAAAAATAATTACTCAATGGATTTATGACCTTAAGCTTGCATGTGGAGGTCAGTGCAATATCTAAACTGTGGCCTAATTGCTTTTAAGAAGTCATAATTTAGTCTTACTGATGGGCATCTTAGAAATTTGTCATTGCTCCTCCACACTTTATTGCATGCAGCAGACAAAATTACACCAAACGTGGTTTTATACAGTTGCTTAAAAAGCATTGTCCATCCCATACTCGGTGTGTAAAGTGACAGCATGAGGTGTTTACACCCATCTGCCCAGGCAGAAAGGGCTACAAGGAGTCCAAAGCAATGGTAAAAATCCATCTCTGAGTTTTGCTTGCAGCGAATCGTGAACATGCAGAGCTGGGAAGTCCATTTTAAACACATTATTTCTCAGTGAAATAAACTGCTTCCCAGCTCACTTCACCAGGCTCAGCTCGGGGTGTGCAGACTTTCTCACCTCCAGCTAACTAGGGCTGGGAGGAGCATTCCAGAGAAAGAATACACTTTTATTCCTCAGATTTCTCCAGGGAAGAGGGAAAAGCAATGAGCTTGATTTAGCTGGACAGAGTTGAGAAAGACAAACATTTATTAGTTTACTTCAGAAAAAAAATACCAGCATACTCCAAAAGAGGTAACAGGCAGCTAAAGAAGCAAATGATCTTCTTAAAATGAAGTGCCCATCCAAAATACACTTTCAAGTATAATTTCAGTATTCTTAGTTCTTATGAATGGGAAGTTTTTTCGTAAATTTGTCTTTCCTCTTAGAAGAATGCACTTAACTAACTTGAAAGTAAAAGTAGATAAAAAGCTTAGAAAACCAAAAAGTGCTGATTTTCCAAAATGCGAGACAGTAAGAGGAAGAAAAACCCAGAAAGTTGTTCCTATCTGCATACATATCTGTCCATATACAGGGATACACACCAATAGCTGGTGTCAAATTACAGATGACATAAAGATTTGATTAGGTTTTTAAATTCAAAATTTGAAGAACGTCTACTCAATTTTTCCAAGTTATTTCTTGATACTTAGTAAGGCTATGATTTAACTTTTCATCTGTTAATCCTCTTGCCTCTATTTTTCTATGTGTCACAGGACAGGAACAAAACACTGTGGACATCTTTGGAAGAATGCTGGAAATGGGGAAATGAAAAGTTACTGAAAAACTCTTGAATGCTTAATACTATGCCTTTGTGATAGCACACAAAACTTTCAACAGTACTTCCTTTTACTTAATTTCCTTTTTTAATTTCACACACAAGAGATATTATTCAGCATGTGAATACCCTCTTGTAGTTCTGAATTTATACGCTGGATAGGTGAGCAGATAAATTCTCATTTCTCCTGCCCTTGATGCTTGGCTGGAGGCAGTTTTCAGTAGCAGGTTACAAGGCAACAGCACATAATGTAAGAGTTACAGTCTCCAAATAAAAGAAATCTCCCTTCTTGCATTAGCACTGAAATGTTTTCAAGTTTCCAACAAATCAATAAGTATTTCATTTTGCTACTTTGGAAAAAATAAAAGTAATCCCAAGGGGATTTCACAAAAAAAAATTAAAACACAAAGAGCAGCAAGAAACTCCCTCACAGATGAGTTTACAAAAGTTTTGGTTCTTTTATGGGGCGTGAAATGACTCTTGTTCAAATTTACCTCGTATTTAATGTCCCCACGGTGAACTTCATTCCCCCTCTTTCCCATGGCAGCAAGAACGTTGCTCCCATGCTGTAACAGATCTCCCAAAGTCAGTCCTCTTCACACTGCTCAATTTTACATGAAACTCTGAAATATTCATTGGGACAAATAGAGAGCGATGAAAATGAGTTTATAGCTTTGGGGTGAGGGCACTCGGCTGGGCAGGGGCAACACCTGAGTGCCAATACCTTTTCTAACAAACATTTAAATATTTATACAAAATTGAACTGCTGCAAAAAGAGAGAGAGAGAGAGATCTCCTGCCAAGTGGGTTAGAACACATCTCAGAGATGATTTGAGGTGAACAGTTCTAGAAAAAGCACCAGGGTTTTTCAGCCAAACCCATCAGCTGAAGGAATTTTCTTCAGTGAAGAAGCACAGTAAACCTAATCCCATAATTAATAAATTAGTATTACAATAATTATAATTAAAATGCTGATTAAAGATTTTGGTTTAAGCACCATTCTGTTCTCTCTTATACAAGCTGGGATAAGCCATTTTCTTTAACCATAAACTTGAATTTCTATATGCAAGCTGTTCCACATTATGAAAAACCTGAAAAAACCCCAGCAACTGATGTTTTCATTTTACCTATTTATCTATTCTTTCCTCTAACTATTACAGCAATCCATAATGCTTTAAAATAGATAATTATTCCTCATTTTAAATATTGTTTATTTAATTATCTTTCTAATTTAGATTTTAAGGTTTTTTTGCCAAAATAACACCTCTTTTTCTTTGAAACCCATGATCATGTATAAATAAAATCACACTGAACTTTTGACCAGTGCTTGGAAATCTTTTTGCACCCAAGTCAATATTCTGACAAATAAAGGTCAGGTGAGTCAGACACAAAATCATTTTTGTAAAATTATTTTGCAGTTGCTGATAGCTTCAGTTATTTACATTTTTTTACAGGTCCAAAGCACTTAAAGCACATTTTCAAGAAGGTCCAAGAGATTGTGTTCCGTTTCTATGGTCGTAGAACCATCCACTGACAGAAATGGTAACACAATCTTCTTCCTAGAACTCAGGAGAGGGTTTATGAATCCCATCTCTAATTAATTTACTTAATCATTTCTTGAACCCATTGATACTTTTGATCTCCATGGTGTCATGTTGCAAAGACCACAATCACAATCCTATTGAATTCAATGCCTGGGATTTTGCTGGCATCTTCTTCTTTCATTGACCATGATCTCTTCAGTGCAAACTCTGTGTGTCAGATAAATCACTTCGAAAGAGTATCTCTGTAGAATATTCCTTCAGCAATTTTGGTTCTGTTTTGTAATGCTAAAATTGATATTTAACTTAGCCTCAAAAACTAAAATCATGCATAATATTAAAATTCTCCCATTTGCCACAAAGATCTGTGGGGAGTAACTGAAAAACTAAAACTACCTGAAACAAGTTCGGGAAGATGAAATATAGATTAGTGTTGCACAGCTTTAAACTAATTGAGGTAACGTGTACATTTATAGCATGGAAAATGGATGGCAGCATATACTTTACAGTTTACTGAGCTCTATCGATAAAAGCATCAACATTTTTCACCCAGACAAGGTTTCATGTTCCTGTTAAACAGCTGGCTAAACACACTCCATCTTCCTCCCAGGGATGCAATCACAGCCATCAGCACAATTCCAAAGCGACACCTTTCCCTAAATGCCCACCCTGTCCAACAGAGAACCTGTCCACTTGTTTGTTTTGCCATTTAAAGCAGGCAGCAGAAGCCTTGTCTTAGGAGCAAACATGCTGGAAACAATTTGTCAGCTTTTGCAATTTAACTGACTCCGTGGACCTTTCACTGTGCACTTTGTGAAGCAGCACATTCTCATCAATCCATCAGCATCCACCAGGTTTCGCTGTTATGGAAAGCTATTTAGGAAACCTGGACCACACAAACCTCCACTAACTCTCCTTACCTAAAATGAACATTGAAATTACAAACATCTCTTTTGTTCATAACCCTTTTTCCTCCCCCCCCCACTCCCCCACAAACTTACTTTCACTCACACACACACACTCCTTTTTGCTCCTTTTGTCTCTAACTGATTCTCATGCAGAATGGGTAAAGTTGTGAAAGATTCTGCAACTGCAGGGGATTTCGGGATGGCTTCTCTACAGCTGCAGACAGAGGTTACCTTTTTGCTGGTACCCAGGTCCTGACAAGCTAATTTGGGAGCAGCTGCTATGTTGAAGCCTTTTCTTTGCTATTCTCCCCTACATGAATTAACCCAGACTGCACGGAGGAAACCTGAGCACTACTGAACTTGGCAAAAACATAAGACATGAGAAAGACGTTTTCCAGTAAAGATTCATGAGAATTTTGTGACTAATTTCAGATTAAACAGTCAGTCAGTCCTGAAGTCTTGGTGCAAATGAGTTGTCTATCAGAGCTGAAGAAAAGGTGTTCTAGATTCATTTCTTTGGGTGCTCTGCTATGTAGGATGAAAAGGTTATGGATAAAAATAATGACATCATGTAATAAAGGATCCTCAGACACTGGAAGATTGGATCTAAAATGCCTCAAAAAACCCAAACATCTGAGACAGAATGGCCCATCTAGTTCCAAGGCAGAGACAAACAAAAGCAGCACCCAGAGCAGCCATTACAGACAAGACAATGAGTGTTATCCACAAAAAGGGTCGAGACACGCAATTGATTTCCAATGGTTTGCAGGTAGAAACAACAGAGAAATCAGCAGCACCCGCTCAGATAAATCACTGGCTGCAGCAACTGAATGCTGCTGCAGCTCCAACAGGGCTATAAAATCCCACGCATTACCAAACCTCTGCTAGCTCTGGTTAGTGACTAGAAAAGTCTCAGACTGCAGATGATAAATAAGGAGAAAGGATGTGCACAGGAAAATTATCCTTATTAGAGAATATGCAAACACTCTAATGAGGTGAACTCACTGGAGCCAACACAATTTATTAGTGCAGGGGGAAAGGCCACTTTCTAATGGGTTAAAAATGTGACAAACCCTCAAGCCCATTGCTAGATGTCACCAAGGGCTGAGAACAGAAAAAATTCAGAGTTTGACAGTGTATTCTGTAGAACAGCCAAGTACCAAAGAAGTGGAGCTAACCCAAGATGTGTGACCTCTTAGACAATTTTTTATTTCTTTTTTAGCAAGGACTGAAAGCTTTTTTGAGCAAGAGCTCCTAAAAGCTGGGATTTCTGTTCTGGAAATCTGTTTCGGGTTTGCATGGCAAGGCTTTAGTAGCAGAGGGGGCTACAGGGGTGGCTTCTGTAGGAAGCTGCTGGAAGCTTCCCCTGTATCCACACCGGAGCAGGCTATTCCCAAAGGACTGTACCCCATGGAAAACCTAGCATTAGCCATTAGAAAAGACAAACATTTACTTATGCTTGCATCCTCCAAAAAAAACAAAGCTAAGAGAAGCATTACGGTCCCTCAAAGGAGAAAAAAGTTTCTTACACAAAAGCATTTTCTGCTGCTGAGAATATTGCTGTGCAAACAGAAGCAGCATAAGCATCTTTCTAAGGTGAGAAAGCACAATCCACAGACAATGCCCAAGGAAATTACTGACACAGTTATATTTTTAAATAAATATATCAGGGTATTTGTACCAGTGGTTGATGCACCATTTCCTTAAATGCACAGCAACTCCTGGCTTTAGAGTGCGGTTTTGGAGTTCTGTTCTTTGATATTCTCTAAGTATTTGTTCTTTAATTACTCTGAGGATTGCATAGCAGTCGGAAAGAATTTGTCCCCTGGGCATATGAAATATGATAAATCAAAATGTCCTGGCCATCAGTCCTCAGTCCAGAGACCTCGGGAAGGTACAGCAATCAATTTAAAACATATTATATGTCCTCAGTGGTTTTCTTAAATGAAAAACACCTTACAGTGAAGTATTTTCCAAAACTGAGCTTTTGTGTATATGATGGCTGACACTGAGCCACAGTAGTTCACAAAATTCAAGTTCCAAAACAATTGCCAAGATTATTTAGCCATCTTTCACACAAAGAAAGAGGCAAAAATCATTTAATGCATAAAATTTTACATGTTTCTTTTAAATTACCATCTCCAGGAGATTTAGAATCCAGGAGAAAAAAAATTCTATAAAATATTGGGTTATTTTCTTGGCTGAAAGTAAAGAACTGTTATTTAGTGTTATTAAGCTCCACTAATACCTTCATTACAATTGTAAAAAGTCAAACATATGTAATTTTTCAAAATCTGAGAGAACTATCATTATGCTGATGAACTTCATTTGCATTGTTAAAAAGCAATTGTTTTTTCCTGAGTAAGAAGAAGGAAATCGTATCTGGCAAAACATTTCCACTCCTGCAGCAAAGCAATGGATCATTTCCAGCAGTGTGAGACCAAGTTAGATATTCCTTTAGCACAGGCAAAGCAGCCATGCATCATCACTTGGAGTTCATGGGCAGAGGGAAACCTTCACCCTGTGCAGTTTCATCAGTAACATAATCTAATGCATGACTTTAACAACTGCCTCATTTAGTTTTGTGAAGAATTTCCTGGTAGCTTGAACAAGAACACAAAAGGAAAAAAACCTCAAATACTGAATCGTGAAAAGATAATAAGAAAGAAAACACAGTAATTTAATGGAAAAAAGATACAATCACACAAAATTAGTAAAACTGAGGCATAGAAGCACCAAGCTAAACCAAACTTGTGGAAGTTAGAAATTCAATGCAATGTTGATGACATTTCTCAAGCTACTTTCATTTATTAATTTTCCCCAGCAGCTAATAATTCTCACGGTGTAACAGTTTCTTAAGAGTAAAGATTTTAAAATATTAGGTTTGAAAGCAAAATCTGTAATTACTGAACAGAGAGACAAAAACAATTAATAGAGTGACTCAGTGTTTCGCATGTTTTGATCCCCCTCCCCGACTGCATTTCCAGCTGTAATATTTTACCTGGAAAAGAAAAAACAGATAAACACTTTTTCCTTAGTAAGTGCTTAGGGTGGCATCTTCAGTTTAGCCATCAGAGACTGGGAAAGTAAGACTGGTGTTCAATGTTTCCTTCTTTCCCCCAAACGCTGATCACGCGACAAGAGCATTGCCCAGAGTGTCTCAAAAAGCAGCTCGTGAAGCCCAGGTAGCAAATACTACATCGTTCCACCTAAACAAAAGGCCAGACAGACAAACCCAGCAATAATATAATCCACAGATGCTAAAAACATAGCAGGGAATTTTTCTAATGATATTAAATTACTTTTCTGTCACAGAGATATGGAACTTTTTTTTTTTTCCCCTTGATCCTAAGGAAATCTGGATTATAACTTCACATGGTTTATCTTCCCCAATAGCTTTGGAACACATTCCTCAATTTTAACAAAATTTGACAGAGGGATATGGCCTCAGAGATAGTCTGTTCCCACAAGTTTTCTGACACTAAACAGATGGGAAGAGGAGAGAGATCTTTATGTTATCACATTGCATATTCCTCTGAGAGAAAAGCTTCAGAACATACTTCTGCTTTTTTAAAACTCTGAGTGTTTCCAGGAAAGAGAACTTATGCCCTAGCCAGAGAAAAAAAACCTGAGACAAAGCATGTCAGCAGAGATAAAACACACACACAGGGAAAGAGCTCCCTAACTCTGCTGTTTGTGACGTTAACTTGTTAAAAAGGGGAGGCAGTGCTGGAGACATCATGTTGTTTGTTCTCTCCTACCCAGATTTGGAGATTTCCAGTTCCCAGCAAGTCTGGTGACTTCACTGGTAGTGATAAAACAGGCAGGTTTATCCTGAATTCATGATTCATTGGTGCTGTTCTGCAACATCGTTGTGGTAAGCAGAGATCAGAACAGGTTTCTTTTTCATTTTAGATTAGGGAGGGCAGTTTATAACTCCTGACTGTACACTGATATCCTTTATAGTGTTTTTCTTTAACACTGTTGGACTTCAGCAGCAAATGACTATTTTACTGTTTACAGTGCACTTCAGAAAGTGTCAGCTTTGCACCCCTTTGTCCTCCTTTTGCTGGGGTTACTGACTAGCAGTGCTAGCCACAATTCCTGTCAAGCTATCCTAATGTGTGCTATTTTTAAACAAACATGTAGGAGTCAACACCCCAATGGAAACCCTGAGGAGCAATGTGTTTTAGATATGTTGTTCCACCGTGGAGAATTATCTCATGACTATGCAAGGGGTTCATACCCAACATTAGCTGCCTACCGCAATTTATTTTTAAAAAATAAAATCCTTAAATATTTCAGTTCTTAATCAACATTAGGCTGTGGAAGACTGGATGATGTATATGACAAGGCCAGTATACAGCTGAATCTCCTCAGGGTTACACAACCACAGCTGGAGGGAGCAAACTTTCCTAATAAACTTCTTTTCACTTCCAAGTAAGCTGCTTCTGCTCCACTTTCTCTAACTTGTCCCAAGTGTACAAAGACACAAAATCCCCTTCTCCTCCTTGGCTGATCTTTGCTACATCTTTCTCGTCAGCTCTAATGTCGAAGCAGGCTAACTAAAAATAAAAATAAAAAAAATTTAAATTAAAAGTCTGCTTTTGAAAGAGAATTGAAACCTGCACTGAGTGAATACTGATGTCTAAGCACATTTAAATTACAATGAATTGTTTTCATGCATAGCCAGATAGTATTAAGATAAGCCATTATCTGGATTTTCTTTGTAGGCAAGATTAGAAGGGAGGAACACCTAGGACCAAAAAGTGATTTTGTCTAAACAAACGAATAATATAAAATGTTTCATGGAAAACCATAAGCCTGTGTAAAATTTGGTTCTACTGAGTTAGACTAGGAAATTTCAATATTGCTAACGACTTTCATGTTGTATACAGGGGTATTTTTTCCCATAACCTGAGAATCTCCTTGTCGTTGAATATTAGGCCTTTCTTCAAATTTCTAATTTTCCCTGTACTCCCAAAACTTTGGAAAAAAGTGCTGAAGTTCTTCAAATCCAGTTTTATTTTCTCTTACATGTTGAAGCATATTTCATCCTTGAATCATCTGTTAGGAAAAACACTTAAACTGTGTTTTCTTCCTTGTCTTTTCAGTCAAATGGTAATTTAAAATGATGGATTCCAGAATAAAGATGGTGAAAAAGTGTCTCATGGTCTCATGGTATACAGCCATTGAAAGATGCAATTAAAAGAGCTGTAAAACTGTAAACAAAAAGAATATTTTGAATACTAAAAAAAAAAAAAAAAAACCTAACCAAAAAAAACCCCCCTGCATTTCCTAATGAATAGCCTGAGGCAGCTACTACAAATATGCCTACACTGCACACAGAGTGAGTTACCAAAGGAGAATGAGATGTACGAGCTAATTTTGAGCAGCTTCATCAGGATCCCACCCATGCTGCAAATTTTGTCCCATCAAGGTACAAGAGCTCAAGTTTCCCTGCCCAAAAGCACCTCATTTGGGGAGGCCATTTGCAATTCCAAGTGTGTGGAACGTGTTCCATCTCCTACTGAGCACCTCCTGCCCTTTCTGCTTATCCTGCGTAACATCTTTAGCGTTCAGAAAAGCTATACGACAGGAGCTCAACACAATTCATATTCTCATTTTGAAACACAGAATTCTGAGGGTTTAATATGTGGGAGGCACACAGCGGGAGTGAAACAAGCGCACCTGGTTCAGTCTGACAGCTAAACTTCTTCCAGTTCTGCCTGGATCTCTTGCCTCTACCAAGATTCAGGTCTTTCTCTTTTAGCATTCAAGCTCCTGCACGTCACCCCACCTGCTCTCATCCCAAGGTTTTGCATACCAAAGATCGAGCAAGTCTCAGCCTCCAACTTGTCTCACAACTAAAGGCAAGTATTTGAGAGGGAGTTTCATAGATGTTCTGAGCTGGGTCGTCTCTGCTCAGAATTAACGTTGTCTCAAAAGCAAGTGCAGCACTTCTGCCAGCAGAAGACAAATTTTCTCTCTATTTTGAGCTTCAGATAAATCTTAAGCACAGCTGAAGGCATTCAAGACAGAAAATGAGAGAACATACAGCACTTGCATAATATCTGTCAGCATATGGATAGCAGAGGCTGCTTAGGTCACAAGGGTGGATCCTCACAAAGTGAGTGAGCACATTTTGTTCAGGTTTTCAGGCTCGTTGAAAAGAAAAGATCTGCTTCAATCCCAGGACTAGTTATTTTCCTGTGTGAAGTCCTGGCAGCACACTATTTTCTTAGAAGCCGTAATTTGGAACAGAGGCTTCTTTCCGCTGATGGGAAAATCTCAAAGGTTTTGTAAAGATTATATATGCACTTAAAAATTCAGAGGATTGTTCCAACTGCCTGAGCTACCTGAATTTGAAGCATTCGTTCTTAGCTTTCACAAAACGAACTGGTAGGCATGGCTGCGATTTTATATTTCTTTTAAATCAGGTATCTCTTACTGCTGGCTATATTTTTCTGAACCTTTTTCTTTTACCTGTTTTGTTACAGGAAAAAGAAATTGTAACTGATTTCTCTATTCACTGATTTATCTAAAAACTCACTGTTTCTCCTGAAACAGTAAAT
Organism: Oreocharis arfaki; assembly: GCA_013398015.1. Classification (NCBI taxonomy): domain Eukaryota; kingdom Metazoa; phylum Chordata; class Aves; order Passeriformes; family Paramythiidae; genus Oreocharis; species Oreocharis arfaki. The sequence goes on along the minus strand of VZRR01006231.1, from coordinate 25,059 downwards.
GTGAAAAACATGCCTCTTTGCTTCTCTAGACAATATGTTTATTCCTAGACATTCTGAAAACACACATTTGCACAGTTTTGTGTTCTCCCTTAAAACCTGAATCTAGCCTCCAGCTGTCCAAGCAAAGCAACCCAAAAGAGAATCACTGGACTAGAGAGATCTTGAAGCCTGTACAGAAACACATTAAGAACGAGGCCACAAAAATAAGATAATCTGTGGGCAGACAAGCCAGACAAACAATTAAGGCAGATCTAGCCTTTGAAAGTACGCCAAATATCCAATTCAAAAATTGAAAGGATATGACTGTCATAAATCCTGTTTTGCATGGATGTGGAATAACATTTTTTATTTTGTCTAATTCATTGTCAATATGTGACTGCAGCGAAGTACTGTCCTCAAAAGCAAATCCTCAAAATGAGTTATGAGTATGTCCCATGCAAGTGTTCTATGCTCCCAAATCCTTTGAGCCGCTGTCAAACTCTCATTCTAAATATTTTGATAACTATTTTTTACCCCAGCTTTCCTAGCTGAGTCTGGGAACAGCACTTTTGAGGAAGAACAGGGTCTACCCAGCTGTGAATAAAAGAAACAAGCATTTGATGAAACACGGAGGAGGGCCAGATGGGCAGCACCTTAATGAAAGTTTGTGGCTCTGCCATGGAGCTGAAGACCTGCTGCCAGTGCTGTCATAACCTAAGACATGTCAAACTGCTGGAGTCATGTCTGACAACACATTTTTGCATTTTAAGCCTTTATATTTAAATAACTGCTCTGGTTATGAAGCATGCTGCAAGGTAATATCTCGTACTGTTCCTGTGGGATACCTCTCAGGTGATGGGGATGCTTCCCACACTGCATCCCAGACGGACACAGGGATCTTGTAGGTCTGCATCTGTAGATTGCATCCCATTTTTCCTGACTACATCAATTCTGTGCATGTCCACCCAACTGTACTTGTTGGGTAGACAGTTCTGGTTCTTGGAAAAGCAGCATTTCTTAGAGGGGTGAAGATACACTTTAGGGTTATGGACTAAATTTAAAAATTCTATGTGGCTTTTTCTTATTTAAAGCACACATCTCCCCATAAATGCTTCAAATAGTTCCAGTTTACTGCAGAAACTTTTATTCTTGCACGTGTGGATACTCCCCCTCCAAAATCTCTTTTGTGTGTGAACTCTACAAGGTAATGCCCCACAGAGATTTTCAAGTTGAGCTGAAATTATAGAGAACAACTCAAAAAAACCCCACTGTCTTACAGACCTATTGAACTGAATTTCTGGCAGCACGTGAGCTGCCCCTGAAGGTTACTGGTACATAGGGTAGCCGATATACCCTCCACTACATATGGAATCAAAAGCATTTTATTGCACCATTCCTGCTGTTTAATTTTAAAGGATCAAATTAAAGCTTAATAAACCCCTAATTAGGTTGCTTTGCCATAAATTATTCAAGAGACATTTCACATATTCCACAGTAAACTGAATTCCCTCAGTTTTTTGGCACACAAATATCTCATTTCAAATATTTGCAGAGGAACACGCCAGAAACCTAGTTCAAAGGAGTTTTGACAAAGCAGAAAAGTTTTGCTAAAATATAATTCCAAACATATGGTTTCTTTAGCTCATGCAATTTCTGAGCCCAGCTGAAAATGATAGCTAATGAAGAATGAAAAGAAAAAGCTACAAGTTTAATATGAAAATGAAATACTCTATGAAAAGATTAAGTTTCATTTCCACCAAGGAAGAAATTTGTCTCGAGCTGCAGTGGAAGCAGGATTGGCTTCCAAATGGTGCCAGATTTCACTGACGCAGAGCTTGACATTAGAGACACAGTGAGGAAGATACAATGTTCTACAGAAAATAGGATTTAAAATGTGCTTTCTATTTGCTACTCATTTTTAACAGTCACCTTGGATCCAAACCCGAGAAAGATCCCTTAAAACTCAAGAGCTAAAAGAAACAAACAAAGCAATCCGTGGTTTTAGAAGAAAGTTGGATAATATTTGAACTTCTGGTTATTTTTTTCATTACTTTTTTTTTTCAGTGAGAAAAGTCAGGCCTCCTTAGTGTTAGCTGTACTGCTAACACATTATTCCTCTGCAAAGTTTCCCTCTTCACTCTGCCTTGCTGCTTTATGCCCAACAGTGCTTGCAACTCATCACTTAGTGTCAGAACACAGCAACATGTGTAAAAACACATCTTCCGGAAAGAAATCCTCATATTTTCCTGCAGCATCAATAATTTCCTACTTCTTACAGTCACATTTGCAGTTGATAACTGCACTGGATTAAAAATATCTTCCTAATAAATGTTCCGGATGGTGGCTCCCTATAAGCTTTACAGCCTATCGTGAAGTAAAACATTTTTGCGGTCCGAATTTAGCAGTGACCCAAACCCACACTAAAGAAGTTTTCCCAAATTGTAGTGTTTCACTTTATTCTAGAAAAGCAAGGGGCCTGATGGTGTTGTAGCAGCATAACAGCTGCTTTATAAAAGCTAATAAAAAATAGCACCTTTTTCCCTCATCCCATCACCAACTGCACTCAGAGAAGTCTGCTCCTGGAGCAAGCTCTAATTCTCACTTTATTTATTTCCTAACAGCAGGAGGCCTGTTCAATAATTTCTGTGAAGACTGAATGAAATACATGCCCAGAAACTGATATCTGCTGTTCCCAAAAGCCAGCATGGTATTGCAGCTTCATTTGTGAGTTGGTTGTTTGAGTCTTCCCCTTGGTGCTAAGCCTGGACTAAACACGATGCAAGGGTTTGCTAAAAAGAAATTGAAAAGGCCACACAGACAGGGTATATGAAGAGGCCCAAATCAGTTATGGGTTGCAAATAGCAGCACTGGCAGCCATGTGCAGGTGAAAATACGTTATTGAAGGGTGAGTGGGTTTCTGAACAAACAATATTCATGCCAGGTTCCTGCTATGAATATTATATAGGAAAAAAATTGGTATGTTCAGGACATCTCTATTTTAGCATATCTTTTCTTTTATAAAGTGTCTTGACTGTTCAAGTTGGCAGCTAGCTTTATGAATATAAAATTTGTTAAGAGAGTCTGACCTTTCTGGATGGCGCCACAACAAACTTGTAAGCTCTGCTTTCAGTGAGCAGTTCAGATTGTCAGCCTAAGTCCCATTTGTTACCTCAGCTCACAGGTATTTTTATGAAATTCAGGGATTCAAATACTCACATCAGAAAATAGCATCCAATTAACTCAGCAAACACCACTGCTCCATTTTAGGATGCTTTTGTATAAGATGTATTTTCAAGGAAGTCAAATAAATGAGATTCTAGGGATCCATGGAATGGTTTCAGCAGGCAAAGACCTCAAAGGCCATTGTGTCCTTTGTAACCCAGTGCTGCCAAGACCACCACTAAACCATGTCCCCATCTACATGGCTTTTAAATACATCCAGAGGAGGTGCCTCCCCTCCCTGGGCAGCCTTTTCCAGTGCTTGATAACCCTTTTGGTGAAGTTTTTCCCCATACACATGCCCTGTAATGCTTAGGCATAAAAGTAAATTCGGAAATCATTGTTAACTCTAATCATACTTGGTCCAAATGCAGAAAATACATTTTGAAATGTTGGTAAACAAGTTCTAGTCTCAGTAAGAAGACTTGTTTAACAATCTCATCGTTTTAGGTGAAGATATAAAATACCCTAAGGATGAAAAGCAGGTGTTTCTGGAGTTGCCTGAGCTGTCAGAGAAACACCAATAATACAATTTAGAGAATCCACTTAACATCCAGGGCCGACCTGACACAGAACAGTGCTCAATGAGAGAGGCTGATGGGGTGAGAGGGAGCACCATCAGTCTGGCAGATTCCTTCCTGCTGTAAAAAGGAAGGCTTTCACCAGGGAGGAGCAGGGACACCCTGTTCCCAAGGAGAGTGCAGTACCCAGGAGAAGTAATTTTGGCAGATGCCTGCCAAAGCAGAAGGGGTACAAAATGCAACTTACAGGCAGCAGCTCTTCAGCCAGAACTGCTGGGGACAGAACACAGTCACAAGTGCATTAAGTTTAGCCTCCCTTTTCTCTCGAACAGCTGCAGAGGAACTCGAGTCAAAGGAAGTCATAACCAGGGCTCCAAACCAAGAAATCAAGGGAACTGCTCCTAAAGAGTTGCACTTCAGCTCAGCTACACGGATGAGAAATTTAGACCAGTGTTCCCACACGACTGGAGATCAGGGTCTCTATTAAACATAGCGCTAAGATTAAAAAGTATTCATGATGGAAATTATTCTACAGTCTCCTCTAACAAGCAGCTTAAATATATGGGATATATTTAAAGTATGTGATACATTCATCATTCTTCATGTAGTTATCGTTTTCCAGAGGGTTTGGACAAGTTTCAATAGAGGGAAGAAGCACAGATCCACTGTTTGGCTGGATGCTTAAAACACGTATTCTGTGTATTGTTTGTAGTCCTTATGAAACCAGGACATACAATCAGGAAACCTCTCCCATTTCTCTACAGCTCAGAAGCCTTTTCCTCCCTGAATGCAAGATGGCTTTTCCCTTATAAAAGAAAAACAGAAAACAGAATTCTTGGGCAGTGCCTACTTACAGAGCTTTTCTACTTTCACAAGTCCCACGGTCACAACACAGTTCTCTCTGAATGACAATGAAACTCAGAGACAGAAGAAATAGCACAGAATTTCAGCAGATTTACCTACTTAATAATCTGTTACAGTTTTGATATACAGTAACAATGGAAGTCTAAAATAAAATACTAATTATTTAGCAACAGTAACAGATGAAGGCACAAGTCTAAGTACTCAAAAGTCATTTCTGAAAGATAAGACGGGCAGTTACTGATCAACATCACAGAGGACTATATAGCCAAAAGAGGCCTTAAAAAGTCAGACTTCATGTTCCTGGTATGAAGCCTGGCTATACGCTGCCTTCTGTACCCTCTCTTCCCTACTGGTTTTTCAGGTGTATCAGATCAGAGCACTTTAACCAGACTAACTTGCACCAGGCAGTAAACAATACTCCAAAGAGACAAACTGAAAACATAATCTCAGGATGACAAAGAGGAAAAGTGATCAGAGATTCATTCCAGTTACGTATTTGGCCTAGATTTGACCAAAAGTATCTCTCTGCCAGCCCAGGTTTAATATACTTAGAAAAGTTCAGGTAAGGAATATTCTCAAATGGCCGCTATTTTTCTACAGCTTTTATTCTATACATTTGAGATCTTTATGGAAATCTTAATATCTTGACTTTTATAGCTTCTTGGCTTGATATTTCCCGATGGGCTGACCATCCTGAGGAAAAAGTCCATTTGTGTTCCTGATTTCTTTGCTTTACCTGCAAAGCTGAAGCTGTGTGGAAAAGAATCTGCAGGAACAAAACATCTATTAAACTGCACAGTATACCTCTGTAGAGACCAGAGAAAATACCCCTCTTATGCACATTTGCTATTGATATTTTTATTCCTTTTTTATTTTCCTCCAAATTCTCTCTTACTGTCTTTCTCATCTTCCTCTGTTGTTTCTGTTTATAGGTCACATGATTGCCCCAGTGAGCAGGAAAAAACAAGATTGCATTAGATGTGGAAAAGAAGGGTGTGCTGGTATCCCACAGCAGGGCATAACAGCAAAAATTCCAGGATACAGGCAAAAGGTTTCTGAAAATTACAGCTACTATTACAGCTACCACTCCCTCCTTTTTGAGCTTCCTGGCAAAGTGATAGGTTTTGCCTTGGACCACACGAAATTGAACTGTGCTTTCTCCTTCCTGAAATATGACATCAAACTCTCCCTATTAACAATAGAGATCACAGTTATAAATAAATAAAACTAGATACTGAACCTTAAGAAGGTATAATTTGGCAGAAATAAACTATTTTGAGGTCATCTGCATAAATAAATGCAGCAGCTACCTAAATTTAGCTTCAGCATAAGATGAATTACACCAGTACTAAATTTAATCATATTCATGGTCTCTGTATTACTTCACCACGCCAGTGGCGGAAGCTGCAGTGCATATGAGGTGTGTAACTTCATACCTCATTAAAACAAAATAGCTTCCAGCTATTGAAACTCACATTTGCATTATTCCCAAAATTGCATTCTATCATAAAGACATTTGAAGTGATTTCAGAAAGAATTGCTATTGTTGGAATGAACTGCCTTCTCTTATAAAGGAGAGATTGCCACAAGCATAATTAATCTCCAAGTACATCAGACAATATTTCCCCTACTTACTGGTAGTATTAATGAGATCTGCTGTCTACGAAATTGGTAAAACTGGGAATAGCAGGTTCACAAAGCAACGCATTCGGGTGTTCCGGGAGATTTCAGCAGACTGAACAACAACGACCTCCACAATACAATTATGCAAATATTTTATTCTTTTCATTTAGTTTAAGTTAACTCTATATTAAACATGCTCTCAAGAGCAAGAAGTCAGACGTGAAACATAATTTTTCTTATATCAATCTTGTTATCTTTGAATCTTTGTTTAATGATAAGAGACAGAATTATTTGACACTTGTTTGCCATCTTTTAAATCCATTTACTTTTGTGTGAGGAGAAGAAAGCAAGCTGTCTCTCACCCTAGCGGCAGAAGACACGGTACCGGTGCAGTTTGATGTCACTCGGCAGTAGTGTTGGCTACAAAGGCAACTATTTCCCTGCCATCCAGTAAACTGCAAGCCAAAAAATGATGACTGGAGCGTTTCATGTAGAAGGAGACAAAGGTGGTGAAAATAACAGAATGTGGTGGATCTATTCCTGCTCAAGGGTTACTGGCTTAGCTGCTGCATTTCAGGGGAGCTCCCACTGAATTCTACAGTCACAGAAAATATGTCTGAAACAGGTCCTGAGAACCCATTTATTATTTCAGCCCCATTTCAAGGCTGAAATATTTCATGTGTCATGTCCAAGTCCTTCCTAACTGATATTTATCTAACCCAGCTTTAAAACCTCTGAGAATTAAGATTCAAAAATATACTTTGCTGTTTTACCATTACTAAGTTGCTAATGATTAGATGCCTCCCTTTTGCTTTAATTTAAGCCTAATAATTCTTGTTCTGTCAATCACACAGAAAACAAATTATGTCCTTCTGCGAAATAATTCCAGGTCATTAAGGCCTAAGATATCTGGGTTTTTAACCTTTTGTGGTTTGCTCTTGAGCTCTTTTCAGATGGGTTTTTTTTTCCTTTTTTAAAATACCCTAAGACAGACATAACTGCTGAACTCTGTGCAAAGCAGAGACATTATTTTACACATCATCTAGGCTACAGTCATTTTCAAACACAACCCAGCAGGATTCCTGTTCTTCTTGCGATAATTTAAAACTGTAGAGTCACATTCAATCTACAAACCACTGTAACACCAAAACCTTTTCCTGAAGAACTGGGACTAACAATTTATTTTCCCATTCTTGTTCGAGGTGTAGAACTCCCATTCACAGCATCTTGCACAGCCTATTCCGAAAATTAATACTAATTTTAAAATTATGGCTTCGATTTGCAAAAATTATTTCTCTATTCAGATGCTGTTCTCCAGCACATCTGTACACCCTCTCAACATCCATGATGAGAAAATATTTTTAACAAGTTCTCCACTGCTACAAGCAAAAGAAACCACATGGAAGAGCAGAGATTTGGACTTAGAGATAAACAGGTCTAGGAAGAGGCCTAGGGTCAGGAATCTGATCTCAGTTCCTCCCTCCAGCCATGGTCACACCCTCAGCAAGCAAGGATGAGCAACATTCCTCCCAAAAATGCTTGGTGTCATCTGGGAAAATAGGGATAAACAATTCATGTCTATTTTTAGAGACCTTTCTGATGTAGACACAAAACTATACATACAAGACAATATTTATGAATTATATGCCACTAAATTATTATGTTTATATAATAAAGCACAAAATTACTGCAATGCCATCTGGTCTGAGCAGGGGAAGAAACACTAAAGTTATGATGGAAATAGACTGAGATTTTAAACCAATTCAAAAAAATTCAGGTTACAGCCTCAGATAGAGGATTTGAATCAGAAAACCACACTTCTGGCAGATATTCTCATTCCAGATTTTGAGAGTGCTTTGAGACCGTGTTCTGAGTTCAGGAAAACACTGCATTGGGGGTTTAAATCTATCTCTGTATAGCTGACTAAACAATATCAGTGTGACCACTGGACCAAAATGCTCCCCAAATGAGTGTGATTTAAAGGGGTTTGCTTAGCAGAGATCCATACAAATAAAAGGGAAGGGGAATCAAGATACAATGACTTTCCTGCTGTCAGAGGAAGCACAGAATTACAGAACGATTATCTGCCAAAGGCTGAACATATGAACACCACTAAGCTCCTAGTTTTCCTTCACAGTATGACAAAACCTAATGATCCTTCAGTGCTCTTGCTTTATATTGTTATTTTTCCAATAAATAGCCTGAGCTTGTTTCTTCTCACCCCCTAAGTAATCATTTATGACAATTTATTTGTAATGACAAGTTGGTGTTATTTCTCTAGTTCCTCTGCAGGAGATGTACTGGAACATCTTTATCTCGCTGAGTCATGTCCAAAAAACCACAAAATTGAAGAATCAGGGCACAAGAGCTTTCCAGTTGTCTGAAGCATTTATTCTCTCAGGGAAGTTCTGGAGAACTCACACATCAAGTATGACAGCAATGGCAAGATTTGTGGTGTTTGGTAACTTTTCACAAGGAAAGTTTTAAAGTTCAGGCACTTGCAGTGAAGCTGCTGTAATTGAAGTTTTGTTAAATATTAAAGTGGTGAAAGAAAAAAAAAACAACTAAGCAAATCTCAGGTTAAAGCAAAGGGTCACTACTGTTATATAAAACAATTTTCAACCTGCACATCTGTGGTGGGTTGGCATTGTCTGGCTGCCAGACACCTACCCAGCGCTTCCTCACTCTCCCTCCCTCCTCAACTGGAAGGGGAAAAAATAAGATGAGAAATCTAATGAGTGAAGCCAAAGGTGGGGATATCACTCAAAAGTTACTGTCATGGCCAAACTGACTTGGGGGAAATTTAATGTATCGACAATTGCCCAAACAAAGACAAAATTGAGATGGGACGTTCCCCCCTTACTACTATGCACAGTCAAACCTGCTGGCATTCCCTAGGAGATGTGCTGACCAGTTAAAAGATTTTCCTCGTACTGCCACAAAGAAGATCAGAAAGAACAATTTCTCTCCCTGTTCTTACAGATCAGCCATTGCTTAAATGCTGTTCTGTTCCACAGGCACAGATTTCATTTTGAATGTACTGGGCTGTGCTCCCGTAAAATGCACTTATTTCTGCCCCTGATTCTACACAAGGACTCACTCCCCTAAAATTGCTGCTACACAATAAAAATGTCTACATACAAATCAGCCATGAAGGGGTACGAAAATCCCTTTTAGTGGGTATAAATTTAACAGCAAGGAGTGAACCTCCGTCTCATTTCCCACAAGCAAAGGGGAAGGCTGCAGGAGTTACACGCTGTGTTAAAGACATTGTAACACCTGCATAAATCCCTGTTCTTCAGAGAATACTTCCCCAAAGATTACAACAGCGCAGGAAGATGTATCCCTTTCTTGGAAAAGTCATGTTGCTGCAGAGGGCAGCCCATTCCATCCTGGCCAGAACAAACGTGCCAGTGCATTTCATATGAGGTTTATCACAGGAAATGGTGAGATACAGGACATCTTCTGCTATACTTCACTTGTTTTCCAGAAATTATGGAAATGTGGGACAGAACTAAGAGCTGTGAATAACTACAGAAGACATTGCACTTGGCAAGTGAAACCAGTCAGCGATCAGTGGCTGGGCCAAGGTCTGTTGCTTGGATTCAGCCATCAGTTCAGCTACATTTGGGGAGTTGATTTTCAGACAGCAGTGTTCCTTTTCTGGAGTACTGAAGTCTAAAACAATCTTTATTGAAATGGAACATGGCACAAAATGAAAAGAAAAATGAATTGTTACAGCAACTAACTAGGAAGTCTTCTTCTCGCTGAACAGTTGAAAAACTTGAAAAGAGTTGAAAAGTGGAAAGAGTTGAAAAAGAGAGCTGTATTTAAGAGCTGGGGTTGAGCAGAAATTGTTCCCACATAATTACCCATTAATTTTATCATTGCATTATCTACAGTTAAAGTACTGTGCATAGATAAAGCAACACAAGATGCTGAGCATATCTAAGTAAAGTTGCCAACAGCTACAGGAATTCAGTCTCAACTAGGTTTTCTCTTTGACAGGTATTACACAGCTGACAGCCTACAACTACAAGTTAGAATTTAAAATGCTGGGATTAGCCAAACTGATCTCCTCAATTTTCTGTAGCAGTAACTAGGAGAAGACCAAAGTTATATTTATTCTTAAAAATTAAAACTTCGAGACTTTAAAATGCATTTACAAATTGGTCTACCAAGACCAGGAAACATGTAGATGGCTTTAAAAATCAAGACCTAGAGGAAGAGTCTTTCATTTTTTAAGGAAAAAAAACGTAATATCCTGTAACCGTATTTTACTCATCTTTTCCCAACTGAAAATATTGACTACATCTTTAGATAACATTATTTATAGTGGGGGCAGAACAAGATTTGCTTTCTCTTTCCTCCCCTTCCCCCATAAAAAAAAGGACAAGCAAACAAAAATGATAATATCGATTTGGCAGGAATCCTGCTATCTTTTCATTTTTGGATCTAACACGAAATATTTTATCATATCTAGTATGACATATTCCACGAAAAAGTAGAACAATTCAAATATTTAACTGAGTATAACAGATAATCTAGTCCACTGAGACTAGAAAAATTTAATTTAGCACATTGCAGAAAAACAATATTTTCTTTGTTTTAGGTCATATGATGCCCACAGGATGCTTACACTGAGACAATGCAAAGTTCTACCAAGTAACACTGCAGAGCTGAGCTTTTCCCTAGGGATTTTTCAGATGGATTTTGCCTTAGGGTGAGGGGCAAGTAGCCAGTAAACAATAATCAGAAAATGCAGGAGAAACTGTATCAAGTTTTTGTACCAACAGAAAGACAAAGGAGAGAAAGTTGGTTACTCCGGTGAGCAATCAAGAACGTACAGATAATAATTTCTTCTAATGATTATACATCCAGGAAAGAATAAAAGAAGAACTGTGCTCAAAAAGACTCTCTTTAATGCATCACTACTAGCCCTGGGTCTGTGCTTTTTAGCCAAAGGAGAGACACACTACAGGGAGGAACTCCAAGTATCAGAGTCAGTCTTGGGAGAAATCCTTCCACATTGACTGGAAAAGTTACTCACACGAGCACCTTTAAACTGCTCATATCACTCAAAATAAGACAAAAGTTACAAAAGAGTTACCATTCCTGAAGAAGATCCATATTTAGCAGTCTGTCTGTCTGTACTAAGATACATAGTAAATGTATCTAAAATGTATATTACTAAATGTATGTAAATGTAAGCTACTCCTGAGGTAAAGAAGAAATGTTTTTTCTAGCTATGTCAAAACTCCAGTTGTGGTCTAAGAAAAAACAACCTTGAAGGCCTGGACTAGCAAAAAATTGTATTTCTAGGAAAACAGAAGCCATAAACTAGAAACAAACAGCATACTGAGGCTGGTAGGGTGGATTACATAAACCCAATTGGAAGAGGAAGGCAGAGAAGGCAGGAGACAAAAGCCCTGGTTTGAACAACATCCAGACACCCCCATCTGCACCTCATCTGCCTCCACACACACTCTATACTCCTTATTTCTGCTCCAGAAATCTGAGCCTGAGAAGAGAAACCTCATGTCTTTAAGCCACCCTGAAGCTCTACTTCTATTAGTGGATTATTCCCAGTAATCAGTTGACTTTGTTCTGTCCTCGGAGATATCAGTCTGGAAAAGTTCCTCTCCTTGGGGGCTGAGCTGGAAAATCTATTTCCCTGACTTCTAAGCAGGACAGTGGGAGCTGGAAGAGAAATGAGATCCAGGATAATCTTTCCATCCTGCGGTGACTGCTGCAGCCTGGCTTTTCCACGATTCGTGGCGCAGAGCCTGACCAACAGGGACTTCATTCAATTCAGCTGCTGAGTGCTGAAGCTGAGATCCACCACAAGAATCTAAAACTCTGCAGAGCTTGCTCTCCACTCCTCGTGATGCACATTGTTTCCACCAATGTCTGTAGAAGATTCAAGCTTTAAGAAAGGGGGAGAAGGTAGAAATCAGATCCCCTAGCCACAGTAGATTCAGCTTTCCCTGAAGCCTGTTCAAAGGGAAACAGCAAAACCCACATTCTGACTGTTGAGGGATATTTCCAAAAAAATCAGTCTACAAATCACAAGGGGGGAAATTCAGCAAGAGGCTCTGGGATAGGAAATAAGGCCCAAGAGGAATAACGAAGCCAAATAAGCACACAGAAAACGAGCATTGAAAAGCAGCAGAGTGACAGAACAAAGATTTACATTTAAGTTCTCCAATCTTACTGATCTTTTACATGAAAGTACTCACTGAACTCAAGGTTTCAAGGGCAATGGTTATAGACTACTCTAAAGTATGAGAGTACATCAGAAAATGGAGGCCTTACTCTGAAACAAGCAGAAATTCATGACTATTTATTGTAAGTAAATTTATCTCAGTATTATTCTCCTGAATAGCTCAATTTTTCTCTCTTTCTAAAAGTAGCAGCATTTAACAAAGCGGGAGTGCTCACATGCACACACATACAAACGGAGGCAGGCAGCTTTATCTGGAGCCTTTTCAGACCGGTTTGTACGCGTTCTGCCTGTTAACTTTGGCTGTTTTGATTTCACTCACACAGCAGGGATGTGGTCATTCATATTAACATCAACACAGGGCAAGCTGGAGTTCAGGTCCTGTTAGAAAAGAGTGACAGGGGGACACTGTCATTCACACAAAAGTGGCACTAAAATCTAAACATGTGATGAAAATATTATGTAAGCAAAACCAGCAGCACAGAATCCAGTCCATATAACAACAAAATACACGAAAAAAAGTCCACATAGTATCCTTTCCCCCCTCCCTCCACCCCCAATGAAACAGCAGTTTTCTGGTGCCATAGCACAATGTCACTTCTACTGCTGTCCTTAAAACTGCTTTGCCACCAATTACATATGTGCCATTGCCACTGAGCAGAAATCCTGAATAATTGGCTTCCCTGTGCCTGTGAAGAGGAAGAAGAAAACCCCTTCCTTGCAATTGCACACAACCAAACCTTAAAATGCCTCCACACAGCATTGCAGCTGCAGCACCACCGTGCATTGACTCTCGTTTGAGTGGGCCTGCCATTACCTTGTGGGAAGAGCTACATGGAATTAATTTTATTTCATTTGCACAGGCCACTTTTGAGCACTAGAACACTGGGAAGAGTTTAAGTAACTGATCAGGCACTTTGTTTGTGCTTGGTGAAAGAAAAAAGCTGAGATTCCTTCCCACCATCAATTTTCCTGACAGCCTGTCTTCTTTCTGTGTTATCTTTTTCAGCCTTTTATGAGGAAAGCTTCAGTGAAAGACGTTTCAGTTAAAGGTTTGCTGTCACTGCAAGGCTATCTAAAAGAAAAGCATCACCTGGGACCAGTATAGAGCCTGAAAATATTACTGGAGGCTTTTGGGTTGCTTCTTTTGTGAGTGGATATGGGGGGAAAATACGTCTATCAAGACCTTCTTTTTCCCCTTTAATAATTCTGCCTAGCCTGACAAATATATTTTCCCCCTGCATTGGTATCAGATGAACGTGATTCTATGATTGCAGCAAGCAGGCTTGGCTTGCAGCAACAAGGATGGCTTTAATAGACTCCTGATGGAATTCCTATTCATTTCTTCTCCCTTATTTGTGATAAAACATTTAGGTCCCAGTCTCCATTAATCTGAAACTTGGTGCTATGCACATGAGCCAGCTCAGACAGCAGGGCCATGTTTCTGCCTTTGCCAAGCACCATAACCCAGAACAACAGAGAATTTGAGCCTCTCCTAAAAGCTAAAGGTATTGCCTGAAGTGAAGTCGACATTTTGGCGAACAATAGACTACACTAATGTTATCAAGAACAGTTAATTGACCCAAAAACTCCTTTCTGCATGATCAGATGTTGTGATGAATCGCAAGATTTGGGGGATATTTTTTTCATACTTGATAGTAGGAAAAGTGAAGAAATAAGGGGGGGTGTCTGTCTTGTTTATTCTGATATGGAAAGCAGTAGGGTTGGAAATTATTTAATTTTTTAATAATAATAATTCTAAAAAATGTAGATATTTCTGAAGATATTGATTTGTTCACTCCTTCTTCCACAATGCAAATTACTAAAATATTCAGATTTATGCCCCAAATAACTTGTGGAAGAGTAGAGATCTGGCCTCTCATTTCAGTAAATTGCCAGCCAAAACTAAACAGCAATTATTTGAAATTATGCCTAAAAATCTTTTTGGCTCATTGGATTCCAGTGAGAAGTTTTCCCCAATAATTTCATCGCATTGCTTCTTTTGACACCAAAGCTTCTAAACAAAGCTGAGGAGGCAGCAACTGTACTACCAACGTTAAGTTCCTTATGTTCTTCAGTTTTTCAGTCCTTCTGGGTTTCAGCAAGGAGAAAAAAGTACAGCTCAAAATTATCATATCAAAAAGAAACCGAAAGAGAAGAAGGCATTTCTTCTGCCCTTTTGTGGATCACTTTTGTCAAATACTACATTTAACATCATGTTGAATTGCACACAGACATTCCCCTATATCCAAGAGTGGACCACAGAACTTCTCCAGAGAACCTTTGCCCTTTAAGATGCATTTCTCCATCTAAAACAATGTTCTGCAATCTCCCTTTCCTTCACTCACAAGAGACAGCTTCAATTATAAAACCTGCTGAGATAAGGTCTCTGCTTCATGAGACTAATGAACACTTGAAGTGATGCACTGAACTAATGGATATTGAATACAGAATAGCTATTTGTTGTGTGAATTTCATCACCTCTTATTCCTTGGATGTTATTTTCAAAATGCAGTAGCTTGTAATGAAACCTATTGATATAATAAAATTTTTAACTCTCTAGAAACCAGCCTGAAGCATTCATTTAAATGGAGGCTTTGTTTCATAGTATTATATTTGAGAAAGTTACTTTGAAATGGGGATTTTCAATCAAGATTATATTCATATAAAAATCGCTTGGCCAAAATATTTTTTTTTCTCTTTTAGTAATTTATTGACAAAATAAAACTCTGCAACAGGAGGATGATACCTCAAATTTAAAAAAAAAAAAAAATAGTATAAATAACATTGATGGGAAGTGCCCTTTTAATGTTCTAATGACAAAAATAGCAATCTGTCATTCAGCGTAAAGATAATGCCAGAGGAAGTACTGGACATCTGAGCCTACACGGACAGGAAGAATCATGTCCAGTAGCAATTTTGGAATTTCATTTTAAAACTCCAATTTCTACATTTCCCTTAAATTCTGTCTCATCCAGGATAACTGCTAAATGACAGATGCAGCTATGGAGCTTCTGCTCTTACCTTAGGTCAGACCATTTGATCTCCCTGGCTAAGAACTTCCAAAGACACTGATAGAATTGGCTAATGAGTTATTTTTGCTAATACAAGTGTGTGAACTGAGTAGTAACTCCTGTTAAACATATTTTAAAACCTCTGCCCTCAACTCTTTATCTCGTGTCATGTTCTGTCTGACCACTTTATGCCAATGCTCCTGGAAATAAAAGGAGGAACTGGGTGCATCCAGGTCTTTCACCTGTGGAATTGTAAGAAAACTGGCCAGGAGGAAGGTACAGTTGATCAGCTGGAATTCTTCTAAGTCAGGGATGCCAACTAATGCACCATTGCAAACTGATCATTTCATGCTGGTATCTTTGATTTAAAGTTTTGCCACCTCCAGCAACAACCACAGAATACAAAAACAAAAACCTCTGAAATCGAGAAATAAGTTTAGAAAAGATTTCATACCTTTTTTTAGAAGTCCTAATTTCCAACCTATTTTCTGAAATGGCAAAGCTGGAGTTTTTTCTTGGAAAAAAAAAATCAGCTGGAAGCTCATTTCAATTCAATTCAATCCTTTACAGCTGGCCAGCAACAGAGTCACTCTCAGCACCTGATGTTGTCTACTGCTACTACAAATACCCATAGCAAGAGGTCTGGTGGACTTAACTTGCAGCTGAAACTAATGAATTTATAAATTTTAAATGTCAGCTTTTGATAACCCCCTAAGAAGGATCTGAATGTCCTGGGTAATTCTCTCTGAAAGAGGAAGAAAAATATTGGGGTTTTTTTTCCAAGTTATCTTGGCAGCTGGCAGAATTCAAGTCACCTGTGAGGAGCTCTGATTTTGATGTTTGTTTTCAGTGATTTTTTAAAATCACTGAAAGTTATAATAAAGTTGAAATAAACAACTTTTGCCAAGTACAAACTCTTGGTACACACTGTGCAAAATTGCTTTCTATTTACAGAACTCTGCTACAGTGCAGAAACAGAACCTGACACAGCTGCCTGGCAAGTCTTTGCACTAGAAATGGCCCTCAAAAATGTTCCACAGGAAACACTTGAGCCTTGTGCATCCTTCTGCCTCCAGCTGAACATCTTTGTACCCAGAGGTGTGGTCTGATTCCTCAGCCACCAGGTGCAGGGGTGCTCAGGCATTACTGCATTATACACTCCCACAGAATCTCCAAAAACATTCAGTTCAGCAGCACGATACTGACATGTCTTCCACAAGTAGGGCTGGAAATGGCACCTGCATCCCTCAGATTTAAGTGACATTTAAAAACAGATCTGCCCATTAATGAATTAAAAATCAAAAGTATTTCATCATATGCAGTTTTGGGTATTCTTTTTCCATGCATAGGCAGCAAATCTTTCAAGCAACGGGTATAAAAACAACATATGATGTAAGAAATCACAGGAATGGGGCGGAGAGAGGCTACCAGAATCTCAAGAGGAGCAGGAGCCTGGGCTAACTTCGATAATCAATCGAGCTAGAACTATTTTATTCATGCCTGGGCAAATAAAATTAATCTGGATGCTTCCTCAGTTACCTTCTATAGCACCCCGTGGGATTACGAGGAAATGCCTGGAATCAGGACCACACCTGAAAGAGGTCTCAGAAACAGACTGGCTCTGGAGCAAAAGATTCTCATTTTCTCAAGCACAGAGGAAATGCTCTTGAGTCACCTCCAAACATAAGTAATGTTGATCTCTCGCTGATATCTCCACTGTAAGGGTGGAACTTCCCAAGCAGGTAAACCACCCTCATCTGACCCACCTGCACTGCAGATGGGACACAGCCAGGCTAAAATCTGCTCCTGTGGAACAGCTCAGTGGTGAAATCAGTCATCACTCCAACATGATCCCTTCCAGTGTAGGAGGGGATCCCCAAAGGCTTTATTGGCTGCTCGTGCGCTTCAAACAGTGCCATGAGGGAAAAAATGGAGGCTGACTAAATACTTTGGGCAAAAAACTCACCAAAACAAACCTGGTTTTGGGGTGTTTGTCATTGTAGTTCTGGCAGGCCTGTATAACTAAAATAGGGATGGCTCACACATGCTCATCAAGGCCATTTATTACTACACTGAATCCCACACTGTGTCTGGAAGAGACACATATATCTCCTTTCTATAGGAACATGTCTGTACATAAATTTACTCTGGCATGACTGCAAACCTGAGAAACTCTGGTGAATCCAGGTGATGCCCTAGAACTGCTATGCAACTTTTTATTGATGCTGTAGGGCAGCAGAGGAGATTTATACATCTCTATCATGAGTAGGCATATCCCCAACTGCTGAGTCAGAGCCTTTAAACACATGTTTATTTCAACATGTGTTTCTGAACACATGTTCAGAAACATGAACTGAAGTCTCTTTTTAGCATTTAGGATTTCTCAGTTGATATTCTTCCTGGCTATTCGAAATTTAAGTAAATCTAACAAGCTGAGCAAATATCTGAGGTCTGCCTGCCCTGTCTCTGGAAAAAGGATTTCTCATTCTGTGTATCACTCACAAATCACTGCGGAGCTCACACAAAGTCAAAACCTAGGCTTATCACAGTGAAGGTGAAGCAGATTTGGTTTTGATTAGAAGTTAGATATAGACCCACCTTCAGTGCCCTGGGTTAATAACAGCAAAGTCACACATTCAAAAGTCAGGAGATTATGGAGCACCTTCAACTTCTACTTGGATCCAAAATAATTCAAAGGTATAAAGCAAATTACTGTATTGGATTACAGAGGGAAAATTAGGAAAGAAGTGCATAGTACCAGGAAACATTCCCTGATTTAAATTATCTAATATCTGTACAATGTGCTGCACGTGCAGAAACCCAAATACCTTGGATATCAAACATAAAAAGAACAAAAAAAAGTAAACGTTTCACAGTATTTTTTTCTGTGATTGTATTGAATCGCTGTCAGTGGATGTTGCTTCCCTGTGTACACCCAGATGAGTAGTGGGTCACCATTGTTTTACTCAGCACTTTACCCAGTACTCCCAAGCTTTACCAGTACTTGCTCTCCAAGATTACTAGTACATGAGAAGAGAAAATAATTTTTCAAAAGAGTTTCACTAAATTTACAGGGATCTTCATGGTGTCTCAGGTGCATCTATAAAACTATTCTAAATTTTCCAATGATTTTCATATACATATAAGTTTTAACTCTTGTTCTTTTAATAGCACAGATCTATAAATCTAGTTACTCAGCTTATACAACTCAGCATGATTCCATGGAGAAATAGTTTAGAAGGACCAGAAATGTTTGTCTTTAAAAATAAGAAATTGTTTAATTGCAAGACAACCTAGTTTATAAGCTAAGGAAAAGTAGATTGAGAAAACAGTAGTTAAAAAAAAAAAGGAGAGCAAAACACCACATTTTTGAGGAAGTATTTCCATTCATTTCCAAACCAGCAGCTCAGTATATTGAAAAATATGTGTTTTGGTCTGTGGCAAAGAGCCAGAACTTATGGTCATAGGGTATTCCTGATCCAGTGATAATAACAGGATGTTTTCCACCAAAATCAGAGGATTAACACAGCCACAAGCTACTGAAAAAAAAAAACCAGGCAAAAGAAATACTAAACAGCACGTGAGAAATTAGATAAATAAAAAAGTCGTCCAAATCATTCTCAGTTGTGTTTAGGTGGACATCTCTACAGTCGTAATAAATGAATTATTTCAGAGAAACATGCACATTCCTGCACTGTATCTTAGTTACCAGCATCAGAACTTATGAGCAGGCTGTCTTACACACGTGAGAAATGTGGTTTTCACTCACCAATAAAGGCAAAATCCATAATTGAGCTGCACTACTGCACTGCAGTATCCATCTTCTTAAGTGGAATCTCTAAAACCTGCATTTTTAAATCAAAGAATGAAACTGTAGAGTATGAAGAAAGTGTTGCACCCTCGCTGCAATAAAGCCATTTTTATTAGGAATGCATTATTCATAATGAGTCATGGGGTTATGACAAGTAAGTGGCATTCCAAAAAAAAAAAATAAACAACTAAAAAGCAAGTGTTTGAATTTGCTCTATAAGCATACCTTATGTAGAAATTTGCTGAATTATGGAAGGAAGAAGTTGTATAAAAACTTTAGGAACAAATTGAAAGTAGTTATTGACCTGCAAGACAAGGTTTTCCTAAAACAGTTAAAGAAAAACTGCATCTCTTTAAATGAGCAACTCAGTAGGGTGGAGCCATCAATCAGTTTCATTCATTTTCTGAATGCTGCATGGGTAGCATTCATAATCCTAAAAAAATCAAGCAAACAACCCCCCCAATCTCCTACAGGAGAGGTGGAAACTGAGGACAAAACTTAATTCATTTTTTCCCCAGGATTTCACATGTGTGACCAAGACTGCAGAGGCCATAGCAAGAGCCGCCGTCACCTTTTCTGAGCTCATTCACACTCCACACTCAGACCTTTCCCCATCCATCCTTCCCGCTGTCACATTAAACATTTAGGTTGCAATTATGAGAAACTGCTCCCTGGGACAGAGATGGGGAGAAATAATGAATTGTAGCTCGGAGGGACGGCCCGAAGCGTGATGGCAGTGGGCATTCCCTCACAACCTCAATATAAAACTTTCATAGGGAAGGAAGATGTAACAGCACAAATATCCAGATGTAGATCAATATTAAAGAGAATAAATTTCAGCTGAATTGTGGCTTTAGCTATGTTGGGGCATTTAAAGACATCATGTGTATTTAATGTACAGCAAGCAGGAGTCATAGAGTCCTTAAAGGAAGGCGGTTTGACTTGGGCATTAATTTACCATGGGAACTCTGCCATCCCTTGAAATGGTTCAGTGTGCCTCCACATCTATTTCATGGACAGGTCTAATTCTGGCAGCACAAGAAGGATGGATGTCATCATGACCACACTTCCCTTGAGATACGCCTGCAGAGGAAAAATTAGTGGATTATAAATATACTTGACAAAACATTTTTATTTGCGTCACTTAGCACCTACTCTGAAATAACTGGGTTTAAGGAGATTTTAATAGGACTATACTCATGCCAAGGTTGCACATTTTGGTTCCAGAAACACTGAAAAGATGCATAATTTTTATCCTACATGATTTAATATTATTTTACTCCTTCAAAAATATTCAGATGGATCTCATCAAAAATTCACAGGGAAAAGTTTTCAAGTACATTCCATTATTTTTTAGTCTCTATTCACTGTGTTCTTTGTTTAATATAAATACTTCCATTAGCTGAAGGTCCAGAAATACCACTGAAAAGGAGCATTTCAGATTATTTGGCCCTGTTTTCTTATCATATAAACATTAAATGCAATATCTGTTAAAGTTCATTCACTGTTTTTCACCTTAATTGATCTCATTTCTCACTCTAATTTTTCACAACCTCCTCAACAGAGGAGTCTAAAAGCATCAATATTCCACGTTTTAATCACTGGCATTCCTGAACTGTTGATACTCAGAAAAGTTAAAACAGAAAAGAAGAAAAAAGGGAACTCCCCCAGACACTCAATTTATTGTCTTCCTAAGAGAAACAAAGCACAGAAGAAAATAGGAGAAAACAAAAGATGTGTTGCTCTCAGGGAAGAAAGCAAAACACTTGCATAATATAATTTTTGTTTAATTAATCACTCTAATCTAAAATTTACCTCAAAAACGCTTTTCCATTTATGGCTTGTTCTATTAAATTCCTTATTGTGAATTTTCTGCTACATCCAAAAGAATTTTCCGATGTTCTGGTGAAGTAATAAACACACAAAGGTGCTGACTTGAACAGCAGTTATATTTTTATGGAGGGGAGACCAGGGACTTTCTAGCAGATGGGGGTTCCAAGATTGCTGCAATAATTTTGCTACATCCCCTTCTCTGAAAACAGTACATATGTCTGGCCTCCATAAAAGCGCTAAGAGAGTAATAAGAAGCTGTTTAAATTCACCAATAGAGGGATCAATATGCAGAGGACATTGTCAGCAGGACAGATATGTTCGGGCCTCCAAGAGAGATTGAAGTATACCTACACTTCATCATCACCTGTCCACTGCATTCTCTGAGGCAAAAATTAAGAAGACTTCTGTAAAGAATTTTCATTCTGTGGGAAAAGTTTAAGGGTCTGGTGACAGCATAATCAAGAACTGAAGCAAGGAACCATTAGCACTGTCTTAAAAGTCTGAGTGAAAACACAAGTTCAGAATGTTAAGAGGCCTAATCATTAATTTCTTTAACTAAAAATAATATTTGACCCTAAAAATATTCCTAAGAGATGAAATTAGAGTAGATTACTTTCTAACAAATTGCTAGTGGACAAAGTTTTTCAAGCCATTTATATACATAAGTCTCCTCAAGTGAATAATCAAACTTACAAATATGCAAGCAAATCTTCATAAATATGCAAAAACAAGTCCTTGTATGGCATCAAAGTCCCACTCTGATAGTTATTAAATCATCACCAAGAAAATAATGCTAGAAGAATATTAAAGTGGCAAATGTCAATCATGTACAAGCTATCAAGCCCCAGCATAAAACCTGTGTTTAGGCACTGTAATATTGTTATGGTCATATTTACCCACTGAATCACTGGCTAATTCCATTTACAGATTAATTTTTCTCATTAAGCAAGAAGCCATTAAGCATTTTAAGTAATTTTTTTTTAGTGGCAAACAGCTCTGTAATCTACTTACTAAACACTGTTCAAACTTGGATGATAAAATTATTCATTTGCTCACAAGATTTTGTAAGATACTTTCCACAAATCCTAATGTAGTTTCACAGCTACCAGGAGGTGATGGGATGGTAGAGCCATTTTGCAAATGGGGGGCTGACACCTGCAGAAGTTATGATCAAAAGTGCATTTTAATTTGTGGATCCAAGTTAAAAGCTTTCCGTTCAATTTTTCAGAGTAATTCTTATAATGTAAAACTACATTGAACACTGCCAATGCTTCTGTTACTCCTAGGAATGTGTAGAAATCAGATCACTAAACCACAAAGAACACAATCAGAAAGTTCTAATCACTCAAAGCTGTCATTTTTTTGTTAACAGCACTTCGTGAGCTATCAAAAATATCCCATAGAGTGGATTTTTGATTTGTTTTGGTTTTGGTTTAGGTTATTTTTTTTTGGTTGGCTTAATTTTGTAAGCTTTGGCAGGCATCTGCTTTAAGCTAGAACTTGTTAAACTCAATGGTCCCAAGCCATCCACTTCAAGTGAATGTCCTGGCATCCCTGGGGTGTTACAGCACCAGTACCATGAACATGGATGGGAGATTCTCCTCTCCTTCTGTTCCCAACATCTGGGGCTGATTGAGGGAAACCCCTGCTCAGGTTCTGCAGCTCCAGCCTCCAACCTGTCCAGTACAGATGAAAAGCCTCAGAAGATTTAAGCTGCTAACCTAACACACCTTTACTGCACGTGTGCAAAGTGCAATTTTTTGAAGCCTTATAAGTTGGTTAAATTTGGGGTATTTTCAGCAAATGTCACATTCCTGATTCACTGCCAGATTTCAAGCCCTGGTCCAAATTATTAGCATACCAAATTTCTCTTCAACTTAATACCACTGATTTTTTGAGCAGCATTGTTCTCAAAAATACAGTCATTTTACCCACAAATTTCTATGTTCTTTCTAAAAGAACACCTTGGGAAAGCGGAAAAAAGTATCTGACCAAGAAATTACTGTCTGACAAGGCTACAAGTGCACCACTATCTTGCCCATAAGCATCACCAGCAGTTACATGCATAAGACATAGATGAAATATGTGGGGAAAGACTCAAACAGGGTCTTGAGCAAGCAATCCAAATGGGCCAAGGCAGCGCTGCAAGGATTGCGGTGTTATTATTATAGAGTCTCTGTGGACTGTTCATCTGTTTCCACTTTGTTCTGATGAAGCTAATTTTATAGGTTTTTGGTCCAATTTCCTCCTTTTCAGGCCCTCTAATTAGGTACAAAAGAATTCCAGCTTTATGACAGGGTTTAAAGTGGTTCATTAGTTTTTATACGTCGGTAGTAAATCTGCTCACACGTCACCCTTTAGAGGGGGAACAGAAACTCTGAGGCTGGTTCCAAATTTACTCTCCTTCACATCAGAGGAAGCTTCAAAGAACCTAACCAACCAAATACAGCTAGAGACAAAATACTAGTTGATCTGCAAGTACCAGTATTAAATACTTTTATTATTGAAGTTATATCTCTATTTTTTTTCAGTTCAGGATTTAATGCACTCTCCAGCCAAGTGAGGGAGCTGAGTGCTAAATGTCACAGCAGGCACAGCACAACGACCCCAAAATGGATGAGGAGGTGGCAGAGCACACCTGGTCTTGCTTCTTTTCCCAACATATACACACACACCCCTGGTGGATAAAAGCATTGCCTTAATCCTAATTTTATGTCCTTTAACTTAAAGCACCTCTAGTATGCCTCAAAAAAAATACTTCAAAAAATGTCTGACATATAAATCTAAAACTCTTTCTTTCTTAGCAGTTCCTAACTGGCAGATGCTAACTCCTCATCCTGCTTATGCATGATACACTGAAGTTGAAAATTTGTCTTCGTGTTTATTATCACCATACTCACATCCTATTTGATTTTAGAAGTAAACAACGTGAGTGTGTCATTTCACGCATCAAAAATAAAGTCAATAGGCATTTTTATTTTGAAAATTACATCAATTAAAACAGTTAACTACAGCTCAACAAAATAATAAAAATAATGGGAAATTCTGAAAGAGATTTCTATTTAAACATAATTTTACATTTTCTAATTGAGACCCTCTTATATAAATTTCTTCCCTCCCATCTCTTGAAAAATTAGGACACAGGGTTATTTTAGGAAACTCCAGAATACATGGCTGCTAGGTCTGCATGCAGCACCAGAGCTCTTGCAAATCAATATAAATACAGGATGCAGCATCCTACACAGCCAATGATCCAAAAAGCATGTTTTCAAACACCGTAAATACTAACTTTGAAATTTATCTGAGAGTTATCTAACAATAACAGGTCTGAATTGTTCTACACTGCCATAAAATTGCACTTTTTGAAGCCTCTCATTTCCCCACTTAGCTTCTGATGAATGTGATGGCATTTGGAGATCACCACCTGTCACTGTCATATGGTGATGTGATGCTAATAATAAACATTATGCCTTCTGTACTGTTTGTTGAACTTGGTTATGTTCTATGACTTCCTGTTCTGGAACATTAAATGTAGCATCTTAAAAAAAAAGTTATTAATGTTTTAGTTGGAAGATTGTTATTATTTTAATTGCAATCTGATGTTTCTTCTACTCAGGAGAAATGTAGACTCTTCACAAAAAAAAGGTCTTGAAACAATGGTGAAGAATCACCTGTATTAAGCGAGGATAGAATTAGGGGAACAGAAACTTCTGTCTGCTCATGCACACTCCTCAACCCTAGTTCGGTGTAGCAATTAAAATATGAAATATAACTGTGCCAATCCACACAGAGCTGTAAAAGACAATCTCCCTGGGGAAACAGAATTGTCTAGGAGAGTGGTCCCTTAAATACCGAATTGATCAAAAACAGAGTAAACATAACAATCCAATATGTATAAGAATCTATTCTTACTTTAAAAAATCAAATTTGGGTATGCAACCAATTCAACATTGTCCTGGAGTGACTTCATGG